>OY720426.1:23625646-24014356 GCA_963082815.1 Melanotus villosus
AAAAAAAGTATTCGAACCTGTGCTGTGAGATATTGTTTTCCTCTTCTTTCCCTCTATATCTCTAATATCGTCATACCAAGGTTTTTACGGAAGACCTCGGTTTCTCTTTTCCCCCCATGGTCAATATTCTGTAGTTTTTCGGGTCCATTTGGATTTATCCATTCGAGCGACATGTCATACCCATCTCCATTTCGATTCTATAATAGTCTCTCCTACGTTCCATATTTAGTTGTCCACTTCGTCAATCTCATGTGTTTCAAGGTAATGCACAATATCGCCTTTTCCATGTTCCTTAGGGTTACCTGAAGCTTATGTACACAGTGGGATGTTAATACTCAAGACTCTGTTGCGTAGGTTGGTATAGATATTACACATTCTTCAAGTACTTGAGCTTTCTTCTTTACAGTAAATCGTCTATTTTTGTTTCTAAATATACCGAGTGATTCACGTAAGACGCGCCCCTTAACAACTGGAATAGGCAACCCAACTTACAATTTCATAAATAACCTTGATCTATGTTAATCCTCGTATGGTGGGTTGCATTTGAAGCTTTTAAGGGGCGGTTCTTACGTGAATCACCTGGTAGGTATAACTCTGCTTGCCGAAAACACTCAATGTCGTTCTTAGTCTTCTTCTTGGGTCTGCAGTTTGGAAGTCTTTATCGACCCTGATTGTTTCTCCCAGATAGACATATTCTTCTACTATTGTTTGACTGAATAGAGCTATATTTATTAAATTGTTGATTGTTGTTCTGAATTTTACACATTATGTTTGTTTTGTTCATATTGATTGTAAGTCCTACTTCCTCTAATTTTCTTTTAGCTCAATCAGCATTATTTGTAGATCTTTAGGGTTTTCTGTGATTAAAACTATGTCATCAGTATATTTGAGATTGTTAGGTTTCTTTCCGTGTATGTGTATTCCCTTTTCATCCCAATCTAGTTGCTTGAATACATCCTCGATAGCGAGAGTGAATAGTTTAGGAGATATTGTGCTTCCTTGTCGTATGGCTCAACCTAATTTTCTAGTTTCTGTATCTTTATGTAATTTCACTGTGCTGACTACTTCTTTGTATATATTCTCTAAAAGGTTGATATATCGTGGGTCTATTCTACTGTTTTGTAGTGATTTTATTATTTCCCATGTTTCTAGTTTAATTTAAAAGCGTATGTTCAAGTCTTAATTTGGATGGATTGAATGTGATTCAATTTTATCGAATATCTGCCACTGAAGATGGCAACCTAATTTCCGATATATTATTACACTATATTATTTTTGCAGAGCTTTTTTTCATCTACTTCCATTTTATTTAATAGTTTTGAAAACGCCATTCCTATAGTTTAGTGTGTAAGTATACAAAAATTTCTAGACCTTTTGCAATAAACCTCATGGCATAAGATGTCACGGCTTTTGAATTTTGCGTAAATTAGTATAATACGGCCCTGTTTTCTAAGTTTGAGCCGACCAAGCAGTTTGTAGAATTCACGCGAATAATATCAGATCAGCACATTTCTTTCTTTGGCTGCAAATGTTTCGAAGAAATCCCAAATGCATGACCAAATATGGTAATGTAATATTTGTTCGCTTGATTTCGTCATTGCTAATTCGGCGAAGCACCCGTACCCGTTGATCACGGGGTGACGCTAGAGTAACGTCGTTTAAGGTTCCCCCCGCGTGCAGCAGGAGCGTTTGTGCATCTTTTTTTAACATCCTTCGTTTTACGAGTAAGAGTATAGCAAACTCCTATGGCGAATTATCGTTCCCGGACTTTTTGGTAGAAAATTCCCGATCTATGTATCGGCTTCTCCCTTTCGTTTAGTTTTTCGTGGAAAAACTTGTACGGCATATTTGTCGGATTATCCCAGAGAGTGTCGTTTATTTCGTACCGGGAAATTTAAGTTCTGTGTTGGAAGTTCCGTTTAAGTTCGACGTTTGGTGAAGTTTCCGTTCCGCACACAGTTTTTCGTTCTTAGATAAAATCAACTACCAATTAAGGACATCTCCTTGCTTTCACATCTGCTTCCGGAATAAGGATTCCATTCCCTTCTTTTTACGCCGACCGCTGCTTACTCTCCCAGGGGTTCGAAGCCGACCATCGCTTCCACTCGTGCTACCACCAACACAGCCCTTCTCAGGTACAAGTAAATACTTTAGGCTGCCTTTACTTGCCGGTTGTCAGTGTACCGACTTAGCCCGAATTCAGTACCGTATATTGCGGCTTTAGTTAAATGTTGTCAGTAATTTCAAGTACCACAAGCATTCTTCTCTTCGTTTATTTTGGCAAAGTATTACGTTTTGTTTTAGTGTTATCAATTCAGAAACAGTGCAAACGGTCGCAATGCTTACATATATCATGTTGCATGTGTGTAATTATTTGTAGCCAGATTTTTAGCTTAAGTTTTGTAATTGCCATCCATCATCATTCTTTTATTGCGATTAAGGGAGCCTAGCTGCTAATTTTTTTATTTGCTATAAACTAAATGATAGTGCTGTCAAGAATCGGAAATATAGTAGAACCGATTCTCGATTCTGTAGAGAATCGATTCCAAAAGAATTAGATTTCGATTCTGAAAATCGAGAATCGGTTTTCGATTTTGAGAATCGAGAATCGGCTTTCGATTCTGAGAATCGAGAATCGAAATTCGATTCTTAGAATCGAAAATTGGCATTCGTAGTTTTGGAATCTAAATTCAATTGTTATAATCAAAAATCACTTTGGTAGTCCAGAATCGGAGACTTTCTTTTCAGACAGAGAAGTCTATTCTCAGTATTCTCAAGGGTAATATAACAAGTGGTGAGCTTATTGTCGATAATATTTTCAAAATGTCACGAATGTTAATCCCAACGACGAAAATGCAATGAAAATTCAAAGGAATGCAATTCTTGTTGAAACCATTTAAGACGGTAACGATCCCTTTAAAAATTCGTAACAAAATCTTATGCAGCTCATTTTATAGCTATAATTCACATTGCTGTATTGTACAAGGGATTTGGCGTGCAGAGGTGTAACAGTAGGTTAACTGTTATAATACCCCAAGTACTAAGAACAATCATTGTAATACGTTCAAGCGGTATTGTCTTCTGAGGTTTTTGACGGAGGTTTGAAAAAGAATAAAAATGCATTTTCATCTTTTATTATTACACTGAAAAGGCATTTGTTGTTGTTGTGTCGATTCTAGAATCGGGAATCGGTTCTTCGATTCCAGAATCGGAAAACCGATTCTGTTACAACCCTAGAACCGGTTCTTTAGGCCAAAGAATCGATTCCGATTCTAGGACTCGGAATCGGCTGACAGCACTACTAAATGAACGCTGCATCCGTTAATCACATTTTCACGTAAATTAAGATAAAACTTATACATTAATTTTGTGTCATACATATGTTTTGAATAATTCTTTGCATTCATTAAAGTTCCTTGTTAATTTATTATTGCCTTTTATTTGAGTTTTATGTCTAGTGTAATATTTGTGCATAGCCTTGTGAGCCTATCTACCAGTGATTTTATTTCAGTAAAGTAACGGTAAGTACCGCCAACGGCATGGTGCAACAACCCTCAACTCCCTTTGAGCCCAGAGGAACAATCTGCGGTACGTTCTTCATCATCATCTCGGGTGATTTTCCGTAGTGGCGCCCATTTTCATCCCAATTACGAACCCCCCTTCTTCACTGCTTGCTAGCCGAGAGCCACAGGACTTCAACGTCCCCTATAAGTGTCGTAGTGCGGAATTAGCACGTGACAAAGAGAAACCATCATCTGCAAATGTAGATAACCTTTTGTTTGTGAAAGAAAATGAAGTAGAAATCCGTCAAAAAGATTTACTATTAAATACTGACTTTATATGCGACTATCAAAGCTAAAGGCTGATGGTTTTCACGCGCGTTTACTTTAAACTTTTTCGAAAGGATTCCATGGATTTTAGCTTCTGTTGCATGATTCTTTAAAATCTGCCATGACAAATATTTATATCATTGTGACAGATCGAACATAAAACATTAAAATGAATCCCAGTTAAAGCAGCTCGTGCATTTAACTATCTAAATCTAAAATTGCTTTAAACCAGTTTGACACTACAATAACGAATAGAATACTTTAATCTTTCTTTTGTGTAAGAATAAATAACAATGAAAGATAAAATCTAACACAGAGATTTTGATAATAAAACGTTTACAAACTAATGACGCGTGTATGGGATTTGGTAATAAAATTTTAATAATGAACTGATTTACATTCTTGTTTCAGTAGTGTCTTAGGAATTTTCTTTTCAATTTTTTTTAGCAAAAGCATCGGCGTCTCCTACTCTTTTCTAATAAACGGGCAACGTAAATCTTTCTTACATTAGATTTACAGCTTGCGCATATGGCAATTTCCATATAGTTTAGTTAACGTCACAGACGAACTATAAAAATTCTAAAATTAATATTGATTATATTCAAGGTCGCAAGTTGTATTGGGGAAGCTACTCCAACACAGGTCAACTGAACCATTTAACTATGCAAATATTTAAATGGGCTACTGCACACCAGGAATTGTAATAAATCTGTCATTTTTTTTTTCAAAACCGAATGTTAGTTGATGTTAATACATATTTTGTACGTTACTCATACTTCCTTTTCTAGTTTTATTGGGTTTATTAATTCAGTGCACGCTAAACTTATCGTAATTAAAATTATCGTTATACTGATGAGGACGATAAATTTTAACTAATATAATTCGTTAAAATGTTAAGAAAACCTAATTATAATGTAATTGGCCAATAAAATTTAACACGGACATAATTTAAATACCTACAACTGTCAAACAACTATTTGCATCTTAGATCGGTTAAGTAAGAAAAATTGTCCCAACCCAACTGCAACTTAAACCTGTAGAACTGGAAGAAATTAAAATACACACGTCCACAGATAGTAACCATGGAAATTCATACGGCCATAGTAACACATACACACAGACAACAGACATAGATCGTCGAAATACTATAAGTTAAGGTATCTGAATTCGTTTTATTTCTTTTAAAACGTGCACTGCTTTAGAGAGACGGCATTCAGCTGTTGATGTTGGAAATCAACGCAACGGCATTATTTAATATGCGAAAAAGAAGGCCTACAACGTTTTAGAGTGCATTAGAAAAAGATAACTCGGTCAGCGTGCAGGATTATCTCGGAACAAGTTTAGTATAAATGAAGTTACCCTACTCGGACAATGGTTTTATTCATAAGTGATCCATCATAGCGAGCTATGAGCAGATTTATCAAGTAGGCTGTCATGTTAGGTCAGGTTACGATTCCACTCGGTCGATTAAATAAATGTGAATTGGATAGCCACACTATTTATATTGTTAAATATGGATTTGTGTAGGGCTTAGAAATTTAGGAAAGGGACCCTTTTAACAATGGAGATTAATTCTTTTTTTTTCGAGGCAAGAATGCTGCATATGTCACAATGTAAGATTATTCATAAAGGAATTTTTCCTTAATAAGTCGATTCATTAAATGTAAAAAGTTAACTGTTAAAAGTCTTTCTGTAGACCTACCCTTTTCATTATGTGAAAATTCCAAATCATTCTGATTAAATAAAAACCAGGCAGGAATAGACAGAACATTACTAGTAATCATTAAAAAAAAACAAATATTGAAAACTAAAAACCGGAAACTTGGGAATCATATTTTCCAAAGATTAGATATTAACTATTGAGATCAAAATTTATACCTCTTCCAAGAAATATGCGAATCCCTAATAATCCCAGTAGAAAATTCGGGCCTCAACTTTTGATTCAACTTTTAAAACAGGTTGTGAAATTTTACCAAAATTTCTTTTACAAACAAGGAAACGAACTAAAGTGTTTGGATTTAATTCTACGAATTTGGTTGTGCCCGGGCATTTACTTATAATAATTTAATTTCAAAAATCCAAGTGTAGATGAAGTTTCATTTCAAATATAGCAATTCTTTGCTTAAAATTTAAAGTTAATGTTGCAGTGTTTATAGTGAATCTGAGCGTGTTATTCGAAATTTGAATTTGAAATTAAAGTTTTTTTTTATACTTTTGAATTTTAAGATTAAATCCAATCAAAAATCCTCGTTCTCCCTATCTGTGCAGGGTTGAGATTTGGATATTTCAAGATCACCATCAAATTTCAACAGCAGATTCAAATTTCGAATTTTAAGTTAAAGTTTAAAACTCTAAACATGTACAGTTACACCAAATGAATACCAATTTCTGCGTTTGCATCCACGAATTGAATCTTTATCCTGCATGTTAAAATTACGAGTACATTAATTTTATTCGTTTGAAATGTTTAAATCTCTGATCCTGATTTCATTTTTGAGGCTTTATTTGAAAATCCGAAATGGATTGAAACTACACTTAGTTATAGCTTACACTTAAGTAAAATATTTGAAACTGTTGGAAAATTCAAATCTTTCCAACAAGGCAACATTCATTGAGAGACTGGCTCAGCTTTGAACCCAGATTCAAATTGTCAGATGGCGTTCTAATTCATACCGAAAATTAATAATTTTGGCTTGAGTTTTAAACTCGAACCTAATGAACTGAAAGCAAATATTGGGATTCAGTCTAAGGACTTAGTTTTTATTTTGTTGCTTGTTGGAAAATTAAAAGCCATTTATAATTTTCTCTGAAACCCTAAAAACCTTTACTAACTTGTTATTCGAAATTTGAACCTCAGTCGATATGATTTCTTTTTCTAGGTGGATACATTTGCCAATGACTTTTAGTACAGTATTTTTCACCTAGGATTTGGGTTGTGACGTCAACGCGCTGTTTATAAATTCACAATTCAACTACACTTCATCTCTTTCTAAACTACGTATTCATTACCTACTGCGCACGAACGCGTGTCTACCCATACAGTTTTAGGGCGGAGCAAGTTGACGTCACAACCCAAATGCTAGATGAAAAATACCGTATTTTAAGTTCCCTGGGCCCTCTTAGTGCAAATATAAATATGGAGCTAATTCTACCTAACGACGAAAGCGATGAAGATCTACCTGGACTGTTATAAACTTGACGGTTACCAAAGGTATTAATATGGCAACCGAGACTGCTGTTTTATGTACTCTTTTAATATTTGCAGCACAAATCAACGTACCCACTTCTATAACTTCTGGTGAGGATTTTGCCAGTCTCAGGAATCGAACCTGAAATTTGAATCTTGAATATTGCTTTGAGGATCAAAATCTAAGATTCGACCTGTCCGAAAATCTACCATAACATAATTATTCGTCTAAAATTCCGAAAGTACAATTATAAAATTTGGTTGCCTTGATGTTCAATCCCTACCACCGTTTCAACCTACTACCGTTTCCGTAACCCTTGGTTTTTCATAAAATACTTCCTTCCTTCTTACATTCATTTATACAGTCTGTTCTACAAAAAGGGCCCAAGACTATAGCGACTTCAATTGTGATTTAACCTTCAAAAAACCATAGATATTATTTAAAGGGACGGAAATTCTGTCGGGAAAACGATCAGCATTAAGCCTCTGCGCTTGAACACTATTTTTGTGGCACTCAAAATAAACTTGTAGCATATCTACTAGTTCATTAATATTTTCCATTTTGGGATAGTTAACATTAAACAAAATGAACTTCTTTGGGCAATTTGGAATGTCAAATAAGCGACGCAGTTGTTTTCAGCTTGCTTAATTATTATCCCCAATTGTTTGTTCCAGAGAATTTTGGATTTAACAGCCTACTAGCTCAAACCAGTTTTTTGCATTTTTTGCAAAAGTTTCATAGTGTAACCCTACTAGAAGTCTAGACCGGCGAAAAGCACCTACTTAAAATTTTCTACAAGAATACATCAAAAAAATTATACCGAGCAATCTAAAAAAATTGTCGGTGACGTCACAACAAACACATGAAGGTGTTTAAAAAAGATTTTTTTTCGCCAAGTTGTAGCTAAAAGTGTCCCGTTAAATAATATAATATATGGTTTGTTGAAGGTTAAATCACAATTGAAGTCGCTATAGCTTTGGGCCCTTTTTGTAGAACAGACTGTATATCTAGCGGTGCTTGCGCTGCACGCATTTTACGCTTACGCATTTTTTTGTTGTGTAGCTACGTTCTCAGTCTTACATTTCACTGCGTGTTTTCTACCTGCAGTTTTCATCAAAAATTTACGTAAGTTAAGGCAACAAAATTACAACTTCATTAATTAATTAATTTCTTTTGATCTGAAATTATTATTCACACAATTAAAAAATATTAACTATTGCACGTACAAAGTCAAACGGCAAATTCTTTTACTTCAAATTTGAGAAGGTAATATCGTAGAGATGTCCCAGAAAAAATCCGATCACTTATAGGGGGCTGTGAAACAAAGTACCTACAAATGTAAAATTTTACTTATATTTAAATAAGCATATTACTAACATATCGGTAAAGTAGAGTTAACACATTTTGTGTGTATTAGTTGCATTAATACTAAAATGCAATCAGATGCGAGGCGAAAATTAATAATTTCCAAGTTCACTGAAAATGTCAAGAAGCAGTTATCAAAACTTCTTCGAATTCCGAAAACCTCGATTCAAAATGTTGTCAGTGAATTCAAGAAGAGGTTTGGTGTGCAGAGAAAAGCCGAGCTGGGAAGGAAAAAGGGGATCGTGTCATAAAAAGGCAGAAAGGAAAGTCAAAAGGATTTTTAAAAGGAAGTTCAATATGTCAATGCGGGATATGGCTGATAAAACAAATGTTTCGAAATCTACAGTACAAAGAATAAAGAATAGATTAAATTTAAACAACCATAAAGTTCAGAATGCACCGGATCGGTCTGAAGAAAAGGAAATTGTTTGGAAATCGCCAGCTCAATAACTTTACGAACAGCATTATTTGTCCAAATTTGAGTGTTGCATCATGGACGATGAAACTTATGTTAAAGGAGATTTTAAGCAAATACGTGGTCAAGAGTTTTACGTTGTTGAGTGAAAACGAAGAAAAACTCTACTAACGCAAGAAATATATATAAAACAATGCCAAACACAAAGGAGAAGGCTAAACATCAAGCTCAACCAAGGCTACGTGAGGTTATAGTGCAGTAGAAATAGTGTTAGAGGTGGAACTAATTGCAACAAAAATGATTCTTGTTGTAAATAGTAGGTAACACGCTCCTAATCAACATACTAAAAATATACATCCGTACTGTCACGCAAAATGCGTTTTTTTGCCGCCACATTGAAAAAATCATTGGTGGTATCAAATTACAGGAAATTTCATGCTGAAAAAGAATATGATATTGGTTTAAAAAAATAAAAGGAAATAACAAAATGGTGGCCGAAAAACTGTAAGCTTTTGCAGTGTTGAAATAGTAATTTGTAATACAAGTGTTGAAAGCTTGCGTTTGCCACACGAATGTGAAGTTTGCAGCACGAACGATAGTGGGTGCTGCAGTCACATGAGAGTGGCAAATACAAGCTTTTAACACTTGTATTACACACTATTTTTTCTACAACCACATTTCCATAAAAAAATTTAAATATTTCTGCAAAATCAAATCTGACATTCATCAAATGTCATTATGACATTTTGATTTCGGTGCGGCAAAATTATACTTTGCCGCACCGAAAATCATGCATGTGCGTGCGGAAAGTAAATTTTCCGTACGCTAATTTCACTTGTTCGGCGTTCGGCAAACACCCATTTTCAAAACTCGTATCTATGGAGACGAAGTCTGAAAATCACATTTTCCATGGTGGGAGTAGAAAAAACATCTTTTTGTTAATCTAAGCAGCTTAAAAATCCTAGGTAGCTTTAACTTCGCTCACAATTTAAAAAAAAATGTTAAACTAAAAAAATAATTAATTAAAGTTAAAATTTCACATTACACAAAATCTAAAATTTGAAAAAGTTATACAATAAAAGCGGTTTTTATAATATAAAATCATATTTATTTCAACAAAATCAAATCTCATCTTCATCTAAATCAAAATTGTCTCCTGTGTTTGTACAGTCATTTCCACAACAGTTTTTACAAACTACTGAACATGGAAGTCCATATCGGCGACATGTACATTTCATGGTGTTACATGGTTCTTCAACTGTAGTTTGGCAGGCACATTTAATCATATTTAAGAGTTTGTCTGGTGCTGGGCTCAAGTCTATTAATATCGGCTGAAATTCTCCATCAACCATCTGCCAACCCCATAGTGTAGGATCAGGGGTTGGCATATTAAGATTTTTCCAAATAAAACACTGCAAATGCACTCGAAGTAGATGGAATTTCGCTGCATTTTGTGTTGGAGGCAAACGAGCTAGATCAAATTCTTTTTTAGCGGAAGCTATTTTCCTAATGTATTGTTCATAACGAAGCACATTTAGGTTGCTTGTGTCGATGTTACCTCCATATAGTGACACAATAACTTTACAGTCAATTTCGACCAAATCTTCCTTAGTAACATCTTCGGATGATCCAAAATGGGAAGCCCATTCGCATAAGATTTTGGATTTTATGATATTCTTGAAAGCAGAAGATTTACTTTTGCCAAATAACGCACTGGTAGTGTCGCACCCTGTTAATGCGTGAACAAAAAGTAAAGTTTTGCAAGCTTCCTCTCCAATTGATCGTTGCATGGCTTGAATGTCACGAACTTTATCAGATTGTGTGGCAGACTGCATTAAAATGTTGTTAGAAGAATGATATAGTAGTAGGATTAAAATATCAGTATCATCTGCTACTACAGTGACATGTTTTTCCTGGGCTATGTTTAAAGCTTCTTTGACGATTAGTGTGTCTGCATCACCTTCTGCGTGAATGACGGAATGACCTCTTCCCTGAAAATAACTGCCTAGTATATTGATAAAGCGTTGTTTATGGGTAGAGTTAGAAAGAAATTTGGTTTTCTTGATGATCACAGGCGAATTTTCATCAAAGACTACTACAACAGGCGACTGATTCATGCGCAATCTGTGCTCCATATCTTTTATATTTGATTTTTCATACCCATCAAAAACTATTGTCACTGTTCCATACCTTCTGTTGACATACAATTCGTGTTGCCTTATGACATCGCCAAATGTTGCAGAAGCGGACCATGGTAACTGGTGAATTAATGCACCACCATCAAGAACGTAGGAAGTACTTTGCTGGGAACGAGACCATTGTATTTCATTGATATTTATGCTATCTAATGAGTTTGCCAATGATGATTTATCAGTTTTTCTCATTTGCTGGGTACTATGGTCAAATAATGAAGTTGGTAGAGTGGATAACTCGTAATTGAAAAACTCCCTTGCATCTTGAGCGATATTATCCAAGGAGATACAAGCAAGCATCCTCTGTGATAAAAGACGCGAATCTACATGGTGAGTCTCACCAGCAATAACAATTCCTTTTTTCAATACTTTCATGGTTACTGCTTGGTCTGATTTCAATAAAGTTTCATCTTTAAAAAGTTTGCCGGTAAGTTTATCTTGAATGTTCCTTCCAATGATGTCAGCATTTTCTGCAGTAACTTTGTTTTCACTATCCGTAATTCCGTTAAAAATATTTCATAAATCATTTGAAGAAGCAGTAAATGGATTGTGGTTTATAAAAAATTGCATTATCTTTTTTATATCTTCGAAATCTCTGGTCATCCTTGCAGCAATTAAATCAGTATGTTGTTCACTACCAATACGTGAAACACTGGTCAGCAAACTCATAGCACATATTACTTCACAGCATCTAGAATGGCTCAAAATCCAAGTCGCACGTTGACTTTCAGTCATTCCTCCTCCATGAGTTATACCAGAACGACTTTTAGTGCATTTCGTGAGCGTTTGCTCAATGTGCAACAAACAAACAAAATTAGTCTCACAGCATCAGGTATAGGTGTAATGTAATGTAGCATAATTTAAGCATTTATTAAGGTGTAAATACGGTGATGTAGGTATAATTTTTTCAGCATTTTCCCCCTACTTCATCTTTGTAAACATTTTACTTTTAAAAACCAATATTATATTCTTTTTCAGCATGAAATTTCCTGTAATTTGATACCACCCATGATTTTTTATGATTTTTTTAAATTTTTGATGTTTTTTCAATATGGCGGCCAAAAAAAACGCATTTTGCGCGACAGCACGGATGTATATTTTTAGTATGTTGATTAGGAGCGTGTTACCTATCATTTACAACAAGAATCATTTTTGTTGCAATTAGTTCCACCTCAAGGTGTTTTTTCACTTATTTCTACTGCACTATTAGCTCAACTGCATCCTCTTATTAACAGAAAATCATCACTCAAGCCCAAATGCGCCATCCTGATGTATAAATCGCTAATAAGGCCACTGATACTATATGCATCACCGATCTGGAGCAACACAGCTACATCCAATATACTAAAAGTGCAACGTCTTCAAAATAAAATTCTCCGAATGGCAGTGAATGCTCCCTGGTACATCCGGAACGAACAGCTACATTATGAACTAGATATACCTGCAGTTCGAACGTATATCAGCACAAGTGCTAACAAGTTCTTCAAAAACATTCGCGAGTGCGACGGCGCTATTCATTATAATATCGGCAGACGAAATATTCATCACAGGCTCAAGCGCAAGCTACCCCAAGACTTGTGTTCATTCGACCGCGACAGTGATTAACTAATAAGTAAATTATGTAAAATATACTATGTTCTTCTATATCGTATTAACAATATGTTTCTGCTAATGTTTATTTTACTGTTATCATCAATGCCATGAATAACATTGTCATTGTTGAACTGGCAACATAATAAATTACAAAAAAAAAAAAAAAATGAGAAGGCGTTGCAAAAGCATTAATGTTACATCTAAATCTAACGTTGTTATTTTTTCTAGAAAATAAGCTTTCCGCCTGCAAATATTGCTTCCATCTGTCCATTATGCCTTATTCTTTTGTAAATTTTTCTGGTTGTATTTTATGCTTTTTAGTGTAGCGGTCTTCTTTTCTCTTAGTCTTTTTAATATTCCGTAGAACAATTTTAGATTTTCTATGTAGATTTTAACTTCAAGCTTCTTGTTTTGTAGTTTTTACCATATTTTTAACTTCAATTCTAGTAATCTTGTACATGTCATAATCATCTCTGTCTTTGATTTGAAGGCATTTTCGCCACTTGCATTTCTTTTCTTTCCCTTTTGCCTTCATTTGGAATGCAGAAAGTTAGTTGTTTAATTCTAAAGACACCTATTTAAAATATTGTGGATTGAATCCCAAATATTTAAAACAAACACCGAATTTGAAAATAAAGGCGGTCAGATTTCTTTTACTAAATTCAACATATTTATTCTTGTTAAACTTTTACCTTTCGGTGTAGATGAAGGAAGTTTATTATTAGCAACATTTAAAATCCGTTTCAAAATAAAATAAATGAATTGAAAGTTTTAGACTTAACAAATTAAAAATAAATTAAAATCCGAAAAATGTATGTAATATCCACTGTTCTTTTATAGATAGTTTGTAAAGTGGACTGTATTTTTGATGTTTACACGGAATGGTAATATTAAACACAAATTTAATTTAGACACTCGTATATTTGTATGTCTTATCTACTTAGCCGTAGAATTACCACTCTCAGAAAAAAAATATCTTTGCTTCGCAGGTAGGGTAGTACACCCCCACTCTACAAAGTGGCGAAATAAGCGAATCCTGCGCAAAGTATGCGCGAACATGCCCCCGGCCTTGAAAGGGGTTGCTTTCAAATACAAATATTACAAAAAAAAACAAACATACAAGTAAAGAATTATACAGAATTATACACATTAATTACATAATATACAATTAAACTAAACTAAAACTAAACTAAAGAAATTTCTACGTGCTTATTGTGATTATACTAATAAATGTTTATACTTGATCAGTAGGAAGTCTACACAGTTTATTTACACTTCTTTTTAAAACACCATTTTTTGTATTTAATGAAACAACCCGAATAACACCGTCGTCACCCGGAAATGTTTCCATTACCCTACCAAGACACCATTTCATGGTAGGTAGGTTAGCTTCTTTAATTAAAACCAAGTCACCTTTTTCGATTGATCCACCCTCCTGAAACCATTTGCTGCGTTGCTGCAATTCACATAAATATTCCTTGTGCCATCGAACCCAGAAGTGTTGCTTTAGTTGTTGGATTCGCTGGTATTGCGAGAGACGATTCTCTGGTATCTCAAGCAAATTTGGATCTGGTACTGATACCAAAGGTCGCCCTACTAAAAAGTGCCCAGGAGTTAAAGGATTTAGGTCATTAGGATCAGTTGACAATGGTGAAATTGGACGGGAATTTAAAACAGCTTCAATTTGTAAAAGTAAAGTTTGCATTTCTTCAAGTGTTAAGTTAGAATTTCCCGAAACGCGTTTTAAATGGAATTTTGTGGAACGAACGCCCGCCTCCCAAAGACCGCCAAAATTTGGGCTTTGCGGTGGTATGAAATGCCAGTTTATGTTCATGGGCGTCAAAGAATCAGTTATTTCGTTTTGACTACGTTTTAGAAATTTTGAAAGTTCGCGTAATTCAGAGTTTGCTCCAACAAAATTCGTGCCATTGTCTGAATAAATGTGTGAGGGTAGCCCCCGTCGAGAAACAAACCTTCGTAGTGCCATTATAAATGTGTTAGTTGTCAAATCTGTGACAATTTCGAGATGTATCGCCTTTGTAGCGAAACAAACGAAAAGACAAACGTAACATTTAGACATTTTACTACCTCTTCCTTTTTTGTTTTTTACGTAAATAGGTCCTGCGTAATCTACACCAGTGATTTCAAATGGATTTGTAGCTTGAACTCTGTGTTTGGGTAGATTGCCCATGATTGGTGTGATACCTTTAGGACTTACTTTAAAACATTTAATGCAAGAATGAACCACCTGTCTTGCTAAATTACGACCGGATAATGGCCAAAATCTATCGCGTAATGAAGCGAGTAGCATTTGCGGACCTGCATGTAGTAATCTCAGGTGTTCGTATTGAAATAGTAATTTTGTTAAACGATGACGTGCAGGTATAATAGGAGGATGCCTTTTATCGAAAGGGATATTTGCATTTTGAAGTCTGCCTCCCACTCGGATTATTCCAGTTTCATCTTTAAAAGGAACGAGTTTCCCATATTGTTTTTGGAAAATACCAAAATTACTATTAAATGATTCTAACTGCGATAATTTTATTAAATAAAGTAAAGCCGCTTGCAATTCAGCCATTGTTAGTACACCCTTAATGCGGTTGTTGTGGTTATTTTGTGAAACTGGTTTACAATTAGAAATGAATCGTAAAACGTAGGCTGTGACACGCTGTAATTTATTTAGGGTTGAAAATTTATCTATCTGAATTGGCGGGGAATGATGATTAACTAACAAACAAGTTTTCTTATTTCGCAATTCTGGAAGTTTTGGAACTTTAAAATTGAGATTAGGCCAGTTAGAGTTATCATGTGCGAGCCATGACGGGCCGTTCCACCAAAGGGAGGAATTCACGATAGATTTAGGGGTTAGTCCCCGTGATAACAAATCCGCGGGATTGGTTTTGGTTGGCACGTGACGCCACATACCTTGCTTAGTTAAGTCTAAGATTTCTACAACCCGGTTTGCAACATATGTTTGTAGTAAATTTGGTGTAGTGCCTAGCCAGCCAAGTACTATGGTTGAATCACACCACAAGGTACAGGAATCAAATTGGATTTCCAAAGATTTAATAACTTTATCGTAAAGTCTGGCTAATACTAAAGCACCATTTAATTCGAGTCTTGGTATTGTTAACAATTTTAACGGAGCTACCTTAGATTTGGCACAGAGTAAACGTACGTTTACTTCTCCGTTAGCGTTTTCGGATCTTACGTAAAGGCAACCACCAAAAGCCATTTCGCACGCATCCGAAAATCCGTGAATTTCAACTCTCTTGTACGATTTACAAACAACATGGCGAGAAATACTTAAATTGTTTATAGCTGGTAGTTCTTTGTAAAAGCTGTTCCAAGTGTTAATTATTATATCATTTGTTAATGGATCGTCCCAAGATAATTTTTGAAGCCACAATTTTTGAATAATAGCCTTTGCAATAATAATACATGGACTTAGGAGACCTAACGGGTCAAATATTTGAGATATTAGAGATAAAATTAATCTTTTTGTAAGTGTCCCATTATCGGGTTCAGTAATATTTATTGAATAGTTTAAGGTATCGTATTTACATGACCAAGTTAAACCTAACGTTTTAGTTTTGGAATCTTCTCCAAATTGCAAGACTGATTGCGACCAATCACCTTGAGGAATATATGTTAAGCATTTTGTGTCGTTCGAAACCCATTTTTTCAAATCAAAGCAGCCATTTTTTAATATAGAAGATATGTGTTTACAAATAAGTGCTGCTTGTTCAATTGTTTCAGCACCGGTAATCAGATCATCAACGTAAAAATCATTTGTAATAATTTTGGATATATACGAATATTTGCCGTGACAGTCTTTAGCTAATTCGTGCAGACATCGTATTGCCAAGAAAGACGCGGATGCTGTGCCGTATGTGACGGTATTTAATTCATAGACACTAATTGGATTTGAAACATCCGATCGCCAAAAAATTCGTTGTAGTTTACGCTGGTTTGGATTTATTGCAACCTGCCGATACATTTTTTGAATGTCTGCAGAAATCACATAAGAATGCTTTCTGAATCTAAGTACTATGGAGAATAAATCTTCTTGTATGACAGGACCAACCATTTGTACACTATTTAATGATAGTCCTTTATCAGTAGCGGCTGAGCCATCAAATACGACACGAAGTTTCGTAGTTTCGCGTTCTTCTCGTAAAACCCCGTGATGCGGTAAATAATAGCAAGTACCGATTTCTTGTTTGTGATCGTCAATTTTAGACATATGGCCTAACATTACGTATTCGGTCATAAATTCATTATATCTTTCACGCATTGACGTGTTTTTTGAAAGTTTTCGTTCGAGAGCATAAAAACGTTTTAGCGCGTTTTGTTTAGAATTACCTAAGCTGTTAAGAGTATCTAAAAGTGGGATTGATACAACAAATCTGCCACTTGGATCTCTAGTTGTATTGTTTCGAAAATGTGTTTCGCATAATGACTCTTCTTTAGAAAGAGTTGATTTTTGTGGCAACTCCTCGATCTCCCAAAATTTTGATAATTGGTCTTGGAGTGCATTGTCAGGATTGTCCCGATTAAAATTTGAGGTTGTTAAATTACAATATACTTGTTTTTGGTAACCTTCTGCCGCTCCGGCTACTACCCAACCGAATTTAGTATTTTGAAGAGTAGGTTGCCCCGAACCTAATTTTATTCGTTCCGCTCGAATTAATTCCCAAAAGAGTTCACTGCCAATTAACATATCTACCTTGCTTGGTACAGAAAAAGATGGATCGGCTAATGGAAGATTTTTTGGAATTATAATATTCTTTATATTTACATTTGGATATTGACCTGGAATTACAGGTAAAATGGCACACTTAATTACAAGATTAAAGGAACTGTTAATTGATTTTACGTAAACACAACAATTTTTTGTAGTGTGGGACGCTACGCCGTCAATGCCTACAACGGATAGATTTGTTGGGGTTGAAACCAAATTTAAAATTTTGAAACATGATTGGCTTATAATATTTGATTGGCTGCCACAATCTAATACAGCTCGAATTTGATGAGGATTGTTTTCTTTGTCGTAAGCTATTAAACGAACAGTTGCTAGTAAAATTTGGTTGGTGTTTGCATTGTAAACGCTTAGGGACAATGAAGGATTATTATTTACCGTTTCTCGGCCTTCGTTACTACCTGAAGGGGTTATAGTTTGTTCGGTGTTGGCGTGTAAAAGCGTATTATGTTTCACAGTGCATTTTCTACAATGACTAAATTTACAATTCCTAGCAATGTGACCAAGTTTTAGACAATTTTGACATAATTTTAATTTATTTACATTGTCGATTTTATTTTCGTGGCTTAAATTTCGAAAGGATTCACACGCGTAAATTAGATGATTAGCTTTACAAAATGCGCAAGTTATATTAGTTGATAAAAGCGATTTTGTATGGAAAGGTTTCATCTTTGTTTGGCTATTAGGATTACCTGTTTTGTATGTATTGTTTACTTCGGTTGTTTCCAAAACATCTGCACGTGTTTTTAAAAATGCCCTTAAATCTGCAAGCGTTGGACGTGATTTATTGGCTTTGAATTTTTCCCATTCTTGTACTGAATAGTTGTCGAGTTTGGACCTTATTAAATATATCATTAATGTATCCCAATGTTCTACAGGTTCATCTAATGATTTTAACGAACGCAAATGCTTTCCTACTGTATCTATTAAATCGCGAATTTTACTTGATTTAGACTTGTAGATAGTTTCGAGATTGAATAGCGATTTGACGTGATTTTGAATCAAAAGATCGGTATTATTGTAACGTTCGTTTAGAGTATCCCAAACTACCGAGTAATTATCTGCCGATATTTTATAGGATTGTAAAATATTCGCTGCTGAACCTTCTAAACTTGCCTTTAAATAATGAAACTTGTGCACATCGGAAATTTCTGGTTTTTCGTGAATCAAACTTTTAAACACGTCCCTGAATTCAAGCCAGGAATCGTACGCGCCATCAAATTTTGGAAGTGAAATTGTTGGTAATTTTAATGAAAACGAACTAACCGATGAATCCGATTGATCAGATAATAATGAATGGTTTTTTGAATTATTTTTTGACGAATAGGACTGCAAGATGGTTTTTGCTGTCGCTAACGCATGGTAGTAAGTAGTTTCGAAATTTTCCCTTTCCACTAGTTCGGACACGTCGCCGTCTTCTAATAAATATTCGATTTCGCATTGAATTTGCTCGAATTCGTTTAGCAAAGGTTCTGAATTGTCGTGCTTCATTTGCAAGGTTACGATTTCAACGTTTTCTAGAGTTTTGTTAGGATCTTTGACGCCCTCAACATAATTTTTAAAAATTGTTAATTTGCTTTTTAAAACAGCACGTTTGCGTTTGAAGGATTTAATTTGTTCCTCCGCCATAATAAATATAATGCAATAATTTACAGTTACAACTTGAAGCTTAGGTGATCGGAAATTTACAGTTAACGTTAACAAAGAAGAGAACTGGACAAGGGAAAAGATGGACTTTGCACTTATTGTAAGGGCTTACCTGGCTATAGTTGTTACCAGAACCCAGTGGATCAGTTGAACCCTCGCTTTGAAGTCTTGTTGCCGAGTTGAACCGTTGTTTCAGGTTGCGTTGGGCGACTGTAGTTTCGTCCTTGTCCTGTCCTTCCACTGTTGGAATGGAAATTTTTGGATGTTCTTGCTTCTTATTAAATCACCAAACTTTACTGTTAATTTATTACTTGCTGATTTCTTGTATGAAGCCGTTTCGATGGACCATGTTCTTTTATAGATAGTTTGTAAAGTGGACTGTATTTTTGATGTTTACACGGAATGGTAATATTAAACACAAATTTAATTTAGACACTCGTATATTTGTATGTCTTATCTACTTAGCCGTAGAATTACCACTCTCAGAAAAAAAATATCTTTGCTTCGCAGGTAGGGTAGTACACCCCCACTCTACAAAGTGGCGAAATAAGCGAATCCTGCGCAAAGTATGCGCGAACATCCACAATACTTTATAATTATTTAAATTGCTCATTGTTATATCTAAATCTAAATTCAGTCAGAACAATTAGGATTTTATTTCGCAATTTCAATAAAAAGGATTGATGGATTTTTGGGTGTAAATCTGATTCTAGAACTTTAAGTTTCTAATTTGTTCTTAAGTGTTTTATAAAGGAAAGCAAGCTCAAAACTTGTGCAGTTTTAATTTTTCTTTTTGTAACTGAGCTTATTCATATATCATTTATACGGATGTAAAACTGCCAAAACTATTCATTCTTCAATTTGAAAATTTAAATTTTGTTATTCTGATACCTAGGTATTGGGTTTGAACCTGAACTACTATACGTAGTATTTGCACTAGGAATATCAATCTGTATTAATGATTGGCTGGAATGTCGAATCCCAGATTAACGTTTGGAATGTCATATCCGAGCTGCATTTTGAATTACCATAGAACAGAACAATGGAGTTCAGTCTTACTTAAATTTTGTAAACGTGCTTTACTGAACTAATTTACATAACCTCAAATCGTTTGTAACAAGTATATAGGTAACAAGTATCAATAATTCGCAACAAGTAATTCTCCCAGTTCATGCGTCAAGTGCAAAATGTTGAAATTAAAATTTTTTTGAGAATAAATATAATTAACGACGTACTAAAAAAACTATAAATACACACAGGCAACAGAAAAAAAAACAGCTTATATTACGGTCTGCTTCAGTTTGCCTCATTTTCATTAATTAATTTCTGCGTGCATTTCTTGAATTTACAAAACATGCTTATTTTTAACAACATTGTAAAAGTACATTTTTATATCTTTAATTCGTATACAATTCCTTACCGGTTATATTTATCTCCAAAAAATTTATTTCTTCCGGTGAACCACCAAAACACATATTAGAATAAAAGACAAGGTTAACCTACACATTCCAGTTTTCTAATTAAGAAGTAACACATCTCAGAATAATTGCCAATTTGTTTAAAAATGAGTGTTTCTCTTAATTTGGTTGAAGTTTAAATTTAATTAATAGCTTGAGAATACACTACGTATAAATTAAGAGGAAGAAACATATACACCCATTGTCTTATAATTCCAAATTTAGAAACCAAAGCTTCTAAATTCGATAATGTTAATGTTAATGATTTTTTTTAATCAAAAATTCCAGTCAAGTCCTGATTGGATCAGAAACACATTCGAAATTAGCAACATCACCTTAATCAATTAATTTAGAGTCCATAATTACTTAGTAGAACAGACTGTTAGATTTTTTAGATAAAATAGTTACGAAATTTCTCTTATAATTCCTGGTCTATCTTCGTTTTAAAATCTTATTTGGTGGCAATTTTTTAAATATTCAAGCGATTTGAAACATACGGGAAAAGCTTCAATAAAAATAGGTTGATTTTCGGAAGTGTCTTCTTTAAAAATTAAGCTGTATAATCAAATTAAATATTTATGTATATCAGAAGTGAGTTTAATATTCAGCATCGGAAAGATTTATGTACGGGTCGGTAAATTATTTTTTAAAGAAACCATTGTGATGAGCAAGTATCTGTCTTTGTTTGTAGAACATGGGAAACCAATAAACTCTAAAGTCCAGCTGTGCCGTGTGCAAGCATAAACATAACCGATCTAAAGTTATTATCATGGGAATTGTTAGAAATTAACTAACAATGTTTTGTTTTTAAAAATGGTGCGTATGTTTTATTGTTGTAGACTTAAGAAAAATATAGAAATTACATATGATATAACTATTTACACATAATCTTAACTTATGAATACATTTGCAAATGATATGAGTTTGTGCATTTGATATGCATCTCTTAGTACGCATGGTTGCTTAATAAGCAAGCGTGTTAAGTATTCAGGGTGTCTCTAAATTATACCAGTAAACTTCTTCTACAAGGCATTTTTCCAACAAAATTAATGCATTTTGGCCTAATTTACCAATATCCTAAAATGCACCTTAGCGGAGATACCTACGACTAACCAAAGCTTTCTTTAAAATTTGAAGAACAAGGAGGCGAGCTTAAGTAATTATTGTAAAAGTAAACAATTTTCATATGTTTCGTTTACAATAAAACTGATATTCTATTGTTTATTAACAGTAGGTATATTATAACGTAGCAACTTAATATTTTACTGATAGACGTATCCCGATATTTCATGGTCCACGACATGCACGTCAAATTTGTGAAAGAGTGAGATGGAAGTCTAATAGTGAAACCTAAAAACATTCGGCACTCAGGAAAAAGCGCGTGAAATTTGAAATTGTTGTCCTTATGAAATTGAAAATAAATACATTTATTAACTGCCACCTATATTGCAAGTTTCTCAGCTTATTATAACATAATGATAGGTTTTCACTAATAATATTTTTTCATATTTTGACTTTGACAGAACGAACCTAACCTAGGTTTTTAGGTTGAGTAGTAGATGCGTTTTCTCTTTCTGTACTGAGGGCCATGAGATATCGGGATGTGTCTAGCACTTTTCATCACCATTTAGGTTTTGCTTATTTATTTCACAACCGTTCGATTTAACTAAAAATGGCAAGAGACAAAATATTATCTTATTTAATTTTACATAAACAGATGTGGTTGAATTTAGATCATTTTTATACACAATATTTTTTCAATGCGTCAATTTTGTAGACTTACAAAAAGCCTTCGACAGAATACACCGAGGCCATATATGGAAACTACGAAAAGAAAGAGGAATTTAACAGAATGTGGTGAGGAGTGCGCAGTGCCTGTACTAAAACACAAAGAACAATGTCAGAACACGACACGAAGAATCAACAATCAAAGGAGTGAGGCAAGGATGCGTATTGAGCCCATTGCTGTTCTCACTAGTCCTAAACGAAGCAATAAAAAGTACAAGAAACTAAGCAAAACTATATGTGATGTAGTAAATTGGTAATTGTAAAACATAAGGATTCTGGAAATATGCTACGCCTATGGCATAGTACTAATACGAAGGACGAATACAACATACAAGAAAATTTATCAAGGCTAAATAGACATTTAGAAAATTTAAACATGAAAACTAACAATAGGAAAACAAAAACAATGATAATAAGTAAAGAGGAAATAAAACACACGATTGAATTGGCGAAGAAAAACAGGAACTGGTAAACAGACTTAAATACTTAGGTTCGGTAATAGCTCCAGACAGAAAAATGGACGAGGAAATAAAAGAGAGAAAGGTGGCTGCAGGAAGACTGTTTAACGGTACCAAAAACACATTCCTAAGTAACAAAGAAATCCCAACAGAAACTAAAATGCAAATCTACAAGAAAATAGCAATACCAACAATCATATATGTATATGTATGAACAATAACAGAAATCCAGAGAAACACGATAAACGGCAAGGATTGAGATTCCTTAGGAAAATAGAGGGTAAAACAATTATGGATAGAATCCGAAACACAATATACGTATAAGGAAAAATTGAAGATAAAGTTAATTGATACACTGATAGAAGAAGGACAAATGAGGCTATACGAAGCAAGAACAAGAAAAAAGAGAAGAAAAAGAAGCCCTAGAAAAACATGGAATAAAGAACTGAGGAAAGCAGTAGCAAGGAGAGGGTTGAAGTAGGCAGAGGCTCGAATACAGACGCTAGGCAGAAAAAGATGGAGACAGTCCTGAAAGAGACCAACAGAAACATAATAAAACCATCAGCCTTACACCCGAAAGGGTGAAAAGGCCTTAGGATTAAGTAAAGTAAGTAAATAATTTTTTTACTCCAAACTCTCAAAAATGCCCTTTCAGTCGTCAAGTATTTTTAATCTTTTACCAAAATGGCATTTTTGATAAATTACTAAAGTGCCCGAAATGCTTTCTTCACAAGCTTTATATTTTTGGAGACAATAAATTTTCATTCAATTTGCCCGTATCTCCGCAGAGGTGCATTTTTAGATGTAGGTAAATCAGATTAAAATTTTGTCAGTAATTTTGCAAAACTTTGTCTGTATAATTTAGACACACTCTGTATAACTAATTCATTTTTGAAGCTTTTTTTTGAAAATATACAATTCTAAAGAGGATAGACATATTTAATACTTAAGAGAATATTATAATTTTGCTGTTGGTAACTAAGTACTTGAGATTGCAAGAAATATATGAAAGTTAATTAATTAATCAATTTTCTTGATAAAATCAATACATAAGATGCTTTCCTTATAATTGTGGCATAAGTTTTGTATGCTGCTAAGTTTAAAGTGTATTACGTATGTATGTTTTGGACCAAGTGATTAATAGGTCATTATTTATAATGACCGGACAATATGATAAATCCGGACCAAGTAATTAATAGTCATTATTAATAATGACCGGTCAATGTGATAAGTCCGGTCAGTATTAATAATGACCGGGCATTATGCACATTTACTGGTAATTATTAATACTGACCGGATTTATCATTTTGACCGGTCATTATTAATAATGACCTATTAATCACTTTGTCAATAACATATACACTATTTCTCTCTACTGATAACTTCAGCTTACTTATATAATGCGTCAACTCTATCATTCAGCGTTTTCAAGAATAAACCATAGTTTAAATGTTAAAATCTGCTACAAATTTTGAATTTTGAGTAATAAGATCACCCAACTTTCGAAATCATGTATTAATAAAAATAAATAGACACATATACAGGATGCCCCGAAGGGTCTAGACTTTAACCATAGCTTCTTTGGATCGAAATAAACTGATCGAGTTAAACATAGCTTCTGCTTCCTTATCGTTAAAGACAAAATTTCTACTTTTTTTTTTACTATATCTTGAAAACTAATTATTGAATTGAAATTTGATAAAATTACATTTTGCAGCACTGCAAACAATGTTTCGCGGATTGTCGAGGGTGGAACCCATATCAGATTTTAGTATTTTTCTAAATCTTTTTTGGTATTAAGTTTACGGCCAATGTGACGTAAAAATTAGATACCATAGAATGTTTAATTATATGAAAAAGTCAACCGTTTCCGAGAAGAACACGTTTAATGATTGACATGTTCTTTAATACGCTTAAGCTAAAAGAAATTTTTTTAAAATAAAGTTATCATCGACACAATGAGTACTTTTGACCGAAACTTATCCACTGTGCAGATCATTAAGTGTTAACTTTATATCAAAATATTTAATTTTTATTTTAGTCTCCTTAACGAACATGTCAATCTTTAAACGCGGTTTTTTCGAGGAAATGGTTAACTTTAATAGTTTTCGTGTATTTAAACGTTCTATCTCATTTTTGCGTCATATTAACCGTAGAGCTAGTACCAAAGGCTATTTAGAAAAAATAGGGCATGAAATGGGTTTCATCAGCGCCCTGTGCAATCTGCAACAAATTTTATACCATTTGAAGTGTTACATAATGTAACTACGCCAAATTTTTTACTCGATTCAATTATTATTCTTAAAGTTATAGCAAAGATATATTTAAATGGAAATTTGGTTTGTAACTCGCCGTATCTCCAAAAAAAGCAACGAGGTACTAAGGTATATTTGGCCTGATAGTCTTTTTCTAATTTGTCCCCAACTCTTTGGGACACCCTAAATAAGTTCCCTTTTTTTGGTTTTTTGCTTATATCTTGAAGATGGGAGTTTTAGCGAAATGTCATTATATACAAAATCAAGGCTGGCAAAATTTCCCACATTTTTGCTTTGTAAAGTTCTTTTCTTTTTTTCTCCAACCGTTTATGAGATATCCGCTATTAAAAATTGCTAATTTTCGAAAAAAATATATAAAATGTATATACCATTTTTAAGGAAATTTAATCCTCTACAACTTCTTTTGTGGGGATTTTTCTGTAAACCGAAGAGATGAGGTGCTAGAGAGAAAAGTTTAATGAAAAACGTGAGGCAAAATATTTTCTTTCGAAAATTAGCGATTTTTGACAGCAGATATCTCATAAAAGGTTGGAGATAGAAAAAAACTTAAAAAAGCAAAAATGTAGGAAATTTTGTCGGCTTTGATTTTGTATACATATAACAACGTTTTTGATAAGATGCACCGTCTTCAAGATATAAGCAAAAAAACAAAAACAGAGGTCTTCTCAGTCCCCCCCTGCACCCCGCTCACCACCTATGACCGGGGACTTTTAGTATGTTTACCTCCTAACGACTCCAAACAAAGCCCTAAAGTCAAAAATTGTGACACCCTCCATGCATTCTACAAACCCTTTATTGACTGGACTACTGAGCTTTCTGCCTTTTACTAAATCTTCTAATAAACTATTTGCCAAATATTTACTGTGAAAATAAATGTACTAATAAAGGCTTCCAAGGAAAATAAGTGAGAGATAAACTTACCAAGAAATAGAAAAACCAGCCGTTAGACTATCTCGGCTGAATGAAGGTCCTTGCTCGTAAGCGTAAACCGCACTTGTTACGCAAATACACATAAAATGTGTTCAGAGAAAAGCCTTAGCATGGTGTCAAACTGCTTTCTTTAATATGTGTGGTATTTTATATCCTATATTTTTAACTGAAGAGGCCAAAACCCACCTGGGGCTGTAGCGCCACAGAACATATTTTTAGTAAGCACAACCTCTCAATTTATGTTATTTACTAACATAAAAAATATTTCACTGCAATGTCCCACTAAAAAGTCCATTTGTCATGATAATTGTTTAATAATTTGTAAAACTGACCTGAAAAATCAATTTTCAAACAGGTGAATGTTTATGCAAATGCATATTCCACATTTAAGCTGTAAAATGTACTGGATTATTTCGGCAAAGTAAACTGAGGGGCGGATTTAGGCATGGTCTTTATGGGCTGCAGTCCAGGGCCCCGTTCAATCAATGGGCCCCCTTCGCGGTCAAAAAATAAAAATAGGTATGTGAAAACAATTTCAATTAAAAATTTAAGAAATAATAAATTATACAAACTTTTTTCGTACCTAGATAAAGTTTAAATTGTGTTGCAAACACTATTGGGTTTGAATAAAATATCAAATATCCATGTTTTAAATGACAGTAAATAGTAAATACGGCTCTCTTTTCTATTGGCTCTGGCGGTAGTCGGTAAAATCAAAATATACTTTGTCATGTTAATTTGGGTCAATTGGGTAGGCCCCCAAACAGTATTAGTCCAGGACCCCATAGTTAACGGTCCGCCCCTGAGTAAACTCATACAAGGATAGAACTTTCCTGCCCGGACATGAAAGTACTGATAGTCTTAATAAAGGTGCATAATAAGAATTAGATGAGAGTAATGCAAATTTGAAAAATCTTGTTTATGCATACACAAGAACATCTATTTTTGGTAAACTAAAAGAACACGAGTTTAAGGTGTTGGAAAGGAGATCGAACACCAAATAAAACATATAAAGAGCACAGATTACTTGCGGACTTAACAAACCGGCAGATACATAATAAAATACCTATATTATCGGTGTTTTTATTTCACATAATAAAAATCCGAGGTTAGGATGATATTCTGGTTCTGCTGGGTAAGTGGTAGAAGCAGCGACCGTGGAGTGAGATGTAGTCATATATAATCCACGGTGCAGCGCCACCATGCTGAGGCACATACTAGTACAACAGTAGTCCTAAAACTATTGAAATTATACCTTAATTTATAACGGCAATTTTAAACAGCGATCATTAGCGTCGAGTTTTTTTGACTTCAACTCATTTGTCGATTTTTTTGGATTTGAACCTGTCTATGAATTTTTTGAATTTCATTTATTTATTTATGTTTGTTGATTATATTAATTAATTAATTATACGTAACCGTGGAATTTTAAGTACTTTTTAAGGAGGAGAAAAATTTGGGTATCTGTAACGTTTAAGAAGGTAAAGTTAGATATATAGATACGAGTCCTTTTGAGTCCGGAAGGAATTATGGGATTCGTGATAAAAACTGTGGAATTTTAAAATAAAAAATCGAGACGTCACGGAGAACATTTTGAGTATTTCTGTTTTCACCGGGGGTAGCTGTGAGCGTAAGGCATAACTATAAGCTATTTAGAAATGTCAAAATTACATTATTCAGCCCGACATTCCAAACTAAGTGTATCCTATAATGGCAACCAGGATTATTCGGCAGTCAAAAGCGTAAAAAGTGGTACTAAATCCATTTGTTATTAATACTAATTATGATAAAGTCGTCGAAATTCTACAAGTATGAGTTTATTTTTTATGACAGCTATTATTCCGTGTCGGGCTCACCGGGAATGTTGAAAATACTGCTCAAAGAACACATAATCTATACAAAAGGTGATCAGTTTTATTATTTTTTCTCTTTGTCGTTTCTGCATGCACATCAGGAGGTTGATATAACTGAATTTTAAACAAACACACGGTCAGACTGATTGAACTCTGCTCTTTATTTTGTAAGACAATAAACCGGACTGCTTTAACTTAGCTACATAATGAGTTCTATAATTTAGTTAAATTGTGACTAACAGCGCTCTCCCACCGTGCATTACCAACTCTTTTCAATTACTGATTTTGTTTCTTTAGTTTGCTCGGACTATTATTGTTTAAAATGAATTATACGTATTAAACTTTCAAATATCCTAGACCAACTCGGACTAAAATTATATTTCTACTCGTTCTATTAATCTAATATGACAAGTTCACTAGCCTTTAGGCCCCACTACAGAAAACAAAGTACTCTTAATTTTATAAACAAACATTTAGTTTAGTCTGAAAGTTTCGTCTGCCTTGGTATTCTAAAAATTTTATTGTATTTAGTATTCAGTATTATACCCGATGTTTATCATATTAAAACTTAGATATTAATATTTACAAGGTCAGCTGAACTAAATAGTACCAAATTCAAGGAACAGTTTTCAGTCATTTTTAGTGTCTTATATCGTTAATGCTCATTTTTTAGTAGTGGTATTAGTAATAGAAACAGTTTTAATTTCGTCTGAAAATTGAGTTTTTCCGAAACGTTACATTGTTTTTAATAGTTACTTTTATCTGTTTAAATAAGTATTCACAAGAAATCAAGAACATCTTACTTGCTTACAACTGTAATTAGCACATTGTGTCCGTAGTCTTCCTAAAAACTATAATTTGTCTAAATAGTCAGTCCACTGTTTGCTTGTATAGTACGAAGAGCAAGGTACCAATATTTAATAGCGATCAAACTAAAATATTATGCAGAAATAAAATTTTAATTACTATTTACAAGAGTAGTAAAAAAGAAATTCTGTAGAACCAAGAAAAAAATAGCATCAGCTAAAAATGTCGAAGAAAATGGAAAATACTTATAACAAGCAACAAACTCGATAATTTTACCAGACTGTAGCAGCAGTGAAAATGGATTGCACAACAAAAGCATTAATGTGTCGAGATAAGGTAGAATTATAGGAGGCGAAGATGAAATTTTGACGTGATGGACCGAATATTACAAGGAAATATGAAATATAGTATAACTATGATAATATTTAAGAACATATGGTTTTAACAGTCCCATCATTTGCCGAATTTAAAGAAATATTGTGCTCTATGAAAAGAATAGATCAAATTCAACGCGAACTTATTAAGCATGGAGGACAAGCCATGAAAGAAAGATTTTGTAATTTAATGAAGTATGGAAAAATAAAAACATGCCTACAGAATGATATGAAGTAGCAGTCTGTCCTATACATAAAAATGGAGATGTACGGATGTCAAACTAAATATTAAAAAATAACTGTGACATGCGCTAAGTTGTGTTTAATTTCTGCGAGTTACAGAGATTCGGGAGGTTCACTTCTTGACAAAATGAGTGAAATTAAGGTGGAACATCGTTCATAAGGCAAACAAGGTCCAGCAGATAATCAATTACTGTGGGTTCATAGAGTTAAGGCAATCACCGTATACGGCTGACCTAGCTCCGTCAGACTTCTTTCTGTTCAAAAACTTAAAAAAGCATCTGAGAATCACCGAAGGAATTATTTTCTCAGGGTATGAGGCAGTTGAAAAAAAATTCTAAATGAATCTTTATCTGCTGATTCATCAAACGACGGAACCGATATTGGATCTCTGAAACAACAAACAAAAATAATAATAACTGAAAATCTTGATACGTAGCGTAGAGATGTCCAAAGACATAACTACGCGCGTTAGGTGACAATTTGAAATTACAAACTGTATGTAGAGGCTCTACCAAAATAAATTGTAATAGAAGATAACGTGTCGAAAGGTAAGAAATAAATCTAGTTTGTTTTGAATTAACCCTTTGCTTATTTTCATTTTGTTTATTGCAGGGATTAGTGAGCTAGGTCACGATAAAGGCGATTCAGTTGATCTTATTGGTAAAGAGAATGAACCTATTCAAGAGGAAGAATATCCAGTTCTAAAGCTAGAGAGAACCACTCATCTAAATATGATAAGACATGCGAACAAAATGATAGCAAGATCAAACAAAACATTGGCATCATTAGCGATTGGCGATTTTGTACATGGGTCGTTTGAAAAGTAAGGAAAGCGACGCAGAGATGGCAACACCATGATCAAAATCGATAAAGGTTCAATAAGTTTGATGCTTCAAACGAGCCCTTGCCGAGTTTCAGCTCAGTGCATTATGAGGTTATTGTTTGGTCACGCGAAGACGGACATGCAAGCATTTTCAAAAATGATGGACAGAAAGGAGATTCGTGCCGTGACAAAATTTTATTTTTTGAGGGGAAAAACGGCGACGTAAATAAAAGGTAAGCTGGATTGTGTCCTTGGCGAGTCTTCCCCTTCATTCGTACATTTGTGGATTGCTGATTTTAAACGTGGTTGAACGAGTTCTGAAGGTGAACCGCGCAGTGGACACCGAAGTGATGCGACAACTTCGGATATGGTGACTAAGAAGATTGGGGATCTTAACCGAACGAGTTCATAATATTTTACTTGAACATTTGGACATGCAAAAGCTTTGTGCGCGATGGGTGCCACGTTTGCGTGTTCGAATGGACATCTTGTCTACGTGCTTGAAGCGTTTCAATCGTAACCCCAATGATTTTTTTCACCGGTTCGTGACCGTCGTTTAAACGTGAGTCCACGACCACACGGCGTTGGCGAAAGTGCAATCAAAACAATGAACAGTCAAGAGGAAACCTGCTCTGGGATCCATAGGGTGTGATCTTTATTAACTACCTGCAAAAAGAAAAGATATCACTGAAGAGTACTATGCAGATTTTCTGCAAAATTTGAGCGAAGAAATGAAGAAAAAGCGACCGTATTTGGCAAAAGAAATCCTCTTTCGTAAAATGCACCTGTTCACACGGTTACCGTGGCTAAAATCCATAAACTCAGGTTCGATCATTTGCCCTACTCAGCGAGTTCTAGCCCTATATAACTTCCATTTGTTCCCGAACCTCAAAAAATGACTCGGAGGACAACGATTCTCCGACAAAAATGAAGTGAGGCCAGGAGAAATCATTGTATAAAAACGGTATAATGGCTTTGGAACATCTTTGGGCAAAATGTGCCGAGCTCAATGGAGATTATGTTGAAAAAAATAGATACATCTTGGGCAAATTTAATCGCATTTTCTTTTTCATTTACCTTGCCTTTCAAACGACCCACGTATTATCTTTTTATTTTTAGTTTATTTTAATTATAGGGATCAGTGAATTTGATGGTGGAAAAGAAAATCCAGCTAACCCTATTGGAGTAGTTCTACGAGAAAAAAAGGGAAATTTAAAGTAGGAATTTGGCAGGGGATTATTAATACGTGGTTGGAGAGAAATTGTTTACAGTCGACTAGATTCAACAAAATTCAAATCGGCGACGTGCCAAATAGAGTCCAACATAAGAATACTTGTTCGAATGGATTCTGCAGATTCTGGACAAAACTACCAGAGGTACACGAAGATGCAATATAAAGAAATGCAAATGTGTCAATAATAAGAGCAATTCAGCGTGGTATGTTGGTAAATCATGCAATAATCACGAATAAGATATTAGTTAGAAGGATACGAGTATTATATTCAATTTTCATAAACGGCGATTCTATAATAACAAAGAACTTAAATTCTAGCTTTACCCACAAACGACTGTATTCATATTAAAAAAAAAAAAACATAATATATTGTTGTGTATTTTGAGCATAAAACATTTTAAATAACACTAATACATTCATACAATTAACACAAACAGTTTATACAATTTATGAACATTTTATTAACACAATTTTACGTACACCAAGTATATAAAATTGAATACCAAGTTGATTTTTGATGTAAAATCATTTTATTAATTGTTTATAATTTATTAATACAAATTAAATGCTATAAAGTAAATATTAACAACAAATAAGTTATAAAAACGATATTTAAAGTTGACAATGAAGGATAAAAATTCAAATATCCAGATATTTATTTCAATTTGCAGTACAAAGCTGATTTTTCTTAATGAAGTAGTCTTTTGGAACATTTAGATCAGTTTATTGTGCTAGAAATAATGATTAAAGTTAAAATCAGAACGTATTATGCGAAAAAGGTAAATTTCAAGGACAAATGTATGTGAAAAATAGAAAATTACAAATTTCTTATTTTAGAAGGTTGAGACAAAGTATAAAACATAACTAAAATGTTTTAGAGCATATAAGATTTAATTTTGTCAAGAATTTAAATACTAAAAGCAAGAATTATTGAAATTATCAATAAAATTCTAAATTTAAGTAAACGTCAGATTTCAAATGCAATTATCAGTCAAACTGATAATTTTAGAGAAAAGTGATAAGAGACAAAATCTCATTATTTTGTCATAATTAGTATAATTGAATAATTTTTAGTTTAGTTATTAATAATTTTGAAAAATAGGTAAATCAAGTAGAGTTTTAAACCAAGAACGGGGTAAAAACAATTTTCTTTAAAGTTAAGTTTAAATAGGTTTAGTTTAAATAAAAATTTAAATTAAAAGTTAAGTTTAGTTAAGATAAATAATTTTCATTTAGTTAATAATAAATTTTGATTGATAATTAAGCGTAAATAAGTAATTAAAGTTAAAGATGGTTTGAAAATTGGCTAGATTTATTTATTTTAATTGGTTTTAACAAAAGAAAATACAGTCAGTTGCTCGTAAAAATCCATTGGGGATGCACGTATCTAAAACGCTCCCAAAGTTTGTTATTATGACGTAGTTGCGTTCTTTTGTTTGTTCTAGAAGAATTAAAACATTTGAGTGTCGGGTGGCGACGGGCTGTTGTAAATAAATATCACGTGTTTTAAGAGTGATTTTAGTAAAATGAGTTAAATATTTGAATTGAAAATGAAACAAAACCAATTAAAATAAATAATAAGAAAGTACTAGTGAAAATTATTAATAATAAATAACTGTAAAGAAAATTTGAGTGTAATAATAATAATAATATTTACATTTATGTAAACGTTGATAATTAAACCAAGTGGGTTATTAAATAAATGTAATGTGAATTTTCTTCGTTGAAAATAAAATTAGTTAAATTGATATTTTAAATAGAACATCGTTTTATTTAGTACATACGTATTTGAAGGGTAATCCTTAATCTAAAACAAGGAACCTAGAAATTTAAACAGTGATTAATTAGTGAAATTTAAACAGTGATAAAAATTATAAAGACAAGTAAAATACAGAGACTTACTTTTGAAATTAAATAAACTTTAGTTTATAAAGTTTATCCTTTCGAACAGCTGATGTGATGTTTCGAGGTTACCGGTTGGATCTTTCTTCAATGCAGCTGTGCCAAACTTCGAACTTTACCAAGATTAACCCGGATTTTAAGAAGTCACCAGATAAGTCATTTAAATAATTTTCTTGTGTTTTATAAGGTTAATTTGTTCTGATTGTTGTAATTGTTAATAAGGTAATTTTATAAAGTCAGTTTAAATTTTGAAAATGTTATGAAGTAATTGTTAATTTGAAATTTCAGTGAACTATTATTGTGAACGTATGATTTTAAATTTATTTACTATTCATTTATCTAAAATTAATTTGTCAACATTAAAATATTGCAATCTTTTGAATCCTAACTACAGCTAGAACCCATGTAAAAACTTAAATTGAGCTTGTTATGAATTTTCGTTCATGTATTTTGGAATGTGATGAATTTGTTGTTGGTGTTTGTTTTTTTTGCAGGTGGTTTAGATGCGGAATATTTGTTTGGTATTTGGTTTTATGTATTTACACATACACATCTGTTTACAATCCATACAAATTACAAGTGTTCGATTTATAGAATATTTATTTTTTTTTTCTTGGTAACAATTATTTGGCCAGTCATAATAAGTTCAATAAAATTGTTCTGTGGTCACCTTGATTACACAACATAATTTGGCGCCCAATGTCGTGTGGCTGTGTTATTCTGAGGGTTGCATATTCATATTTAATTTGATTTAATTACTATTGTAAAGTTATATGAAGAAATTTTTGCTTCATACGGATAAGAAAATTTTAAAGCATAAGAAATTCAAAAGTGTAGGAAAAATCTGATATTAAATTCGAAAAAGATGGCGTATAAAAAAGATAAAATGAGTGATTTAGAGTGGTCAAAAGTAATGGAAGAGTATGAAACTCTGCCAGAGTCATTTAAGTTAGAATTTAGTGAAATGTTTATGGATATAAATAGAATAATGGATAAAAAAACAAAATTAATGGATGAAAAAGAAAATTTAGTTTCAGGAATATTAAAAGTTACAAATAATAAATTAAGAGAGGAAAGTATTGAATTAAGGAACAAGGGTATTGAATTAAGGAGTTCACATATAGATACTTTAAGAAGGAGTATACAATATAAAATTAAACATTTTAATATTGATAGGAATAGGAGAATGAATAGGGAAATTAAGGAATATAATTTTATATCAGACAATGTAAAGACAGAATTAAGTGGGGAAAATAAGAATGTTAATATAAAATTAGACAGTAATTTAATAAAAATGGCAGATAAAGATAAGGCAGTTTCTTCGGTAGAAAGAGGTGAAATGGGAGAATCAGATTTATCAAAGGTAATTGCAATGTTAATGGGTATGAATACAAGATTTGATAAGTTAGAAAAAGATAATGAGAATTTAAGAACAGAGTTTAAAACTGATATTAATAACGTAAATTTAAAATTAGATAAGAACAGTAAGAATCTAGATAGTTTAAAAACAGAATTAGATAATGTAAAAACTGAAAATAAGGATAATTTTGAAAATTTAAAAACAGATTTTAATTTTAAATTAGATAATCAGAATAAAAATTTAAGTACAAAATTTGATAATCAGAATGAAAATTTAAATGCTAAATTAGATCATTTAGTTGAGGAAAATGAAGATTTTAAAATAGATTTAAGTATGAGGTTAGATAGTCAAAATGAAGATATGTATAGAAATTTTAATAATTTTACAACAAAATTGAATTCAAAATTAGAAGATCAAAATATGAATTTTAATGCAAAATTTGATAGCCAAAACGAGAATTTTAATGCAAAATTTGATACTCAAAAAGAAGATTTGAATGCAAAATTTGATATTCAAAATAAAAAATTAGAAGATTTTAAAACAGATATTAATACAAAATTTGATAGTATGAAGGATGAGAATAAAAATAATTTTGAGAAGTTAGAAACAGAATTGAATAATGTCAATACAGAGTTGAATATAAAACTAGAAAATCAAAATGAAAATTTAAATACAAGTTTTAATAATTTCAAAAAAGAATTAAATACAAAATTAGAAGAAAATAAGGAGGAAATTAATTTTAAATTAGATAATCAAAATACAAATTTAAATTTAAAATTAGAAAATTTTAAAACTGAGTTGAATTCAAAATTAGACAAGAATAATGATGATATTAATAATTTAAGAGGGGAGGTTAAAGCAGAATTAGAGAGTATTAAAATGGAGTTAGTAAATAAGATTGAAAATCAAGAAAGAAATTTTAATGATAAACTTGAAATATGTAGACGAGAAATTAAAAATGAATTTAATAATAATTTTGTAAATATTAAGGAACAGGGATTAGGAGTGAATATTATTAAAAAACAGTTAGATAATATGATTACAGAATTAAAGGATAATAGAAAAGAATTAAAAGGGGAAATTAAAAGTAATTTTGAAGATGAAAATATGAATAATGTAAGAGGGGAGAATATTTATGATAATTTAGATACAAAGTTAATTAATGAAAGTAATCAAATAGGAGAGATTGAAATAAAAATAGGGAATGAAATTAATAATAATGATTGGAATTTGAAAGAAATAGATAGTGTAAATAAAGAATTCGGAGGTAATTTTGAAAAGAAAACTAAAAATAATAAATGGTCCATACATAAGGGAAAACATAAGCAAAAGCATAAAAATTATAATGAGGGTAAAAATAATAAAAATAAACGCAAGTATGAGTTTAAAAATAAGTATTTTGTTAAATGCAAAATAAGGTATAAGAATAATTTGAGAAATAAAAATTACAAGAATAATGCAAGGAATAGGAAGGACAAGAGTAGGTCCAAGAAGGATAAAAATAAATCCAAAAATAAGTTGAAATGTAAAAGTAATAAGAGTAGGAATAATTTTGATAATAAAAATAAGTTTAGATTTAATAATCAGTATTATTCTAAAGATAATGATAGGTATAGTAATTTTAGAAGAAAGTTTCACAATAAATTTAGGAATAATTATCTTAAGTTTCAACGCAGAAATTTTAATTATAAGTATGATAACCAATGTAGGTTAAACAGAAGTTTGTTGGTAGGATTCGCCTATGATAGGGAATCAACCCCTAAAAAGAAAAAGAAATAAATTTAAAGTAAACGGAAAGTTTAATGTTGACGACTGCAATGAAAAAGTATATTCTAAAGTATTAATATTATGTACAGTAAAATTAGTTATATAAAGTTAAAATAATTATTTAAAGATAAAAATAATGTTGTAAATAAAAATAGTTTAAATGATAGCTTATTATTGATAAATTTGAGAAAAAGTAAAACTCTTTATTTACTTAAATTTGCCAAGAATGAAAATTTTTGAAAATAAATAATGAAAATAAAGGATTGAAAATTTTAAAAATTTTAAACAGTAATATTTTTAATAGAAAGAATTAAATTTAATAACAGGGATGACAGTAAAGTGATATAATAATTGGAAATAATAGGAAATTTTAGATTAATTGATACGGATAAAAGAACGGTTAATTATGAGAATTTTGTTATAAAGTGGGAGAAAAATAATTTTAATAATGATTTTAAATTAACAGAAATAAATGTTGAAATAGGAAGTGAAGGTATAAGAAATGGGGGTAAAATGAATAAATCTACGATGATATATAAATAAATCTACGATGATATATGAATAAATCTACGATGATATAAAATAATAATAAAATATAAATAAATCTACGATGATATAAAATAATAATAAAATATAAATAAATCTACGATGATATAATAATAAAATATAAATAAATCTACGATGATATAAAGTATAATAATAAAATATAAATAAATCTACGATGATATAAAATAATAATGAAATATAAATAAATCTACGATGATATATAAATAAATCTACGATGATATAAAGTATAATGAAATATAAATAAATCTGCGATGAAATAAATATGAATATAATAATATGAAAGATGAAGTATAATGAATATGATAGGTATGAAGTAGGATATTGGGGGGAAAGATATTTAAGAAAGGTAATAGAAATCATTATTAAAGATTAAAAAGTTATTGAATAATAAATCATTGATTATAAAAGATTATATTTTTGAGTTAAAGGTAGTAAAGAAGGTTCTTTTATCCAATTCAATGTATGTATTAAATTGAAATGAATAAGAAAAGGTTAAAGTTTGTTAGAAAGTAATATGAGAAAGTAGAAAAGTCATCAATTAATTATGGTAAATCCTGTTGATTAAGTAAAGAAAAGAAAAGTTAATGTTATTAAATTAAAAATTTTAAAAGGCAAAGTAATTGATTAAAGTCAAAATATTAAAATTTTGAAAATAGGTAAATAAATGAGATAAGAATAGGCAAATAAATATCAAAAAGTCATAATAAGTTCAATAAAATTGTTCTGTGGTCACCTTGATTACACAACAATATGTATATAAGTTATAATTCCAATTATTTCATATACTATAAAATCGTATCACAATAAATCACACTAAATGAATTGGAGGCGTTGCAGGTGCATTTAGATTAATCAGCAAAAAAAGGAAAGTAATAATTATTAGTATAGTATAGTTAAAACACTATTAACTTACAATTCTCTGCACGATAAATCAAATTAAACCCACTTAAAGATAATAATATTTTTACACACGTTTAAATACAGGCGCGTTCATTCACTAATACACACGAAGCCTAACACTTTCAATTTCCGGTTACCCGTCTAATCTCACGTTGAAGTCTCCCGGCGGTTTTCTTTTATTTAAGACAATACACGCAAGTTAAAAAATAATAAAACAATAATATCTATCACGTAATAATCTTAAACGTGTTCGTAACATGACCAACCGCTTCTCCGTGAAAATTTTTCCATAAATAATAAGATCCGCATTAAAAAAGTCAATGCACTTAAATGGTATTGAATTTAAATACTTTCACTTACGTATCCGTAGCTAATTCGAACCAGCATGTATTAAATAATTCGAATTCATTTCTTCGAGATTATTCGGGTATAAGAATTAAGGCGTAGAAAAATTTTAGAACGAAGCGCAGGTAGTGGCAGCAAATTAATTACAGGGGTATGGGTTTCTAGAATCGCTGCTCTAAGAACAATCGGGATATGAGCTTGATCATAACTCCATCGGTAGTTGTTACCCGTTCTGGCCGTTCTTGGGTACGGTTATGAACTAGAAGCGTATGGGTTTTAATAACAACTCGTACTTCTTTGATTACAGCAGTTAGTCCTCTAAAATAACTCAATCATGAACGAAAACGAGAATTCTATTAATCATGACCTAATCAGATAAGCAGATATTTATCGAATACACAAAATCAGAGATGTCTCCAGTTGTTTATGATCAGGGTTGGCTTATGATAAATGACGGCGGTCACCTTTAGATGTTTCCCAGGCCTACTAGACGGTCTCGCGGCGGGTCGGACACACTTTATTATTATTGGTTTGTGTCGAATGACACGAGTCTACAATATGAAATGATGAGATTGTGACTCAATAGAACATTACTGACTTTTTTTATGCTTACGCTCCACGAAAGAATGGGACATTTTTATTTTTTTCCGCTTATTCTTTCCTTTAGTCACGTAAACTTGGGCAGAAATTGTTAATCGGACAGTAACACATTTATATCTTCTACCTTTTATCGCTGGAAGCATAATAATATCCGACGTTTCTTTGTTGTAGTACGGAATATACTTGCTTCATTCACGATCAAGTTCTTGTTAATTAAATGTTGGGTGTTGGGGTTGTTGTCTTGTCAAGATACCACCTCAATAACAGTAGAAATTTACTAAAGGAAGAACTTATTGTATTGCTAGAAAGTTAGAATTTTAAACACAATTAGGTTGACACATATCTTCAGGATTTTTTCGAGTGACGATTCATATCATTCCTTACAACTGATAACGTCATACATAAAACAGCGGTTCAAAAAACTGGGGCTGTAAATCGGATCCAAATTTAAATCTAAATGTTAAATCTTTGTAACTAAAGTTGAAATTTTTGTTAACACAAGGTTCGAATCTCAAATACCCAAGCGTTTTTCAAACCCAAAACTCTAGTCGATGATCTAATTTAATTTTAAATCGCAGTTTTTAAAACAAAGCCTCAAATTGTATATAATGCTGCCCTTAAGCTTATTATAGGAACTGCTTTCGAATGGCCTTTTAGAATTAAACCTTACATTTTATTCTTATTATTTTCTATTCTTGGGTAAAATATCGAACACCTGAATGTTAAATAGAGTTAAATAATTTAAACACTAAACTGCAATAGTTTTGAAATTAGAAATTTTGATCCTTTTTTAGATTCAAATATTCCCCTGCCTTGAGAATTCGATTTTCAGATATGTTTTGAATCTCTCTAAATTTGAGATTCGAATTTCAAATCTATTTGAATTTAAATCCGCTTGACTCAATTCAGCTTACTTTATTTTTTTACTCTTAGTTTAAGTAATTTTAGTTTTAGTTTTAGTTTTAGTTTAGCAATATGTAGAGCAAGAACCAGGAGAATACCAAGCCGGATTTAGGCCAGGGCGTTTGGTCACCGACTAAATATTCATCATAAAGGAAACACAGTAAATGTGCCGACAACATAACAGAGAAGTTCACGTAGTTTTCATAGATGTCCTGGAAGCATATGACTCACTAAAAAGAGAAGAGATATAATATAGAGCCATGGAAATGTTAAATATACCACAGAAGTTGATAAGTTTAGTACAAATGACGCTACAAAACACCACAAGCAGGATCAAATGGAAAGAAAAAACATCAGAAAGTTTTGAAGTGAAAACGCAGTCAGACAGGGACACCCGATATCGACACTGCTGTTCAACATAACCTTAGAAAATATAGTTAGCGAAAGCAAAATAAACAGAATAGGTAGCATAATTAATAACAACCACCGGTGTACAGCATACTCGGACTTGGTACTAATGATCAACCAAAAAAAAACTTAATAAGAATCTTAAAAACCTTCGAAGATAAAGCACGAAAAGCAGGTCTGCAAATCAATAACCAGAAATCAAAATCTAATAATAGAACGACAAGAAGATAGAAATAGAGAGAGACATATACGTATCTGGGGGTACAAATAACAGAAGATGGAAAAGAGGAAGAGTAAATGAAATCAAGATGGCGATAGAGCAGCAGGAGCATTATCCCGAATCCTGAAGTCAAATTACATATCAAGGAAAGCAAAAATACAAATTTACAAACGGTGCTGCGACCAATCATAACTTATGTATGGATGTGAGGTATGGAAAATGGGAACCGTAAAAGAAGCAAAACTACTGATATGGGAGAGGAAATTTTTAAGAAGAGTTTATGGAGGACGAAAAGAGGATGGTGAATGGAGAAGGAGGACGAATAGAGAGATAAAGGAGCATTATAACGAACCAACGATTGTGCAGTTTGTAAAACAACAAAGAGTGAGATGGCTTGGCCACGTTCAACGAATGCAAAACATGAGAATAACAAAGATAGTTATGCGAATCAGGCCGATAGGAACAAGATCGATAGAAAGGCCAAGAAGCATGTGGAAGGATGAAGTTATGTAAGATCTTAAAGGATTAGGAGTAGCAGATTGGAGGATGAAAGCTGCAAATCGAGAATAATGGCGAAGAATAACCCTAGCTATAGGCCAACATGGCCTGTAAATATATAAAAAATCTATCAATTCGACAAGTTTCAAGTGCGTTGTCTGTCAGTTCAGTTCAGTTTTACTTGTCTTAACTCGATTCAAGCAGGGCTATTTGCTTTACTCGTCCAGCTTGTCTCAGTTCATATTGTCTGGATTTTATTTATTCTGAATCAGCTTTATTTGACTTGCTATTTAAAATTACTACATTTTATTCTGTTTGTCTCAATTTATTTCCCTTTGCTGTAATTAATTATCTCAATTTTATAGTCTAATATAAATATAAACAAACGAATTTGTAACAATTTAAGGCAATCTCATTAACGTAAGATTTATTTGTTTATGTGAACTTGGATTTAACTTTCTTAGGTTTGGTTTAACCGATCGCAGCTTGCACTGCTCCCACTCAGTTTGCGTCAATATTGATTTACTTGGAGTTAGATGGCAAGGACTTCAGTTTGGTTTAAATTAGTTTTATCAAGCTTTGATTTCACTAAATATGATGGTTAGAATAAGGGCGAGCTACACGAAATTTTTATTAAATTAACGAATGCTCAAAGTTGACAAAAGACCATCGTGTTTTACCATATGGATCAGAATACGTATCTCAACGTTGATCAGATTTTATTTACTTCGACGAATGATTAATTGGACGAAACTGTTAAATCATGTTTGTGCAACCTGCCGTAAATTTAGTTAGATTGAATTCTCTCAGGTTTAGGTAAACTGAGTTTGTAGTTGATTTTGAATCGGTTTTAATACAGTAAAACTCCAACGAATCCAGTTTGTATGCTTTGATATAGTTTAATATGATTCGGATTGATCTGGATTAATTTGACGGAGCTTTATAAATTCGGTTTTGTACAAATCAAATGAGTTTAATTTGGCTCGAATTAATCCAATTAAACTTTGATTTAGTTTAATATAATTCTATGTAACTTACCCTGAGCTGAATGATTTGAATTCGCTTTAATTTAGTATGACTTTGTTTGTTTCAGATTAATTCAGTTTGATTCAGATTTATCTATTTTTATTCCATTTCAACTTTCCTTACTTCAAGTTAATTCTAATTAATTCAAATTAACCAAATTTAATTTGTTTAGTGTGGTTCAGTTAAGAAATTTTAAGTTAGTACTCCTTGGTTAGCCCTATATGAGTTAATTTTACTTAATATTTATTATATATTATTAGATGATATATAATAATAATAATAACCAGGCAAATTCGATTTGGCTCATTCTAGAAAAGTAGATCGATATAATTGAGTTAGCCGACGATAATTCCGTCTCACGTAAGTTAACTTACTTTAACTCGTTCAGATTCAGATTGATCAATTTTAACTTATTAAATTATTTTATTATACATTTAATTAACTCGATAGGGTTCGATGTGAGTAGCTTTGGTTCTGTTAGTCTTTAACTATTTTAATTTAATTTATTATAGTTTGGTCAAACTCAATTTAATTGAATATGATTCGGTATGGCTTTAATCTAAGCTTGTTTGGATAAATTTCTATTCTTTTAGCTTTGAAATGGTGTAAGTGAAATAATTGTTATAATTTATTAATTAGGGATTTTTAGCTGACAAATCACAACAACGGCGAAACCGTACTTATTATAAAAGAAGCAAATTTTATTTGATGATATATACATTACCGTTACTCATTAAGAACTAGTCTCACTATAAGTAACAAGTCAATTCTACTATATTCAACTATCGTTTCGAATTGCTTTAATTATGAGAAATCGGCGGAACTATATCATTTCCCCGATTCGACGGCTATGACAATAAAAATTACATCCGGTGCATTAGAAATAAAAAATTATAGGGTCCAACACGGAGTAATAAATAACATACTCGAATAAAAAATGCAGAATCAAAAATTATATTTTCAGAATTTGTTTTGTAACTGGTAACACGTAACTAAAATTGTTATTAGCATATAAAACACTGTAATACGCAAGACGTTTTCATGTACAGGAAAAAATAAAATAAAAACAAGACATGCAAATTACACCGGTATTTGCATTCAGTTACATCTTTATCTTCCAGTAACATGTTCCACATTTTCGAAACAGAATAGTATATTAAAACACAAGTTACAGAAGGCAACATTTTCGCGGACGAGTCCGAAATTTGGACACGAGCCGCTTTGCGGCGAGTGTCCGAACGGACGAGTGCCCGAATTGCCTTCTGTAACGAGTTTTTTATACTATTTTCTCTGTTTCGGCTTTCATTTACGTTATTTATTTATAATTTTTTATAAAATTAGTTGACAATTTCCATTAGGGAATTTTTTGGTAGAATAGTTAGGTTGGTAACAGTGGTATGTTTGACGTTTATGGTTTTGCACATTAATATTATTGGAATGTGTATTTTGTACGCATTTTGTAAATTCGAATTTGTTATTAATATTGATAAAATTAACTAAATTGTAATGTTGGATGAACAATTGAAGGGCTCGGTGCAACAACCGATCAGATCCATTTGTTTGAATTTTACAGTAGGTATCAAAAACAAACTGTTTAAAATACGATAAGAAAAATTTAACAAAAATAGTTGGAATATGTAGATATTGCTATCTTAACCCTTGTCCTACTAGCCGGGGTGCACGTGCACCCCAGACTTGAATTTTCTTAGAATAAAGTGTTTTAGAATTTTTTTTGGGACCTGAGCCTTTTAGTAGCTTCATTTAATTGATTTTTAGGTTAAATACCGTTGAAAATATCCTTAAAGCAGTACTCATTAAAAAAATAGTTTACTTTTGGTAGAGCGGGGTGCCCCAATCCACTATGAGCGCAACAGCATTTGCAACAAAAGTACAAGATCGTTGTCATCTCTGCGACTGAAAATGTGACAGAAATACGAGGCAACAGTGTACTCTCTGCAAAAAGTTTATTTGTACTGAACATTTCACAAACAAATTGATTTGTCAAAATTGTATTGATGAATAAGCGTTAACTTGTTAATAAATTACTGTTTTTGATATTTTTGCTAAATAAAGTTTTCTTTCCATAGTATTGGTCTTACTAGATGTCAATAGGGATCAAGTGTTCTCACAATAAGGAAAACTGGCCATTTTAATTTGTTTTAGGCCTTAAAACAACTGGGGTGCAAGTGCACCCCACCTGGGGCCCAATTCTTGAAACCACTCGCTACCGATACGTATACGCTAGGAAGCGAGTACTTGATAGCGCATTAGCTAGTAGTATCAAGTACTCGCTTCCTAGCGTATACGTTTCGGTAGCGAGTGGTTTCAAGAATTGGGCCCCAGGTAGTTATCGTAAAAAACATAGGTCGGTAAGAGAAGGGTTAAGATAGTTATAAGGGAAAATGATTTTATTGCCAAGAGTAATGTATAGAATTTTCTTTTCTCAAATGGAGCTGTCCAGTTTTTGCCGCAAGAATAAAACACAACGAAAGAAAATGAGTGTTATGAACGTTTATTAAGGAAAAAGCTATAAAAAATAGTTTCTCTATGTTTAACCCATTTCAACTTCAACATCGTCGGTTACAGGTTCTTCTGCTTTTGCTACAGTATCGTAGTACCATTTATCATTTTTGGGTACATATTTGTCCGTCAGAAAAGACACATTTTGTAGTTTTTTTAATTGTAATAGTTAGTGGATACGTAGCATATAACTTATCAGTTGGTAAAGAAAATAATGTAGTCGACATTTTCTTAAAACTGAACTGTTTTCGCCTAAAAGTGGAGCCGACAGGTTTTTACCGCGCTGTATCTCTATAGGATTTTTTTAGGCTAATAAAAGTAGGTGATATATAACAATTAGAGTTCGGCAAATATTACCCATTTTTTAGTTCTTATAAATAACGTTTACACGACTGAAAAATTGCTGAAAAAAACCTGACGAAGTTGTACCGATTTTGGGACAACTTCTTCGCCTAACTTGTGTTCACCTAAAGACGAAGTTGCACGTTTGTAAAATCAACTTCGACATAGTATAAACAAAATATATAAATTTTGGCATCAGTTTTTATTTTTTTAAGTTATATTAAAGCACAAAATGGCTACAGTATAGGTTACGCTTCATGTTGGTCGCTGATCTTTGGGTCAAGTTGTTTCGTTCTATTAACCCACACAGGAAAATCGTAATTGCAACTCCCTGTTTAACGAGATAACCTTTGATAATCAGTCTTATTTCAAACTTTGTTAACAGATAAGACCAAGCCGAAAGTTGATTTATAGCAGCAGGCACCGAGAGGCCATTTCCAATATCTTGCAGTGCGTGTTCAACTAAGTGGAGGTCATAACGCTGGTAACTGCTACCTGCCAACACTTTTCTATTTCTTTTCGGCATTATTTTCACAAAGGTACTAATCCTACGAAGAACAAACACGCGAAATGCAACCACAACGGATAGTGTGCAGGTTATATTTACAGTGTCCTACATTCAACTTCCAAACTGACGATGTTGCCCCGTTTTACGGAAACTAAAATAAAAGATATTTTTTAGCTTCTAAATGTTTTTTTTAATCTAATGAAAACTAGGAATATAAACAATAAAAACGATTCAATCTAAGCCAAACTAAACCAACTTTATTAAATTAAAAAATATTTTGAAATTAAATGTAACTTACGATGAATTTTAGTGTCGGAACTACTGACGATTCACTATTATCCTGGTTTTGATTGACCTCAGGTTAGGGAACAATTTGGATTGGTCTGAATCTCTAGAATTATAGTTGCATTTAGCTAGAAGTTATACTAAAAAACTTATTTTTAGGTTATGCCAACAATCACCTTTGAAACGGTTTTTTTTTTTAAATTTTATCAAATTATAAAACAATTTTTATACTATAACATAAAGTCCTACCTTTAGCAATATAGTTTTCACTCATTTTCCTAACCAAAATACGATTTAAAGCGTTTCCACGCTTTTTTCAGTTCACTAGTCGATCTCGATGGTTGACTTTAAAACATCGAAAATCACTTGGTTCGTTTTGCGGGTTTTGCCACCAAGTAAATAGTAGTTTTAAATATTGAAATTCTAACCCCTTCATTTACGTTTTTGCTAAATCAAAATATCAAAAAGTATTCATAGCTTTATTGACAGGCTTTATTTATTTTGTTAGTTGCTTAGATGCAATGTAGCATACCAATTCCTGAAAACAAAATATCACCAAAAATCATGTATTAATGAAGCTCATTAAAGCATCAAAATGCGTGCTTTAATGAAGTCATTCTAATGCCGAAACAGAGAAAATAGATTAGATACGTATATGAAACATCGAATTTTAATGTCCACTTGTCGGATCAATAACATTAGACAAGCTCTATCAAGATGAGTCGAATTAGGTAGCTTCATCTTGTAGGAACAAGCACGGTCTTGTATTTCGAGGTTAGGTAGGGACTGCAAGACTGAAATACCTCGGCTAGTGCTAGGCTTAGCGGTGGTCCCCGGGTACATTCCTGGCATAGTAATGTACGACCCGCTCCCACAGCTATTGTGCCCTGTCGCGAGATCACCTTTTACTATCCCAAAATTACGTCAAATCCTAACCTCCTTGTCTGACCTGTTAAAGAATTTCAGAGGGAAGAAATAAATATGCCACCGCATGATTATCAATGAATTAAAGTGCAGGTACGGTTTGAGTTTCTGTATACATAATTTTACGAGTTCTTGAGCATCGTTTGTGACTATAAAATTATAGAGCAAGGGCGTAGTTAAAAATAGATTCCCTTAGACAGCCTAAAAAAAATATAAGTATATTTATAATAAGTTATTTATAGGAAAACATCTGTAAAGTTCCCACTAAGATCACTGTAAAAATTGAAAACAATTTGTTGGATAACATTATATTTTCACATAAATTATTTGCAGTACTAGTTGAAATATTAATAACTTATAACTAGAGCGCGGAAAAAAAGCATTTATTTTTGGGAAATAAGCGCTTATAATAAGCACTTAAAACTGTAAAAAAAGCAAAATAAAAGCTCAAATAAGCTGTCAAAAAAGGTGTATAAAATAATTTTTTTTAATTTTTCTAGTTTATACAGAAAAACTGAAAAATTAATAATACTAATACCTTTCTACATAAAAAAAGAACCTTAAAACGTTCAAACGGCGTATTTAATTAATAAAAATAAAAATAAATACAATATGCTTAATACAGCGCTATATTGTACAAAAAAGCACGATTAATCAAGAGTATGAGTACTAGAACGAAAACAGTTTATAATTAAATACTTTTCTAAATTTTCTAAAGAAAAAGATTGCCTCCGATCCGTCAAAATGTTTTTGTAAATAGAGAAACTTCTTTTTATATTTTAAAAATTGATGTTTAAAATTATTCATAGGTACATAAAAAATATAATGCACTTAAAAAAAATTAGAAAAAATGCCAAAATAAGCAATATAAAGCATAAAAAAGCACTAAATAGGCAGTTATGCAGAAAAGGCGAAAAAAAGCAAAATAAGCAAAATAAAAGTGGTGTCAAACTCTTCCATTTGTTGTGAATCGTCTAAATCCAAACGCATTTTGAACTGCTTGCATTAAAAACTAATAAGCATAATGCTTTATATCCGCGCTTTACTTATAACAATTACTTACAGTAGTACCTAATACTAAAGTCTAAATTACTTACATAACTTTGACTTTCTTTTAAAAAAATAATTAATGTTACGAAGTCTGGATGGGTTCGTAGAGAGAAAAGAGTTTTACAACTTGATATAATAAGAAATTATAATTTAAGATGGGTAAATAGGAAACCATACGGTCTTACGTTTCTAAAAATTCCTCCTGTTCTGAATTAATGTTAACAACGCCATACAAACAACTAAAATTCAAAGAAGGTATGTAAATAAATAAGAATTTGAAAAATAACTTAATTTTAATCAATCGCGTCTCATGTAGGGGGAATTACAATATTTAATTAAAACTACTGAAAAACGGGAAACATTACAAAGTATGAAACTATTATGATCGTTTACACAATTGTTACTAACATGGGAGAATATGAAATGATAAATAAGAACTACAAGATTACAATCCCTAGAAATATAGATGCCTCTGGAAAGTAATTTAAATGAAAGGCTAATTACATGACGTAACGGAGTTTGATCAAATTTTGGCTTGATATTATTTCGCCATTATATCACTTGGATTGATTGTGAATATGTCAATTGTTTTATGTATATGTCAGGAGTACTCAAAAGTACAAATTTTTCTATATTTTACAATATATGTATAAGAAAATGGAAATTATTATTGAAGCTATTACAAACATCTGCCATAAACATTTAATGATTTTACAAAATTAATATCAAAATTAATGAAAAAGAAAGTGAATATTTGAACATCTATGTCTTAGTATATAGGTACATATGTTCACAAATACTAATTATTTACTTAATTATTATAAATGACGGTTAGAAATTTCTAATTCTAATTTTTCATTGAAGTGTTGCATACAAAATTGTTATTTTTTGGGTTTTTGCCGTTTTGTAATGTTCTTCTTGCGTTTTTTGGTACAAACTACTGCTATACGTTTATACCATAAACAATAGATTGGTACAAGGACCACCTTCAAATGCTAGTAAGGATAATCCCAAGAGTTTGAAACTGCCTATTTATAGCAATAATGGATCAATTACAGAAGGTAAAAGAAACAAAACAGAATTTAGGAAAACACCCTGGACTTACAAAGGAAAATGGCGTAAAAGATTTAAGAGGGTAACTTGTCATTAGAAGAATTTTGGCGAATGATGGAAACCAGGAAAGCGAACGATATCACCTGCCCTAGATCTCGTTAAAGCAATCGACACAGCTTGATAAACAGCCCCTATAGTAGTAATAAAGAAGATTAGAATATCATATCACCTAATAATTAGGATAATCAAAGCAGCACTGGGAGAAAACGCCGTGATGCAGTAGTTTAGAGAAAGAACAAAATCCCACAGAGAATAAAAAGGAATAAACCAAGGATGCTCACTCTCACTTCACACTCTTCACCATAACACCAGAACTATCAATAAAACAACCTAGCCCAGCTGCTATCTAAAATACGCACTTATTTTAGCTGAAGAAGAAAACGGCCCAGAATAACTACAAGAAGATAAAGGACATGAAAAAAATAAACAACGTGGGATTAGAGCTACGATAATATAATCTGGGCTAGATAGCTGAAATGCATCGGAGAAAGACTGAAGTACTTCCGAGTATGTAACTAAAACATTAAAAAGGGCAAATAAAACGATTATACGAGGGAGTATTGATAAGAACGTAGCCTACCATATAAAACCCCACAATATTTCAAAATAAAATTTTATTTATACAACATAATCTCCTTTAAGACTTACACATTTAGCATAATGCCCATAAAGTACTTCTAAGCCCTTTAAAAAAAATTCTTTGTTTTGGTCTGCAAACCACTCCTCAACGCCACATATGGCTTCGTCATTTGTCGAAAATCTTTTACCTTTCAAATGTTTTTTGAGTTTTGCGAACAAATACTAGTCTGACTGTGCTAAATCCGAAGAATAGGGCGGGTGGTCAACCAATTCAAAACCAATTTCATTATTTTTTTTTGCAGCGCAATCAATGACTTGTGAGCAGGAGCGTTGTCTTGCAAAAAGAGCACACCTTTAGCAAGTTTTCCACGGGGTTTTCCCACAATTTTTTGACGTAATTTAGTTAGCAACTCCGTATAATATGCTCCCGTGATACTGCTACCCTTTTCCAAATAATCTGTCAGAATTATCCCATCTTTGTCCCAAACAACTGAAGCAAGAATCTTGCTAGCTGATTTTTGAACATGGAATTTTTTGGGTCGTGGGGAACCTCTCTTAAATTCCCCAACCCAGTTTTTAATAGTGGCGTATGAAGGACACTGATCACCTAAGGCCTAAGGCTAAGGTTTCTATCATATCAGCAAACATTTCTTTGCTCGATAAACCTTTCAAAAATAAATATTTAATAACTGACCAAAACTCGATTGTTTCAAACTCTAGCTTTTTTCAGACACGCCGTTTTCAAAAATTCACAGTTTTATCACCGTTCAACTTAGGGATGTCAAACTTTGACAACTTATTTATAAAACATCACAGTTGTAACCATAGCAACCATATTCAATTGTGCCTACTAAAGACTTTCCAGGCTAACTAGATATCAATACCCCCTCGTATAATAAAATCAGCTGTACCTGATATACTACCAATACCATAATAGTTCAAACACGGCATTGCGAAACATGAGAAAAAATCTTAAAACTTTTCAAAGTAAGGTCAAACGAAGAAGAACAGACAACTTCACAGAAAGTACTGATGGAGAAAATACGGACCAATCGATTAACAGTGGAAGGCTTCCAACAATATCGTATTTTTACACTGGATTTTCTTTTCGACGAGGAATAAAATATAAACCACTAATCTTTAAAAGTGTTTAATTGTACACCAGAATGTGCCTTGTACTATACACAAACGTGTCTTTACCCCAAGTGACCGATTGCTGGGTGCATAAATATACCTACCTCATATTTTTTTCGTAAAAGCTTATTGTTAGTAAAGCGACAAGTTTTACCGTAATTAAGAGAACATTTTTGTTAAACTTAAAAAGTATCGATAAACTTGTAGATTAAAATTTTCGTTTAGTTAATTTGAAACATTTATTGAGTAATATCACATGGGGCAAAATTATACCTACTAACGTAAGAACTTCTAAGAACAGTAATAAAAGAATATTAACAAATTAACATTAATAATATAATCAGTAGGATTACTAGCTTGCCTAATTAACTGAAATATTCGGTTTTTACACTTCTTATTAATTTCTGAATCAAAACAATTTCAATTCCTTCTCACGTCTCTAGAATGGCCGTTTTCAATTCTTCTTTTGAAGAATATTGCCGATTATTTGAATAAATTCTTCGTACCAAGATGCACCATAGGTTTTCTATGGGATTAACATCTGGACTGCATGCTGACTAATTCATAATAGCAATATTATATTCGGTTAACCATTGTTTCGTAGCACGAATTATGTGAATGGGAGCGTTATCTTGCATAAAAATTAAATTTTTCTTGTCAAGTCTCTTCATAAAAGGCAAGAGATGGTCGTTCAATACTTGAATGTACTCCTGGCTGTTCATTTTGGAAGAGGTGAATGCAACATTGGCTTTACCATCGCCCGATATTGCAGCCCATATCATTACAGATCCTCCAACAAAATTTCGTTTGAAAAAGTAAAGAGGATCTTTTCTAAGATCATGCCAGTAGCTATTGTATCCATCAGGGCCATCCAAATTGAACTTCTTTTCATTGCTGAAAATTACCAAATTCCAATTTGCATCCATGTTTTCGTATGCAAATTCTATTCTTTTGTAGGTATTTATGATGATCTGGTAACTTGAGTGTACGTTGCATTTTTGCGCGGACAAAATTTGGGTTTGAATTAATAACAAGATTGATCGACCATTTACTAACAGTCAAATTGCATTTAAGAGATTTAATTTGATTTGCAGTAATTGTGGAGTTTGATGCCACTCTTAAAAATTGACGAACATCACTGTTGGTCAGTTTTTTTGGGCATCCTGATCGTTTGTGTTGCCCATGTCCTTTGCGTTTACTTATATAATCTTGAATTGCTCCCTTGGAACGATTCAGTTGTCCAGCGATAACTGCATAACTTTTTGACACCATTCGAAGTGCATCGATTTGACCTTTTTCTCTTTCTGACAATTGAATACCGCAAGGCATTTTTTCGCTTACATTAACTAATTTAACAAAGGTTGTCACGGAGAAACGCCTCAAGCAGTCATATGTTTCATGGGTAGGTATAATGTCGCATCAGTAACAATTTATTGTTTATGAAATTTTACCTTACTTTCCTCTGAATTTCATTCAGAGTCAGTTATGTACACAGAAAATTTCAATTCCAATAACACTACACAAATAATATCTACGCAAAATAAAATAGAGCTACTTTAAACAAAATTATCACGTCTTATAAGAGGTAGGTATATTTATGCACCGCAGTGTATGTATAACTTAAAAGAAAGACTGAATAATGAAGTAGTAGAATGACAAGAAGAACAGATAAATAACAAAGAATAAAGTACAACTACAGCAAATTAAATGATAATAATATTCTAGTAAAACAAGATAATATTTAACAGATAGAGATATCTGAGTCAAGGTTACATTTAGTAAACCTAAAAAATTTACCGCATTTTTAGAAGTAAGTTAGCATAAGTCACATATTCGACTCCCATTGAACATCACATATTCGACTCCCATTGAACATCACATATTCGACTCCCATTGAACATGTGACTTACTAACTACCTTGCACTATAGAAGTGGTGTCGAGTGGCTGGCGTTACAAGGGTCATATAAATCCCTTCACATCTTATAGGTATGGGGTGGGCCTGCCGTAATCCAGGATTGTTTAGAGGCGATCTACTCCATGTCAATTGATGATGATGATAACAATTTACTTATTATATAAATTTAATTGAGAATGAGGATTAACATAAGTCAATGTTATTTCTGAACTTGTAAGTTGGGTTGCCCTTTTCAATTGTTAAGGAGCGCGTCTTATGTGAATTATCAAGTATATAGAACTGTCTTGTGGAATTTAGACCCCATACGTAATCCCACACCATCACAGTACCGTGCCCTTAATACTGTTTCCATCATTTAAATGTATTGATCTAAGAGTTCGCCGTGCTCTTCAGGCACATTTCTCAAGTATGATCTGAAAAATGAAGATGCGTATGCAAATAGCGCAACCTTTTCCACAAGGGAAATTTTTGCTTCCAATTTTTGAAATTCTGACATGTTTTATTTGAGGTCTAATAAATAGAACACCCTTTAATTTTGCTGGAGATACCTTTGGAAACATACCTTTTATGTGTTCAAATGCATCTGAAATATGAGCTAATGGTTTGGCAAATTGTTTTTAACATTCTAGTTTTAAGCGAAGCGGTGATAAAAAAAACCTTGCTGATTGGAACAATTGCATCATGAAGGATATTGTGAGAGCCTGGAGTTATATCCGATCATTCTCTGATTATCTTTGAACATAATGCTACTCATATAATCTACTGTTCCGTGCTGAGGAAGATGAACAATTCTCAGTAAATTCGCCTTTCAACCGAAAAGAAATATCCACACTCTGAAATCCCCGCAAATATTTCATTCATATTATAAATTAATTTTATTTAGAGTGTGCCTCAATTGATAAAATATTCAGGTGAGCAGAATGCCCAACCGGAAGTTATTGCTATTGTGTAATAATACAGCTTTGAGACTTACTACTGTTAAACTGACAATAAAAAGTCGCTAATTATTAGGATCATGTAAAAAGCTACGTAATTACGTTAAAAGGGCTCTCGATTTCTGCATGATAGCATACATTTTTACCCATTGTATAAGAAGATGCAAAAGTTTGATGCCTTTTTCCGTGCACCGATATCTTGCAAATTGGGTTCCATAAATTCCATTCACTTAAACGAAATGGCAAGAACTCTGCCACAAATAAATTTTATTTTGCTTTATTGCGCATTCTAACTGTAATTTTCACTCAAAAGGTAAACTTTTTTGGAAAAACCGTTTAGTTACCCATTCCAAATTTCTTTTCAAGAAACTAATTCAACGTGTACATTTATTCACTTGTCAAAATTATGTAAGAATGCTACTGCCAGTAATTGAAATTCCTTGAAACCCAAGAAGACATTAACAATTACTTGCTTAGTGCGAATTGCTCAATAAATTATAATAGCGCGTTATAAATTAAATGCATCGATGAATAACTACTGTATTATAGTGGTTTCTTGGCATTTTTGCTTTTACACCATAGAACAATGGTTAATGGAAAATGAAATTCCAAAACATTAACTTGTAAATATTAACTTCAGCAACATCAATACGCTAGATGCTTTTACATTAAACAAAGATATTTGCAAAAACATGTCTATGTTTCAATGTTAAATAATTTTTGAAAACCTTTGTCATTTTTAAATTAAACCAATTAAAATAAATGCACTTAATAGTGTTTGATTCCCTTTTTATAAAATATTTGTAAGTTAGTAGCAGATACTTTCAGAGAAGTATAAATAACGACCAAAATGTTAAATTGTAGACGTTTTTCTCGAAAGTATATTTTATTCGGTGCACTTTGAGGATACAAAAAGGGTAGTGTCAAAATTTATCACCCCATCTGTCGATTGAAACTAAACAATCAAATCGATTATTAGCTAATTTGCAGTTGAGACTACATTTAGCTTATACAGTGTGTCCCCGGATGGAGTTGACAATAGGTATGATGGACCAAAAATTTTCGAATTGGATTTTCATATTTTGGGATTAATCCCTGCTCGGTCTGAAACTTATTTTTAGTTTACTTTCGATTTTTTTAAATCAAGTAGGCCTTTACAGTTGAGCAAAAACTCTTTTCGTTTCAGGTAAAGTACCTTTTCCGTTCACAGTATGCCAATGTCTTACTAAGAAAAGTTGTTCAGAATGAAAAGTTATGGCGTTATGCAAATTTTCAGAACGATCGGCCTACTTTGATAAAATTCATTATTTGTCAATTTCGTTTCAGGTAAAGTACTGTTTCCGTTCACAGTATGCCAATGTGTTACTAATAAAAGTTTTTCAGAATGAAAAGTTATGGCGTTATGCAAATTTTCAGAATTTTTAATAAAGAATGACTTTTCGTCGTAAAATTAATAATAAAGATTTTTCTCCTATTGTCAATTTCTATTATCAAAGTAGGCCGATCGTTCTGAAAATTTGCATAACGCCATAGCTTTTCATTCTGAACAACTTTTCTTAGGAACACATTGGCGTACTGCGAACGGAAACAGTACTTTACCTGAAACGAAATTGACAAATAATGAATTTTATCAAAGTAGGCCGATCGTTCTGAAAATTTGCATAACGCCATAACTTTTCATTCTGAACAACTTTTCTTAGTAACACATTGGCGTACTGTGAACGGAAAAGGTACTTTACCTGAAACGAAAAGAGTTTTTGCTCAACTGAAAAGGCCTACTTGATTTAAAAAAATCGAAAGTAAACTAAAAATAAGTTTCAGGCCGAGCAGGGATTAATCCCAAAATATGAAAATCCAATTCGAAAATTTTTGGTAAATCATACCTATTGTCAACTCCATCCGGGGACACACTGTATTAATAGTATATTGTATAACTAGTGCTGAAAGTTGAATATTTTACACGAGTGTGAAAGTTGAGCCACGAGCCTCTGGCGAGTGGCTTAATCACACGAGTGTGAAATATCCTTTCAGCACGTGTTTTACACTATACTTTTCCGACGACCATCTTTCCAATTTTTCATTTAAAATAATTTTAACCAGTACCACACTTGCAACACTTTGACGTTTTAAATATTTATTTTTTAACAAATGACGACTTTTGACGTCGCCCGCCGACTGCTTTGTGTGGTTTAGCGTGTGCAAAGTTTTGCACACGGGCATTTCACACAGTTTCGTTGCTATGCGAAATTTGTTATTTTCAATACTAGTAAATCGTGTGAAATGAGTCATTTTTCATAGTGGTCGTCGGAAAAAATGATTTTATCCAATTCAGTTACGAAATGTCAACATTTCGACATTGATTTTAGTTATGAAAAGTGGTTCATTTTGTAACTAGTTACAAAATATGCTCCCATTTTGTAACTAGTTACAAAAAGATGATTTTAGTTGCGAAAAGTGGTTCATTTTGTAACTAGTTTTATCACTCCAATTTTATCACGATGACCCAACTCCTTTTTTAAGAAGATGTGGCATTTACTTTTTGTTATCTGAATTGGATAAAATCTTGTATGAAACACGTTGCAAAACATGTCTTTTTATCACATGGCGTGTTGTTCATCTCGGCTTCGCCTCGACGAACAATTTCACGCCTGGTGATAAAAAGTCCATCATTTTGCAACTCGTTGCATAAATAGCTATTATCCAATTCAGTTACGAAATGTCAACATTTCGACATTGATTTTGGTTGTGAAAAGTGGTTCATTTTGTAACTAGTTACAAAATGTGCTCCCATTTTATCACTCCCATTTTATCACGATGACCCAACTCCTTTTTTAAGAAGATGTGGCATTTACATTTTGTTATCTGAATTGGATAAAATCTTGTATGAAACACGTTGCAAAACATGTCTTTTTATCACATGGCGTGTTGATCATCTCGGCTTCGCCTCGACGAAGAATTTCACGCTTGGTGATAAAAAGTCCATCATTTTGCAACTCGTTGCATAAATAGCTATTATTGTATTTCTGAAACTGTTTTTCCAACTAGAAACACCAAAAATTTCGACTCGGTAAAATTAATAGGGAGCTCTGAAAAAAATATAAACAATTTAAATGGAAAAATTGAAATACACATTCCAAAAAATTTGAGCAAAGTTGTATATAAAAACGAGGGCTTTCATATTTTATAGCTATTAAGACAACAAGTGTTTTATGGAAGGTTTAAAAATCAAGGTCGTAGTTCAAATCCGAGCGAACGAAGTGAGCCGAGGATTTGATAGACCGAGATTTTTAAACTATAAAACACGAGTTGTCTTCAAGATTTTTTCTAACACTAATATCAGACATTTTTTTCACTAATATAATATTAGAAATTTTAATAAATTATTATTTGAGACGCGTCATAATGTACAAAATGCGCAGATTGCTAGGCAACGACGTATTTAAAGGCCTATAAAATACGTTGTTATTGACGACGTATTTTATAGAGAAAGCGTATTTTAAAGGAAACATAACAAGTGAGCTCTTATGCACCATAGAAACAGTATAAGATATAAGTGTTAGAAAAAAAAGTTTTCGAAGGTATTAGATACAGAATTTATTAATGTATTGAAAATTGCTCCGGCTATTATATCATCCCTTTTATATGTGCCCATTATATCTGTTGATGCAGAGGAAACTTTTTCTGGTATAAATTAATTTAAAGCAACAGGAGCCGTTAGCATAGAAAAACATTTTATTTTTCTCCAGAAAATAGTTCCTGCTTGTAATTAATTGTAATTGTAAATAAAATGCATATGCAGTGGTCGGCATAGAATAACTCCATTCCATTCCATTCTAGCACCCAAATGACGTCATTTGAGTGTTAGAATAAGTCGTTGGTGTGCTAGAATGGACTAGTAAAATTTACTGTATTGATATTGGTAGCGTTGAACTGTCAACTGATATACGTCAAAAATTCTTTTTCATTCTGGGATTTGGACTTGTCCAGCAATAAATTTTCTAACGTTTTTTGTGCAATTTGCCTAATTTTCGGCGGCGTTAGTGATAAACTTTCTTCTGCATTCATTTTCAAACATTAAACGCGAAAATAAAAAAAAAACTGACGCTTCAAATTAATTTTTTTCACAGCCGCCTAAAATTACGACACATAAACATCACCAACCACCGCAAAATTCCCTAGATTTAAAATTTTTATTTTTTAATTTATAAAATGGTATAAAGCGGCAAAATAGTATAAAACACTCGTTGCAGAAGGTCCTTCAAGCACTCATTTGTTCCTCAACTCGCCGCTATGCGGCTCGTTTCGGAATTTCAAATTCGTGCTTGAATAGATGCCTTCTGCAACTTGTATTTTAATATACTATTACAGGCTACTCAGTATTATATTAAAATCAGGTAGGCTATACACTGGGTATTTACCAACATTATGCCAACTAACTATTTAATTTAACTTTCAATTATAAAAATTGATTACATTAGAAATACTTGTAACTTAAAAATTACAGGGCAGCAAAAAATAAAACAATGGTAGAAGAACGGAAGCAAAAATAGTTTTACAAATTATGTTCAAAATGCCCTCCTCCACTTTCTATACAAGCAGCAGTTCTTCGCAATAGTGATTGACGAACAGATTGGAACACATGCATGTCCTGTCTCACAACTTAAAAAGTATTCTGAATTCGTTGTCGAAGAGTCTTTACAGCCTCAACTTCGCCGTCGTACACTAAAGACTTTATGCGTCCCCAAAGGAAAAAATCCATCATATTCAAATTTGGACTTCGTACGGGACATTTGTGGAACCCCGACGTCCTGTCCAGCGACCAGGAATAGTTTCATCTAGCCGGGGAGGCGCTTCATCATGCATAAATATGAAATTGTTTCTCATTGCTAAATGCACCTCATCCGGCAAAATGTCTTGTAGATGTTGCAAACAAGAATGTCCATTAATCGTTTTGGTATAAAATAGGGACCTAGTAAAACGTCACCAATAATGCCAGCCCAAACATTCAATAAGAATTCATGCTGAAAACGCCATTGTTGGATAGCGTGTGGATTTTCATAATCCCAAACATGGCTATTGCGGGAATTTAGAATTTCATGGCGAGTAAAACATGCTTCATCTGTCCACATGATTTTGTTAACAAACTGATTCTCTGAGGCATATTAATTGTTGGGTTAACCACTCAATGAATTCAATCCTTGCAGGATAATCCGCGGGAAATAGCTCTTGAACTCTTTTAATGTGGAATGGATACAATAAATTATCGTTTAAAATTCTCCAAACAGACATATGAGACATGCTTAAGTCTTTGCTAATTTGTCGAGTACTCACGTAGTGATTGTCTTCAGTACGGTCCAAAATTTCTTGTTCCTGATTAAAATCCCGTGGCGAGCCACGATTCTCTATTTTTGGTTGTAACTGACCTGTTTCTCGCAATCTTCTAACAACGTTGATCAAAGTTTGTACATTTGGTAAACGACGATCAGCAAATTGCGCAGCATATTGCCGTCTTGCAGCATTGGCATTTAAACCGCATTGTCTGTGGATTAGGACCATGTCAGTATATCCGTTGTTGGAATATAACATTTTAAACACAAACTTGTTTTACTAAATCAAAATTGTAAATAGTCTAACAAACTGACATTAGTATGACAATTCCAAAACAACTAAAATAAGCCTACTTAATTATTTCAAAAATATGAAGTACTCAAACATCCAAGCCTTCAACTGCATTGTGCTTTATCTCAAGAACTATAAAGGATAGAAGTTTCTGTTATAAGAATTTTTTGTTCAGCAAATAGAAATCTACTAGTATCTAAAACTTGTCTATTCATACTTGTTACGCCCTGTATATATACTGTTTATAAACTTCAGACGGGCATTTGATATTATGAACCATAAGGCAATACGGACAATATTAAGGTATAAAGACGTTTCTAATAAGATAGTTAAAATAATACAGGAATTTTACAGAAATGCGAGTTCTGGGGCGATGCATAAGAAGAAATTAAACGCGTGTATACACATCAAGAGAGGAGTAAATGTCATCTTGTATTCTCTGTTGTATTAGACACGGTTATGACAAGAACAAATGAAAAATCACGGGGAATAACACGGAAAGTCTTGAAGGTCTAGACTACGCTGATGACATATATGTACTAGCTAATAAGCTAGAAAGTGTAGAAGAACACCTCAGAAAAGTAGGTCTGAAAACTAATGTAGGTAAAACCAAAGCAATGCGTCTTAACAGTACAAATAACAGACTCCATTTACAACAACAAGAAATTGAAGAAGTAGAGGAAGCAGTGCAATAATAAAAGATGGATTAGCTAGTGAAGATGTCAACCGCAGAATACAAAAAGGAAAGATAGCATTTTCAGCTCTAAATAAAATCTAGTCGTCTATTCCATTTATTTTATTTATTTAGCGTATGGCATTTGTAGCCACGAGATCACTTAGTGATGGTTTGGCTACCAGTTGTCAGTCTATTCAATACTCAGCCAATACCAATGAAGGCTCTTCAAATCCAATGCAAAATCGGTGCTATTATATGAATGTGAAACATGGAAAGTCGCCAAACAACTCACCAACAGAGTGTAAATATCTATTAATAAACGCTTACAGAAAATTACGCGGATCTACTGGCCAGACAGAATCAGCAATGAAGAGCTATTGGGCACGAACTAAACAAGAAAATTTAGCTATCCAGATAAAAATATAAAAGTGGAAGTGAATAGGATACATATTGAGAAGGCTACTAAGCAGCATTCAGAGAAGAGGATTAGAATGGAACCCTCAAGATAACAGAAGCAGAGGGAAACCGAAATGGATATGGTAGAATTAGAAGAAATGGGGGAAAGTTGGGAAGAAATAAAAGCAAATAACTTTGCATATTTTGCCATATCTTCTTCTTCTTCCTCTTCCTCTTCCTCGTCTTCTTTTTCTTCTTTTTCTTCTTTCTCTTCCTCCTCCTCCAGCTCCTCATCATCATCAAGTTGAACTAGAAAGCCACTTAAACCTCCCAGCCATCATTTTTTTGACAACAGTTCGACCCCAACAAGGTTGAAGAGATTTAGCCTCTTAAATCTTCCAGTCACTTTATTACTTAAATTAAAACTATTGTAACCGTTAATGTCAAATGCAGTTACTATTTGATTTTAACTTTAGTAAGTTCATCTATAAGTTTTAATCAAAGAAAGTACTACATATACCTAATATTTAATCTAGAATGAATTATTGTAATCTTATTCATATAATCAAAAACAAAAACTATGATACATTAAATAACTGTTAACGATTTCCCAAAATAAGAAAAATCAGGAGTATGAATGCGGACGTGGACTGGAATAACGTAAAACTTTTCACATAAAATCTTTTAAAACATCTTAAAAACCAACAGACTTTAAAATACGGTTATATCTTTATTTAAAGCAGCCGGGACACATTTTATTTGCATGACTGCATATAGTAACCGTAATCATCGTTCAGAAGGTAATAAAGTTTTTAGGGTAACCTGGCTAGCCACTCATTCAGAATTACAGTTCAAGAAATCAATTAAACATGCACATTTTCTCACTTGTCGGAATAATTTGGCATTTACGTTCCGCTAGGATCTTTCAAAACTCAAGAAGATATTAAAAATTGCTCGTTTAATAGTTATTTGTATGCTAAGGCCGCGAAATTCCATTTTAGCGTACCGAGAGAAAAATTGTCGCCGAGGCCGATTGCGGCCGAGGCAAGACAATCTCGAGGGCGCTAAAGAATTTCGCGGCCGAAGTATACACAACATTTTTTGTACAGCTGTAAAAAATGCATAATAAAACATATTATCTGTTATGTCAACTCTCATGGGTCAAATAAGTGACGTTTAGTTTAACGGCCGTTACCCTTAGTAACGGCCACGAAATACAATTTCGCGGCCGTTACTAAGGGTAAGGCCGCGAAATCGGATTTCGCGTCCTGTATTGCGTACGCGAAATGACCACTTCGCGTCTGGCTGCACAAAAAGGAAATTGTATACTTATAAAATTAAAAACCGATGCCACAGATAAACATAAATTGTTTTAGAAATTTGGAGTCTTTGAAGAAGTAAATATTTTGTTAATAATCAAAGGTGATCATTTTTATTTTATTATAAAATACAGGGTGTTTTATAATTGCACGACACCAGTGTTCTCTAGCACAAAATATTACGATTTACCTAAAATTACTTTAGTCCAAAAGTTAATATTTAGGGAGATACAGGGTGTCAAAGTCGAAATTTTAATTTAATTAAATATTAACTTTTGGACTAAGGTAATTTTAGGTAAATCGTAATATTTTGTACTATAGAACACATAGGTACCTAAATGGTGCCGTGCAATTATGAAACACCCTGTATATAATAATTGCTTTTATAATAAAAATCCCTAAAATAAAAAAATCATCATAGAACTGGCAAATAATTTGTCATAATATTGTTATTTTTATTTTTATATAAATTATTAATACTTGCGTTTTTAAGTCAATTTTAGGATTTTGGTTTTTTGTAAAGTAATTGAAGGGTTTGGTGCAAGAAGGGTATAAGTGCATAATTGACAATATGAAGTAGTACTACAGCTGCAAAGTTAATGGCTTTCTGAAAATTCAGTATCGAAATCAGCAAATTTTAAATTTATGAAATTTGTGCGAAAATAACATACTTTTCTTATTGTGGAATAGAAATTTTAATTGGTAAGCTAATTTTTGAAATTTCAGGTACTTATACCTTTTGTGTCCAAAACAAAAGTTTATTTTGCTTTGGGGGATTTAAAACAAACACAATATTTCAACGAAAAACTTTATTTATTACAAAAATCATTATGCAGAATCTGAAGCTATGTCATATACACCGTCGTCAGTATCATATTCATCATCTGAGTTTGGGTGTTCTTTCGCATCTTCTATATCGTTGACGTCATTTTGCTTTCCTCTCTTGCCTTTTTGTGTATTTTTTTAGTTTTCCTCGTTAATCATATTAATATAGAATGGATGATACAATGTGGGTACAAAAGTAAGAAGAGTTTAATTTTGACTGGATTCTCATTGAATTGCGTAAATGTGCTATTTACTGAAGAAGACGGACGTCCAGGATTCGAAGAGTTGCAAACACATTTCAGGAATGGAAAGGAATCTTCCAAGGTTAGCTTGAAATGAAAAGAAAACGCTCCTGCATGCCTGTTATATTGAAAATGAACAACTTTTCTGCATTTTAAAACTTTTCCAGTAGTGTCTTTCTTCGGTTCCTTCATCATTGTAGGGGTATTAAATTTGGGGAAAGAGTAAAAATTTCTTTGGTCATTTCATTTTCTTGGTGAGCTCTTAGTAACTTGCCTCCAGTGGTAACCAATAAACATCTGTGGATTTTTCCTCTTATTTTTTTCTATAACAGCATAGTCCCGATCACACTCCATGTAAATATGACCGGGCTCCAGAAATGTATGCTGTATCTCTGTTATTTGAATTGCCTTTACTAAAAATATAAACAATTTGCAAATGTTTTTGTTTTTATTTTGCCCGCCACATGGGTCACTATATGCGATTATCTTTGTTGCATTTGGAGGCAACGCGATGACATACTGCAGCAAACATGATCGAATCTCTTGTGATCCTCTAGAAGACACCGTTTCGTCCCATGTATACATATCAGCCTCCCCAGTTATTAAATTATGGGCGACAAAATTATAGGCCCAAGGTTGTCGAAGGTAGAATACCTTTGACGTTGTAGGTAGGAGTGTTGGTAATATTTGCTGTAAATCAAAGCATGTTACTACGGTATCAGTTGACAATTTCTAACATTCATTATCTGATTTTTTGTATTATACAGCCTTTTCAGATTTTCTTTGGTGCACTTCCAATTTGACTTTATTAGACTGCACAATCTCTTTATTTTGTGAATGCTTTAATTAGGTTTTAAAGGCTATCACATTTTGTGCATGTATCGGTATGTCGCTAAATTGAATTCAGTGTTTAAGAGTTTTCGATGATACGACAATTTTATTGCAGTTTTATTAGTTTCTGAGCAAAATTCCTTATACAGTGTGTAGCTCTTAGTAATATTTAAATCTGCTGATAGATACCTTGTCTCAGAGTTGTCTTTTCTAAAGTAGTGGCTCTTATACCTCGGGAAAATCTTGAAATGTTGAATTACACATTTTTTAGTATTTCCATCATTTTATTTATACTAGAAGCTTTTCCTCGCTTGTCAATTTCCCAAATATCTAAACGACTAGTTTTTTGGCAAACTGTTGCAAAACGCCTGTAAGTTGTATCAAAAGTTTTGAGGAAGAATGTTTTACACACGCATCTATTCATAAACATAATGTTTGTGCTAAAATTTCTGTGAATCACAGTTTCTTGTTTTTTTCTGATAATATCATCTTTTTTAATGCATGAAAACAGGTACGATGTTTGTATATCATAGCTTGGTAGTTTATAGAAGTTATCAAATGCCTATCTGCTTCTGAAACATTTTCATTGCATTGGTATATCTGCATCCATGAATATACTCTTCCAGCGTTCTGCTTGCACAAACTACATTTCTGTGTCCCACCCCACGTATTCATTTTCTTTAGTTCTCAGTTTCGTTTTCTGATTTCACCTACATTCACTTTCAGGCTTTCCTTGTTTTTGTGTTCTTCTTGGAGTAACATGATTTTGGGGGTGTTTTCATATTCAGATTGATCGCTATTTTCGAAAAAGTATGAAACGTCTTTGTTAGGATCATAGTCATCGTCCTCGTCAGCCGAATACGGTTCTGAATTTGAGTCATCTACTGCAAAATACAACATATTTGTGTTTTATTAATGACCGGCACAATAATTATAAGATTATAACTCAAAGTTTATAGGTTATAAAACCTGCAGCTTACCTTCATCAATATACATATCAAGATGAATCTATGAAACAGCACAATTTAACCAATAAACTAATAAGTAAATAAGTAAAAAATACTCGTATAACAAAATGTTTCAATGGTGGGATGCCAAGGTCTACCGCGTCCAGTTTTGAAATTCACTACTAGTTAAATCACAGTAGTCTGCAAATCTCGGACTTTTAGTATTAGGATAGGAAAGGGGATCTAAATTATCGAAATATGATACGGGTAGCAAAGGTTGCAAAAAGCAAGTAGCCGCTAAATAAATGAAATATTCGCAAAATATCAGAGCCTTAGTGACGTAACAAATTAAGAGACTGCTTCGCGAACGATTTACATAGGTTCAGATTCTGGTTATAGGGTAAACAATTTTCATTAACCGTTGCATTTTGCATACTGTATGACCATATAACATCTGCAGTCGGTGCTTTACATTAAAAAATAATAATAAAATAAATTCGAAAAGAAGTGCGTATCTAAATGAGCACCAAATATTTTTACGACGATATAAATACATTAAAATTACAATATTAAACTCTTCAAAACCCATTAATATACATGTTAGAATTCATACGCTTTTTGAATTCGCCGCGTTTTGATTTCCTCTAAACAGTTTAGTTAGTAGGTTTTTGAAAACAAAACAAACACTTCCGTTACTACCGAAAATAAAATAATAACAAACAACTGTTTACCCACAACATATTTTTTGACGTTACTTTTTACAAGTTTTCTTTAGTGAGTTTTCGTGCATAATTTAATTCGCCACAACGAGTTGACATTAAGTTGCTCCAATTTTGTATTATTGGGGCCTTCTGGTCCTTCGAGTGTACTCCAGATATGTTCAAAATAGAAAATTAAACAGTGAGTGTTTTTAATTGAGGCATTCTCCATTACACCAACCGGACCAACGAAGTATCGAAGGAATTGTGTACTTCATCCTACAATACATAAAATTAGTTGTTGAAGTTATCGCTTCTTTAAATAAATACATAATTCTGGAAATTGTCAACACACATTTTATTTGCATGGCTGAGCATAGTAACCGTAATTGTCATTCGAAAGGTACTAATTGATTTGTTTGCATAAGCTGTTTAGTCATCCATTTAAAATTGCTTCCTTACATCAGAATAATTAAAAATTACGGTTATGCCAGACCTTTTTTAAAATATTTAGAAACCCAAGAAGGCACTAAAAATTGCTAATACTACAACGCGTTATAAATTCGATCTATCCATCAAGGGATAACTACATTTTTGTGGTTTCTTGATATTTTTATTCTGCAGAACAATGGCCCATGAAAAAATGAAATATGAAGTATTGGCACATTATTTTGCAGTAAAAGTTAACGCAAAAATGATTTTCTTAAACTTTCTACGACGCGATAACTAATTTTATTGATTTTGCAAAATAATACGATATAGTTATTATGTTATACGAGGGCCGTCTTTTCTAAAGGCTTATTGTGGCGAGTTTGACATTTTATACTTCTTAAATGAGCATTTCGCCACCGCTTGCTAAAATTGACATAAAATTAATAAATTGATAACTCACACTGAACATGTAACGTTTTGTAATTTAGTGGGATATACAAAAATATAAACATGTGTTTTTAAGCGAGATAGTTATAGAAACAATTGTTAAAGAGCTAATTACGTTGGCATTATATGTTTAAATTTCGTCTTGCAGAACCAAACATTATCTAAATCTATTGAATGAGATGAAATACTATCATTGTTCGTAATTTATAAGCTGTTTCTTCAATTTTTCTTTTAAGCGAGGCCGCATATTAACCTTCGCGGCACCGGGCGGGGTACAAATGTACCCCACGGGTAGTTTTTTATGGTGTAATTCTGAAAATTTGACATCTTATGCCGTCATTTTTTAATTTATCCTTGCATAGGTACACAGCAACAATATTGCATATTTAGATTAGAAAAAAAATTTAGAAATCTTCTGGTAAAAATTAAAATCTGTCTTGGGGTGCATTCGTAGCATGCTATTTTTGAGGCACCCGACTGTAGTCTGTAGTATGAATTAATTATTGTCGGAGGTGTTCGGGCAATATTGACATGTGCGTTGACATGATAATCAACACGCAAGTAGTCAGATGACTTTAAGCCACATCTACAATATCACTCGGTCGGTTCAATGCAGTTTTATTATGGGGTACAAATGTACCCCACGTGGTACTCCGTGTAATTTTCTTGACGTGGTGCCGCGAAGGTTAAAGACGCATATGAATGTCAAAATTTTGCATGATGCATGCATCACACAAATGACTTTTTGCATCCGCACACCAAAAATGCATGAATCATGCAGGCGATTTAAATTTTGGAGGTCTCTACCGTACTATTAGCGAGGCCGCATACTGAAGACGCATAGGAACTGCAATAGCTTGCATGATGCATGCATCACGCAAATGACTTTTTGCATCCGCGCACCAGAAATGCATGTATCATGCAAGCGATTTGAATTTTGGATTTTTCTACCACGCTATTATTTAGTTTGCAATATGTCGTCTTCTGATGATAACATTATTATGTTTGCTGCCGTACATAAGAACGCGAAAAAGGCATTGGTGGGTTCATTCACTAAATCAACGGAATTTATCATGTGGTTCCTATAAAATACTGAAGGATAGCTCTCTATCACTTACACAAAATTGATGTTAAGTTGCTGGTGGTTCTTCATTGTAAATGTTATTGGCACAACAGAAAACACAAAAATACGTACTACTGCACGTTGCTTGTAGCAAAAGGTGAGCACGTCTAGCTTGATAAGGCATGCCCGACCGATGCATCACGCATCTAATCAATCATACGTCATCGGTATGCGGTGCTCGATTAAAAATAATGTGTTCAGATCTTTTGCACTGACTGATGCATGCATGATGCATGCATTTTCAATTTTTCCCCTTCAGTGTGCGGCCTGTTTACTTCATACAGGTTCCTTAGATAAAATTTTGGAATTGTTCTAGTGAATTTCGTGGTATTTTTCCAGGCTTGTTCAGCAACTTTGTATTTTTCAATTTCGTAGAATTTAGTCATGTTTTTATGTTCTTTAATTCTGATTTTGAATGGCATAAAAGTTTCGCCAATATATTTTCATTCACACGAAATATATGCAGTTTGCTGAACTTTCTTCGCTCAACGGTTTAGTTTTTGAAAGAATTGATCTTAATGTATTACTAGTTCTGAAAATTGTTCTAACGTTGAATTTGGTACCAATTCGATTTAGTTTATCAGGCATACCTGGAATGTATGGTATTGTGAGGTTGGTATATCTTTCCCTCTGGTTTTTGTTGTGTTAGTTTTTGCAGCAAGTATTTTGTGCCAGATTTTTAGGATAGCCATTACAACAGATTGTTGTTATTCTGTCATGAAGACTTTTTATAGCACCTATTTTGACGTTTTGGTGATAGTTAGAAAGGTAGTGTAAACATTTATTGTTGTGTTTTCTTGCGGTAAACTGCGTGTATCGAGGAAAGTAATTGATTATCTATCTTGTTCTGTTTCGGCTGTAAATTTGGTGGAGTTTTATTGATGATTGATAAAATTATTTAGTTCATCAATATCATAAGGCCAAATAGAAAAGATATCATCAACGTATCTCCATCAAATTATTGGGCTTATATAATTATTGGAGACGAAGGTGTGCCCATGGCCATCCTGAAATCCTGTTGATAATAGGTTGTGCTGAGCTGGAAATATTTTGTTTTGATGGAAAGAGTTAGAAGTTCAATAATTGTGTTTATTGAAAGAATTGTTCTGTTTTGAAGTGTGTCGTTTTCTAGTCTGTTTTTGTATTGTATTGTTTTCAAAGCCACCTTATTTACTTCTTACCTTATAATTGGAACAAAATTGTATTTTCTTATTTCCTCTTAGCTGTAATTTTGATTGTATTTATCGCAGATTTTAATAAGGCACATGAATAAATTAATTATTAATACTAGCAATAAATGGTACCACGGTACCAATATGGTTACATTTGAAAAAATTGTGTTTTGTCCTAAAAACCATTTTGATGAACTTTATTTGCTCATAAATCACATAATTTAGTATTTTCGACGGAATTTCGATTTTTCTAGTATTACAGGGCTCAATTAGAATAAATCAGAACAGTCATGGCACACTTAAATAGAAAATTAAAAATTAAATTAAAATAAATATTGAAGACTGAAATATCACTTATGTGGTATCATTGGATTCAGAAAATTATGCAGAATTCAAAAATGCATTAATATATAGGGTGTTCTATTTGAAAATCAAAAGTTAGTGTTACTTACGGTGAAACCGGAAATGGAAAAAAATCATTTAATATATCAAAAAGTGACGTTTATTAAGTGTATAAGATGTTTCAAATTTCAACCATTTATCTTGAAAACTAAAGGAAAAAAGTGGGGTGTACTATGATCTTGTTACACCCGGTATACAGTTGTAAACTACATATTTTAATACTGCTATTGAAAGTAGGTAATTGATTTCCTGTTTTTATGTTTTATTAGGTTGTAATAATTTTCTCAATAACGATTTAATTATAAAAGCGACAATATTGTAATCTGTTTGTTTGAACATAAACCTTTGTTTACTCTGAATTACAACTTTTTCCGACATTCCTGAGCGCTACTTAACAGTATTATTCTCCAATAGTATATAGCATTTCTCTTATTGCTTCTGTTGAAACGTGAAACTGAAATGCTCATTTTTACTTTTTTTTGTTATAATATTGTCAGAATATTCATCTCGACAATATTGTTAATGATAATAACTAACCTTTGAAGGGAGTAATTTCTACTTGATACACAAACTGTTTCTTCTCATAACTAATATTCTATATACTATAACAGTTATTCCCTCCTTGATTTAAGTTCAGAGTTGATCTTATTAAGCATAAAAATATCATCATATAACATTAGCTCTTACTAGAAATATTAATCTATTAAATGGCGACTATCTCCTCCTCTCATTCCTACAAATCTTTAGTTTTAAAAAATATATAAATTTACCTAATTAAATTCAGTTACTTAAATCTTGCTTTCTTTTATTTTTTATATTTTCCAACAGATTGCGAGCGACATTTTCTAAAGCTATGTTTTATTTATATTCTCTGCCGTTAAGAATAAAGCAAAACTAATTTCATCGCCAAAGCTTGTTTTTAATTGGAAAAATTAAGTTTTAAAAGTGTATACAAAAGAAATGCTCTTTAACATATTGGGTATTCTGGTATTCATAGCTTCTTTGCTTGATTGTGTTTACTTGTTTAGTTTATTTTTATACCTATACTGTCAGACAATCCTTACAAGAAAGTCACTGATTAAATCTATGTATATTAGTGTCTAAAACATTGTTCTGGTAATACCAAAATAAATAAATAAATATATGTATATCCGATATCCAGTAATTTGTCAACTACTCACGAACAACAAAAAAGTTCTGGTGAAAAAAAATGAAACCAAAAGCTCGAAATGTAATAAATTTTACCCTCTGATGAATAAAACATTCAAACAGTAAGTTGTTTAAGTTGTTCCCATTACACAACCTTTAGGCGATTTATTAGTATGCAAAGTGGGAGTCGGAATCAATCGGTTTATTTTAAGAATAGTACAATAGTTAGAAATTTCTCCTTTCAGATATTGCCCCAGAGCTTTTCCTTTTAGAACATCTTCGAAACAATTACGAACTTCACTTTATAAAAAAATCAATCTCAACTATATGGGTTTAGACACTTTAATTAGTTTTCGCTTTTGTTTCTGGATTTAAAATTACAGAAACACAAAATTGCCCAGTTAAGTAAAAATATGTATATTTTGAAGCATAACAGTGCATCAGGCTTTGTTTGAAGAATTATGTGTAAAACAAAATTACTTATTCAAATACCTTTAAATGACCAAAAAAATTCCAAAAAGATTATGAAATGTGATTTTTTCCTCTTAACTTGTTTGCCTTAATATGTCAACTGCACTATATGCTTTTCTCTACACGAAGATGGACGCAAATATTAAATTACATTGATATACGGAACGCAGTCAATCTACTTATCTTTATTCAGCTTACGATAGATGTTCTATATTAAAATAGAGTTCGAGTAGTTGAAATGTCACATAATTCGTTCCAAATTTTAAACTAACTGCAGATAAGTATGTCCCTAGAGACTTACGCCGTATGTCACAAGTGGAGAAACATTTCACTAAGTCTCCCACAATATGTTTTCAAGTTATACTGTTATACATCAAATCTGGATTTATGAACCCGAAGTTCAGCATATTAGTTAAATTTTCATATAATTCCAGTCTTTTAGAATTCATAATTAGACTAAATTTTCTTGGCATTTTTTAATATGCTTAATATTTTTTATTTGTTGTAATAATATATCTGGCTTTATTAAGTAATGTAATCCAAAATGTCAATTTACTACAATTTCTTTCAGAAAGCAATGGTTAAATAATCTAGGATATAATTAAAGTAGTATTATTTTAAAAGAATGTACTCGTATAAGTAGTTGTTTGCCTATATATCCGAACTTGGTCTATGATTGAATTAATTTATATGTCTCCCCTGATTGTTGGATATGGTTTATCAGTGTTGCACCCACATACACATAGGCATGTTCGTATTGTTCACCCATGCACTAAAGTCTAGTCCATTAGGCGATATGACAAACCTACCAACACCCATTTACTTAACCGGAACAAATCTATAACGGTTCCGCTGCTTAATCAAATATCTTGACGTTGAAACAAAGACAATGTACTGCTACTAGACGAGTGTGAAAGAATGTTGAATTTATTCATGACTATTCTATATCTGATATTAAATTTCATTACTAAACGTAAAAATGTATAAATTCCATTAAATAATCATAAAATGCAGTTATGTTGTAATTAATTTTCTATAAAAATTCTGATCTGACATAAATCTTATTCTAGTTCTGAAATTGGTCCTCATGGGTTTTGTTTTAGATATACAAACCGAATCAAATTGAAATATGCTTAAGTTAATTCTAACAACAAACATAATAAGTAATAAGTTACAAAAGTGTTTTATTTTTATTTCCAAGATGTCCTTAACCATAATTGTTTATCATTTTAAAATTTGTTTTTCACTGAAAAACAATTCAATATGTTGCAAGAATATAGTTAGCTCCCCGATTTGCAGGGAACATTTTACAAAAATTCAAAGCTTTGTTATTTTAATTCTATGATTTTTTTAATGAATTGTGATTAAAGACAATTTGAATATTAACAAAGTACAAGAGCGGGATTATAAGTGGCCCAGGTAGGTAAATATTTACATAATAGTTTGAAACTTGAAAATATAACTTTCCAATAATAGTTTGTTGTTAGTTACTCTACGAAAAAAACGCATTTTCTATTTTTGTTTTACAAAGGAAGCTATTGAACATGGCGCCTTATTATTATTATTTTTATTTAAAGGGTTTAAAAGGTGCAGAAATTTTCGAAGAGATGATATGTGGAGTAAAAGTATTCCATCATATGCGACCGTAAAAAATTGGCTGGCTGAGTTTAAACATGATCTACAAGCATCCAAGGCGAACATTGCTCTGGACGCCCAAAAAGTGTTACAACGCCAGCAATGGTCAACAAAATTCACGATGTGGTGTTAAAAGACAGGCGGCTCAAACTGAGCGAAATAGCTACTGTTGCGAACATCTCAAACAAAGCGAGTACGCAATATTTTAACAGAAAAACTGAAAAAGCTTTCAGCAAGATGGGTGCCGCGATCTCCCAAACTGGCAAACAATAAGTAGGTAGTGAATATTCGCTCTAACCTTTTGAAACAGTAAACATCCAAGAAAAGAGACCAGGTTTGGTACAAAAGAAAAAATCATTTTTCATTAGAGCTGAATTACGACTTGCTTCCGCATCTAGCTTATTCGCTGAAGTTAGCTCCTTCCAATTTCAATTTAAGTCCTAAGCTTAAAATTTTCTTGGGATTATAGAGATTTTCCACTGACGAGGAAGTCAAGTCCGCCGTAGATGCCTATTTTGCCGATCTCGAGTAAAACAACTTCCGTGATGGGATCAGAGCATTAGAACAAAAAACATTGACTGTGTTGAAAAATAAATATCATTTGAAAATATATAACTAGTTTTTCATTAAGTTGACCACTTGTCATCCCGCCATCGAACATTTTCAGGAGGCATTTGACCTTGTTAGTAAAAATAGCTAAACATATTTTGCTAATTACACAAATACTTAATAGCAACAATTAAAGCATGGTTTTAGACGATACGATGTGTTTTTTACAATAATTTCCGCACTTCTAACATTGCCAAATATTCTAATATTACAACAATTCCCACCAAATCGATCACAAAATCTGTCAAAATAATGACAGTAAGAAGTCAGTATTTTTGGTATAGTTACATGCGAAACTTAGAGTGACAATAGAAGTATGCTCAACGTAATACCAAACAGACTGAAGATCGTCGTAATTCTGTAACATCACAAATATAGAAGTAAAGTACCTACATCTAGCCAATATACAACTCTAGCGCTTAAAATTCCTTTATGCAGTGGATTCAGTTTCGACGTGACTGAGTCATACGTGTTCATTTTACGGTGAGTAAACCAGTAATGCAGAAGAGGATGCCACTAGTTTGACATCGCTTCGCTTACCTAGCAACGCTAACAACCCGGAGCTGTACTTTCGCTAGACGTAGTGTATAGAAATACTCTGGGTAACTTGATTGTATGTTTCAGATGATAATATGTGCTGTAACTGCTTTTACCTAATAAAAAACGTAAGTTGGTCACTAGTGGCAAATGGATACCTAATGAATAGCAATGCAATTGAACGAACAGATGTTTGGCCAGTGGAATTCCTTAAAATAATGTTTTGTTATAAAAATAAGTTAACAAATTTCTTAGAAAATATTAATTTGCATAATAAGTGTAGTGTGCTATGAAAAGCTTTTGCAAAACATGTATAATAATAATAATAATTCCTGTTTTACCTTTATGGATCATGGAGTTTTAATGTAGTCCTTCCATTTCTTTATGTCCGCCCCTATTTGCGCCAACTCCGAGATAGTATTCTTTATTTCCTTTTCTATTGTATTCTTCCAAGCATTTTTAGGGTTCTCTCGTTTTCTTTTCCCTTCAGGATTCTATTTTAATATCCTCTTTTCTTACGCAGCGTATATCCAACCATCCATATTTTCTCATTTTTATCTCTGTGCTTATACAGGGTGTTAAAAAAAAGTGTTCGGAAATTTTAAGGGCGTATAGTATAGACCAAAATAAGTGAAAAAAGCCTAATAAACATGGGTCCGCAAACTAACCGTTTCAAAGATATGAGCTATTTCCAGAAATGTACTGGTACTATCTAAGAAAATAAGAAAACAGTGTGTGGTATCAAATTTACGTTTTTTATTTCAGCCATTTTACAATAGGTGTTCTACATGTCCCCCTTCCATCTCAATACATGATTCACATCTTCTTATAAACGAGTTTCGCACCTTTTCAAAAATTCCCGGTTTTACTCGAATTATCTCACAGGCATGTTCTATTCGCTCTTCTAAGTGCGCTACATTATTAATTGGAGTAGAATAAACTAAACTCTTTAAATATCCCCAAGGAAAGAAGTATTGGCGATTTGTTTTTACTGTTAATCACAGCAAACTTGATTGCATGTGTAGTAATTTGGTTTGTTTTGTTCTGTTCTGTTTTAGCTCATATCTTTGAAACGGTTAGTTTGCGGACCCATGTTTATTAGGCTTTTTTCACTTATTTTGGTCTATACTATACGCCCTTAAAATTTCCGAACACTTTTTTTAACACCCTGTATCTACTTGAATTGTCCTTCTCCACAGCTTCTTATTAAGTATTAAGTCGGCACACAATTTTATATGCACTTCTTATATTTAGTATTTGTTCGACTTTGCACGTCTTTGAGTCCTCCATCCGTAACTGACACTACACTCCCCAGATATACGAAATCGTCTTCTCTTTCTATTATCTCAACATTTATTAACACAATTTTTGGTCGATCAATGCAGCATATGTACATCGTTGTTCTAACAGTAGTCTTTAGTCCAACCTTGCTGTTGTTTTCCATAAGAAAATTATCATCAGCAAAATCCAGGACCTCTAAGTTTCCGTCATATTCGACCCTGTTGCTTTCTTATGAACTTCCGCAGTACCTTATCCAGCCCTAATATAAACAATAGTGGTAAGAAGATTAATGCCTGCCTTACTTTTCTTTGGAAAACCGATGATAATGTTTAACTCTGCACTTATATTTGTTGTACCTTCCTTCATTAAATTAATTATCTTAGGTGGTACTCATCTTGACTAACAAACGCAAGATTAGTCGTTGGTCTTAATCATTAATTCGACTATAAAATTCCTATCGCTGGGTGGTAGTATACAGCAAAGCAAACCAATCCTGTATAACATATATACTTATTTATTCTGTAATGCATTGTTACATAGATTCTTTCGTGTCAGATTTATACAAAACATATGGCAAAACGATTGCAATAGCCAATTCTAAATATACAATGTGTCTCACTCTAGACGGCACCACCCCAGTATTTTTTTCATATATTATCGATTTAAAAAATTTCTTTTTTCTGATTATACCCCTCACTAAATTGTACTTTTAGGGTATGTTACTTTTCCTTCACGGTAAAATGCTAGTCTACTACGATTTAATATAAACAGCAAAATTGAAGAAGTCGTATTAGGGATTTTTTTATCAGAAAATCTTGTTAATAAAAGTTGTTCAGGATCGTTCAAATAAGCTATATCCGAAATTTCATTAAAAACAAAAAAAATTGAAATCCAGAAAATTCGAATAATAATCTCACAAGTTTGCCATGATTTTTTATTTTATTCTTTTAATTCAATACAATAACAAAAAACGATGCTTAATTACTTAAATAACAGTATTTTCAACTAAATCGCCATTAGCACGTATACATTTTTCTATTTTCTGATCAGGATAATTATTCGTAATAGTAATGTTCCCGATAGTATGTAAGAGTTTTCTTGTATTCTTTCTCTCCAATTTATTTACCATAAAACTTTCTAACAGTTCTGTCTGAATTAAATATTATTAACTTCAATTTTTATGGAAATCATCGTCAGTAGTATTGAAAATGTTTATCTTTTGCATTTCGTTTAGCTTCTAATATTATTTTGTAAAACCTAATCAAAGTTTGTTGATATATGTTTCTGGCAGCAAACCGCACGTGGGTTAAGCTGGTTAAGTACTCCACCACATTACATTTGGTGAAACCACTACGTTACAATATGAACCCTCCTTCTTTATCCGGGTTTGGAATTGACAGAGCAGAGCTACTTAGTACACACAGTAACTCACCCCAAGTGAATTTAAAATAAAATTAAATTATATCCATTCAAAACGTAAATCTGTCTATTTTCATCTAAAATTGTGCAACACATAGATACATAAAATGTGCGAAAATAATAAAAGTTCAACATTTTCTTTTCGGAACATCATCACCATTAGTGATTATTTCGAAACTTTTTACAAAGACGCCAATTAAAGCTAATTTTGTTATTTCAGCTTCTATTTTCGTTTTCTTTCTAATGAACATAAATAATTCCATTTTAAACATAAAACAAAAACTCACTATAGGTTTAGTATAACTTTAAAACAATTAAATAACATTCCCAGAAACACAAGGAATGTCATATTACTAACTATATAGGTGAACAACCGAAATTGTTTTCAGTTAAAATTAAACCTTACCATTAGAAAAGGTAGACATTCAATTTTCACAATCAACCATTAGCTTTGGAATAGTTTTTTTGTTAACCCTCAAAAAAATGCTTGAATCGTACTGTTTGCCAGATTTTTCAATGTTCCTTCTGTTCTATTCACATTTTACTTTTCCTTGTGAAAAAAGGATACCGTTTATTAGTTTAAAACAGCAAAAGTATGTATACAACTTGGCAAAAACTTTCGTTTAATTTTGATTATTTTGAAATTTGTTGCAAACACATATGACTACATTTAATTTAATGTTTGGTAAGCCATTAACTTTTAAGCTTTTGTTTTAAAACACGTTTTGAGATCAGACAATCTGACACGAATTTGTGACCTCGTTTTTGTTTAACTTGATAGGCATTGTTAACAAATACAAATAGTACATTGTATTTTCATATTTCGTTTCAATTCAGCTTTAACAGTATTTTTACTTTTCTAATTTTTAAGTCGCTTTACTTTCGCTTCTTTTATAATCGTTTTGTACTTGCTATGCCAACTACATAAAATTTCAAAAACTAAACCTGAAACAGTGTACAGAAGTGGAGCATGGAATTAAAAATTACTAGCTTCAATAAACAGTCAATATCAGAAATTATCTTATCTCGTCAGAAACTAAACCACTTGCTATATTTCAAATTATAGAATTACTTAAGATATGGTGTTATAAAAAAAAATCATTTTGTCATGCTTTTAATTTTGTATTTTCATTTTAGATAATTTTGTATTTCGAAATTATCATCTATTGTATACTTAAGTAAAACATAAAATACCTTTTTTTTCTAAATTTTTGCCTGACAGATAACTTATTAAAAAAATGATCGCCCAGTTTTGACTGAATAATATTATTGGATAAGTCTACAGTTATACGAAAAATGTGCCGAAATAAATTTAAATGTAAAAGGATTATCTAAACCACGGGTAGATATATTTTTTGACAAAATAAAATCTTAGCCAGAACTAAACATTACGTTGTTCTAGGTTAGACACCAATTCTTTAAAACGAAGTTTGAGGTATATCTGTAACAAAAATAGTTAATCAAAAGAAATAAGCACATATTTTAAGGCATTTTGTCAGGTTAGCTACAACTCTGTGAACCCTACCAGCTGTATTGTGAGGTTAATTAACTTTGGTAAAATCTGGTAAAATCATGTTCGAATTCAATTTATCCCACAGTGTAGTGCTAGTTATTATGGATTTATAATACGTGGCATTTTCGTGCTATAAAATCTTAAATAAAACTTTCTTCCTAGTAGTGCATGACTTAAAGTTATTCGCTGTCAATTTATAGAAAGTGATTATAAGCACGTTTTGCAAATAGAAAATAAAGTAAAGCGTGAGTGTAATATCTTTTACATCTGAAACGTACAAATACACCGTTGATTTTGAAATGTTTTATTTTGTACTCTGATGTAGAAAAGTTGCCGTAAGACAAGTCCTAGGTAGTCGATTAATAACGACAATACACAGCAGGATGTCTAGGCCCACTGAGTTGGAATCGCCTCACCCCTTCAGCTATTATATAAACTACCCAAACAATGTCGTTATGTCCACAACGACAACATACCTAAATATATCAATAGAAAATAGCGGCTGTCACAAGGCATAAATCCTAAATTTGAAAAAGTTGTAAGTGATTTAAACTTATTTGTCCTTCATTTCGTGGTGTACCTCGACCGCTTGAGCATTCCTTCAAAAACGCCATCAGAAAAAGAAAGACGCACCTGACGTAACCTGGAATCTCGTAAATGCGGCACGGTTCATATTTTAACTTTGTCATATTGGTTATCTTGTTACCCATCTGTGCCTCATGCTTTATCTAAACGGTAGATTAACAGAAAGCGAGTAAAAAACAGCCCTTGTAAAAAATTCCCTTGTCGTCCTTTTGTCTTTTTCGGTAGTTTCGTTCGTCCAAATCCCTTTTTATGTGGGGAGGAAGTTTCATGTGCAGTTTTTGACGGAAGTATCGACAGATGCAATTGTCGAAAGAATGACGTGCCTAACAAATCTTCACTTTTTACTCTTTCTGAAACTACTTTAATTAATTACCGTAATAAAGTCAAACCAAACCGCAGCATCAAAGGTCTCTCGGTAATCGTAAATTAACTTTATCAGCGGACCGCTTTCGTTAGAAAGTAATAAAAATTTACCGGTAGCCAATCGAGTACAATTATACGATCTCCGAATTACAACCGCCGATATCGAAAAGTTAGTAATCGACGTAAAAACAGGCCCAGCCTAGTTGTCATAAAATTTATAATCATGTATAAACTTGCAGGTCACCGTAACTTTTTAAGAGGATGTATAACAGGTTATAATTTGTTTCTCTTTATATTCTAATTGAATATGACAGCTGTGAGATAATATATCTGTTCTTAAATTTAGAGCCTGTTTTATTGTAATTAATTGAATTAATTTATTTTATCTTTATATCTTCTACCATGCAAGGTCAAGTTTGAAATTATTAAAGTTCAGCTTCTCTTATGCGGCAGTAGTTGCTACTTCGAAAAACAAATACAACAAATATGCGAAAGATCATTCAAGTTTAAATAACTTAGGTGTTGTGGCTGAATTAATTTATCATTATTATCGTTATCATCGCAACTTGCGGACGATGAAACAGAATTCGCAACAATTTTATTAATAGAAAACCGTTCTTAATTTAGCTCGAGTCTGTCTACTTCAAAGGTTTTTTTTTGTTCCTGTTGTAAAATCTCCCAACACGGCTTTGTTGTTTGTTTACTTGTTTGAATTCTGTAATACATTAATAAAATAAGTTATTGCAAAAAATAGATGCGGTTTGGAATATTAATTTCATTTGGGTAATTCGCCTTAGGCTAATTTTTATAATAGGTTAACATCGTTTCAAGGAAGCTTCCATACAGTTTATTTTATCTAAAAACGAGAAAAAAGTAGAAAACGTCTAAAAACAACAAATAATTTGTATATAAAATTAATGTTGAAGAACCTTCGCTGGACCTTATACTACATGAAGCTTAGTTTTTAAACTTACTCTTAGGATTCTTTCATATTTATGTATATGTATGTATGTACAATTATTATTGTCTGATGCATAAAGGAGGCAAATTGTTATTTCTGGCGCTAGAAATGTCGAAATAATTATTCGATTTGTTATAAGCAGAGACTGGAAAATATGCAAAGTGCATATCCCCATTTCATAGCACATATTTTTAAATTTTCGGTTCTATGCGCTTCATATCATGCTAATGCTATTTTTAATTAGTTTTTTAAGTGCATATTTGCATATACTACCATTACATTGCATAATGCATATGCAAAACGGTATAGTGCATATTTCGGCTCTTTTTGCATACAACTGCTTACATAAAATCGTACTAAACACATTTTCAAGTATTGAGTAAAACTTAAGTGGTTTCTTACTTCTTAGTAAACTTTCCTAAGCACATTCTTTGCTTAATGAAATTTTCCTAAAATGTCATTTAGGAGATTATAATTGGGTATTTATTTATCAACTAAAGCATATTTCACATACCTGCAATAATAAAGTGCACCTTCAAAAGCAACCTAACAAAGTGCCCGCGCTGGGGGAAAATTGACAAATACTCCTTGTTGCTCGTACATTAAAGAAAAAATTCAATAGTAGTTAAATAGTGTTGGTGTTGAGTGGTTCCTTTTTCATCAAGATGCTTAAAGAAGCAGCTGGAAGAAGCGTTCTTCTTAAAAAGTGGATCAACTACAAAAATGATTTGAAAATTATCGATCAAACCCATGCGTTCTGTGTAGTTTGCAATAAGCAAATAAACTTAATGAATTTTATTATTTTTTAAGCAGTAGAAACTAAACTTAAATTTTTATTTCGCATGTAATAATGTTCGTTTGTTTGTTTATTTAACGGGCGAAATTATTGACTAATGACAATTTAACAACAACAACAAACAAGCTTTGTATGAGAATAGACTCAGTTAAGTTAGTTATGTTAATCCTATTGTTATAAATTAGTAAATAAGTGTTATCTTATTATTTTGTTATTGTTCAGTTATACCAAACAGGGCCGTAACTACCATTAGGCAGAGAAGGCAACCGCCTAGGGGCGCCAACGACAAGGGGGCGCCAACAAGTGTAGGAAAAAACTGCAATTATGGATTTAAAAATAGAGAAGTATTATTATCAGCATATTCGAAATAATAAATTAGTATTAGTCAAATCTAACCCCAAATAATGCTAGTTATAACACTTATAACGTATAATACAAATATTGCCCAACTGTGTGAGCGCCAACTCCAGAATTATTGGTTAAATGGTAGGGATAGAAATCTGTGGTATAGTTGAAATAGGCAACGACAATGTCGACAATAATACGTTCTTCGTTCGAGTGCAGTTCGCAGGCTTCGAAACAAGATACTTATGGCAGCACCTTCCAGCATGACACATTATTTGTTATTATTAATGACGTTTGACCTAGATTGGTTAGGTTATTAGTAAATACAAATTTCTCTGTAGTAAATTCTAAAATTTATAATAACTATTGTAAGTTAGATGTTCTGAATAAATAAATATAAATTATATATATGTTTTTTATTTGGGGGAGGGGGGGCGCCAAAAACGTTAACTTGCCTATAGTAAAATTTTGTCTTGTTACGGCCCTGATACCAAAGAATACATAATAAATTTATACTCTTTGGTTATACATAAAATAATTTCACACTAAGGGCCGGTTGCACAAAACTTTTGTTAAATTAATGAATGATCAAACTTGATAAAAGAGCATCATTCTTTATTTACTAATTTGATATACAAGGTTTTTCAACGAAAAGTAACCACCCTCAGTATCTTTCAAAACTATTTTTTGCTTAAAAATCGCCAAGACATGTCAACAAAGACAGGAATGGGGACATCTTTTTACCTAAAATCCGGACGTCTGTCATCAACCCCTTGGCCGTCACAGCCACCCCCTCTAAAATTTCAAATTGCACTATACCATGTGTGGCATATCGTTGGAAATGTAATTTGATTCATTCTACTATTTATTTTTTTTATTAGCTTCAAATTGAGATATAAAAAAATTAAAAACTATATTTTGTTTATTTCGATTAAGCTGCTGAATATAACTGACGTCATGACTCTTGGTGATGTGCTCGTCTGATTTCGCGGCTGGACTGTAGTTAAAAAGGTAGTAAATGTAAAATAACCGATAATATGAAGGAACAAAACTATTTCATTTTAAATTGTCTCTTTATTAAAAATATGCGTACCTAATGATTATTTTATCATTCGTTGTACCTATTGTAACTTTCGGATTTAAAAGTCTATTTTTGGAAAGTTGTTTGGGTAAATAAAATAGAAAATGGAGAGGAATAATATACAATAGATAATTACCTAAATAGTTTCGACTCAATCATTCCACATAACTATTTTGTAAATAAAAAAATAGAAATTTGATAGTTTCAAGCATATTATTCTTGTTTTCGTTAAAAATACATTTATTACATTTGTCCTTGGCACAAAATTAACTGAAATGTTAGAATTGGTAGCCACTAACTCACCAATAACCTATATGTTAGAAATTGTCTTAAACTTTACTGGACAATAATTTATTTGTTTAATAGCAACGATAAATACATTCGCAACCTGCAAGTAAAATTATTACCACACGTACACAAAATCGCGGGAATCCTGGGCAGGTATAAGAAGCGTTAACTTTTTAAAGTTCTGAGAACTGCAACTACTTTTAGCCCGACAGCTTAAACGTGCCGAATGAATTGACAGGAAATGTGCATTTCTCAAACCTTTATCCAGATCCCTGAACTGTGCACACTTTGACGCTTTTACTAAATGCCATCACGTTGATGAATTAGATAGAACATGCTCATGGGACTTACGGAATTTTTCCAAGTTTTCAAACAGTTATACCTTCTTCTGCATATTTTAACTTAAAAATATTTACATTTTGAATATATAGGTACTTTAAATAAGATCTTCTTAATGTTGACACAAATTAAAACTGACATTCGTATACAGTATAAAAATCCCGACAATTTTTTTTGTCTCTCATACAGGATATTTCCTAAGTAACATAAAATAATTCGTGAAGGGACTACTAAGACGATAGTTATGAAGAAAAATCTAAGAACAGATTTGTTAAAGGATTTACTTCAAAGAAGCGTGAATTTTTTTATTTATTAAAATGGGAGATAATTCATTTGTTGAATATCTCAAGGTTTTGATTTGTAAATTTGGAATATGAGCTCTTTTTGATTAAATGATACATTAACTTGTGTATTATGCCACTTCCATTACAAGTTTTGTACATACACAAGATGACACATTTTATATACTATTCTGCTTTACAACATAAAAAGCTTGCTTGTTTTTCAACTGCCTTCTAGAGTTGTTGTTGAAAGGAACGTAAAATGAATTATTTTCAGAAGTCTTTGTTTGTTGTTTGTATAATGCGACAGTAGCTTTGAAATAGTTTCCACACAAAGATTAACCTCACTTATAAATGTTTCATTGTTTAGCATAATTTCACCAGGCTTATTCATTTTAAATGTAATACCCTGTATATGTGTGCAGCATATTCAGAATCTGTACTTATTTAATTCTGAGCATATTTACTTTTTTTATAAATTTTCTACAAGAAATGAATATTAGTTGCAAATTATATAGTTTAATCGTTCGGGTCTGCAATTTCCGCTTGACTTCTTAAGGTATTACAACGCGCAATAAAAGTATTATGCCAAGTTAGATGTGGCAAGTTCTGCCATAAACACCTCACCAGGCACTGTTCCCCCAAAATATATTAACATTTTATAAATGAATTTTTCTATTTTGAGGCAGCTGTAAAATTTTTCAAGTCCGGCCTAGTAGGGATGAGTTACGATAGTTTGTTGTATTTAAACCTCATTATCCACCAAAAATTTCTAAAATGCTTCCAGCTATTTTTCGGACCGTAACGAACAGGTTATACTTATTACCCTCGAACGCAACGTTTAGCTATTAATGTTGAATCTATGAAAAATTATCGGTTATCGTTTTAAATTTTTCCATTTGTTTTGTTGGAGACTATCAATTTGGAATACATACATATTATTTCAGGGAGATTCTTTATAGAGATACCGTGGCAAAATGTCTACTTAGGATTACTTTCTAGCCAGACGTGATATAAATTATTAAACTAATGTAATTGTGTTGGTCTCGTCGATGTCAAGGTTGTCATACTTGTCTTGCTAAAACTAAAGGTTCTAGGTTCGATCCCGCCCGAGTTATGGTAGGGCCATTTAAAACTGAAGCCTAGTGACTTATAACAAGTAGACTTCTTCAACAGCACAAGGGCCGCCTTAACACATTCACTTACAGTTGCAAAGAACAAGTAAATCTTCCAAAATTCTATGATCTCTTCTCTTCCTCTGGCTTGTACTATCAACATATCGAAGTAAATTTTAGCACTGCCCCGTATACGATTGCAATAGGATTCAATTGACAGTGGTATGGAGGAAGACGAAGAACTTCATGACAATATTTGGTAGCTAAGTTGCCTATATAATATTCACCTTGCGATGCACTTGCTTCTTTCTTTTGTTGTATTTTTCATGCATTTTAAATCATTTAAAATATAACAATCATACACCAGTAAACACAACAAAAAAATCTAAACTACTCACCTTCGTTAAAGATCACCAAAGCACAAACTAGACTAAAGGCGGGATGTTCAAGTAAATAAAATCTAACGTCAGAAACTGCAAAATTTCCAAGTAAATGATTACCTCAGTTTACCAAATTACCAACTTCAGATAATTAGACTATGTCAAACATTACAAAGTTTTCAAATAAATTCAATTGACCAAATTCTTGGCCAGTATAATTGTATGCAACTGCATGATATGGGAAATCAAATTCAATTTAGACATTTAGAGAGTCTGATAGGCGGTCGTGGCTCAGTTGGTTCAGCGTGCGTCTCACCAGAACCACACATACACCGAAAACACGCGACCGCTTCCCTCGGAAAGCAAACCACCAAGGTATTCTGTTAGTAAGTCTTTTCTGGAATAGAAGTGCAAGCACTTCCATGGTTTGGAGCCCACGTAAAACCGTAGGTTCCCTTTGCCTGTAGGCTACTTGACACGGACACTACAGACATATGGAAAGAAGACCGACAACGCCCTGTAAAGGGCACGCCACTTCAAGAAGAAGAAGGTAGACAAAAAATAGATTATCAAATAAAAATCTTCTACCAAAATCGTGACGGAATTATTGCAAACATAAGAGAAAACCCCCAATGTATTTTCGGTATTTTAATTGCAGCTGAAGCAACTTGAAATGGTAGTTTAATTATCACATTCATCATGAAAAGGCTGGGCTTCAAAAACAAATTTTATTGTTAATGTTTGGCGAGAGATTGACTGAAATTAGTTATGTAATTGGCCTGTATATTTGATCAACAAGAACATCTGGTAAGACATACATATTTGGACTGTTAGAAAATACTTACCACAACTGTTACAAAATTTATCATCGACTTTTTGACAAAACATATTAATTAAAGATGGATAATGTAGCATGCCCAGTCAGAATTTGGTTGGCTATTTGGGCTCGCCAGATTTCAATAAGGTATACTTTTTCTGTAGGCATAATTAAAAAGATTCTCTGTAATAACCAAATAAAATCTACATATAAACTTTGGATCCGTTTTAGTGGAGTGTGGCTAAATTCCTAGATTTTTGGAAAAGTTCAATATTGATGATAAAACCATAGATCCAGATAATAGTTATATGGACTGTGATCAAGTACAGGTGGGACAAATTGCATAAAAGGATGTATGAAATAATAAAAACGATTTGGGTAAGAGAACAAATACCGGAGGAGTGGAACAAGTGCTACACCAGCACTAGGTGAAGATATCAAATGTTATCCGGAGGTGATAACGCAAAATAAGCCCGCTACTCTGTTGCGTGGGCGTGAGGTTCCTAAAAGAAGATAGTAGTGCTCACTAAATACCTAAACTAACGATGTTCCTTGGGCGCCAGACCCTAATAATAAAGTACACTGTCTTCAGTCGGATCTCCTAAAGACGAATGAAAGTTTGACAAATCGGTGAATTTACAAATATTTATACGGTAAATATTTCTAATAAATGTTTCTAATCAAATTACTAACAACAATAACTAAATATAACTAAATATCAAAAACAGCAATCTAATCAAATATGTTTGAATGTCTTTAAATTTATTTAACTTTAACACAAGATAACCTCAAAATTAAATCTAGTTTATCTGACCTTAAACCTTGAGTTTAAAACTAAACTTGCAGGATACGAAGTTGAAATCAGGAAAATTCCAGTTAATTGCCTTTTAATTAAGCATAGGATGGACTAATTTCTTCGGTTCCACAAAATTCCAAACCAACGTGATCGAACAACAACACGTGGAATACAGATGACGAACTAACAGGTGGTTTTTACGAACACGTGGTTCGTACACGAAAAACAGCAACACAAGAAGTACAGGAAGTACTAAAAAGTACTACATCGTACTAAAAGAAGGGCTTAAATTCAACGAATACCGTAAGAAATCTTCAAATAAAAGCAATGCATTACATACCAAAAGTTCTTAAGCGCCCTTTAGAAATTCTTCAAGCAAAATGGTCCACGAACAGTTTATATCCCAATAAAGATTGAAAATGGTTCAAAATATAAAACTACTAACGTTTTAATTTCACTAAAGGCCTAAAAGGCAACTAAATGCCATTTTCAATATCCCGTACCTTGGGATGATCTAAATAGTCTTTGGAAAACCAAACTAAAACCCAGGTAACGATCTGTTCACCATGATACTTAAGTACAGAAGAAGTTAACTAATAAATTTTCCAACGGAATTCTCTGAAGAAAACCAACCTAAAAATTTACAAATTCCCTAAAAATTATAAACCCACTAAGTGGCTAAATTCATAGTAATAAGAAGCAGTAATAAGAAGCTATGACGTATGCATTGTATGCAACCATGCAATTCTGACGGAATTGGGAAAGTCTAAAGAAAAGAATATACAACCAGACTAATGTAAATCCGATAATTTACGTACATACAGCAAGCGAGTGATTTCTGCTGTAACACAAGGAGGATCATATTACATATTACCAATACACAAGAAGGGAAACATGGAAATATACCAAAATTGCAGACTTAGAACGTTACTAAATACAACCTATAAAATATTCACCGCAAAAATATAAAGGCGACTGGCAAAAATAACTGATGAAATAATAGGAGAGCACCAATATAGATTCAGGTGAGGGAAATCAATCAGCAATAGACGTTGTACACACAGTAAATCAAATTATGGAAAAATTTTATAAACATGGAGAAATATTTACATGAATTACAAGAATTACAAGCACAGCTCTCAAATACACTGTTTGATGTAGCAAAGGAGGGTATAGTAAGAAAGGCTTAATGCACAGGAACAATCATAACCAAAGAAAGTCAGCTGTTAGCTTACGCCAATGACATCGTATTGACATCCAGATCGAAATACAAACTAATAGAGAAATTTAGCAAACTAGAAAAAGAAGCAAAAAGTTAAGCCTAAAAATAAATGAGAACAAAACCAAATATATCGAACTCGGAAGAAAAAGCACGAAATCAGTAGAAATCTGCAAATAGATAACTAAGTCTTTGAATAAGTCAACAGTTTTAAGTATTTGGGGGTGATCCCAAAAAATTAATGACCAAGAATATACACAAAAAATGAATTATGAGTTGTTAAAAGAAATAGGAGCAGAAGACATAGTTAGGTTTATAAAAGCACAACATACCATGAGATCAAAAAAAAGATGATTCTGAGCAGGCCTTGACTAGTACAACACGATTGGTTACACTGGTTCTAGAATGCCTATGAATTATAATGTGACAGTGACATTTCAAATGTAAGTCAGTCTTGCAATCTTGTTTCCAGAATTATTTAAGTTTATCGTTGTAATACTAGTGAAGGATCACATTTTGAACACCTACTCTAACATGTATTCATCTTAGTTTTCAGTTTGTTCCCTAAATAAATACTGTTTTGTGTTTTAATTTATTTGACATTTATTAACCTCTAACCTACTGCCACATTTTGAAATCAGTCTTGCCAATCGTGTTGTGCTAGTCAAGGCCTGCTCAGAATCATCTTTTTTTCGATCTCATGGTATAAGATAACTGGGCCACATATTCCGAAGTGAAGAAAATAAAAACATGAGAAAATTAATGCTATTCCGAATGTAGGAAGACCAATAAGAAGACTTAAAGCAAGATGGTTGGACAAAGTCAAAGAAAAATACTTAACTAGGAAAAGAAGAGTTCACGAAGCCAAATCACATTTCAAGCTATAACCAAGTTTTGAAAAAGCAAACTGATTATGGGGTCTTATCCACTTCGAAAATGGGATGAGGAAAACTCGCACGAATGGCTATATTCCGATAGGAATAATCGCCTATTAAATTGAAATTTATAGTAATAATTTAGAACAACTTAACAGTTAACCTGATGTTTATCGGTCATTATTATTTTTGCTGTTTACGTTCTTTTTTTTATGAAAAATACACGTTTCGGCGCTTCCTCTCAAATATTAACATTTCAACTAAATTGTAGTCCTTAACCATTTTCTATCCATTTATGGATATAGATCTCCCCCAATTGTCTCCATCTATCTCTGACAAATTTTGGGTGTATCTCTTAAGGATCATAAAAGAACTGAGGGATAAGGAACAAAACTAAAGTTGAAGATGCAGTGACACAAAAGGCAAAGTCTAAATGGAGGTGGGCCGATCACAACGAACGACACCTAGACCATAGATGGAATTAAGAGTTAGGAAACTGGCGGCCATATTTGGAACAAAGGCATAGAGACAGGCCAAAAATGCGCTGAAGTGACGATTTTAAAAGACACGCAGGCCTAATGTAGCGGAAGAACAGCCCAGGACAGAGAAAATGTAGTATTGAACCTAAAATGGAACCTGTGTTCTGATACAATGATAGATCGAAGAATCCTAAAGCCCACAAGAAAGTAATTAAAAAAATATCAAAATACGCATTTCAGCACCTAAATGGCTCTCTTCGGTGGGAGGCTTCCTTGACAAAATTAATTACTGGAAATATTACCTATTCCAGATTACAGTAATAATATTAGCTAAGACAGAACTTCGGAGTTCAAATCAGATTTGCGTGCGGAAAGTAAACTTTCCGCACGCTAATTTTCACTTGTTCGGCAAACACTCATTTTCAATACTCGTATCTATGGAGACGAAGTCTGAAAATCCCACTTTCCATGGTGGCTGTAGAAAAAAAATTTTACGCGGAGTCAAACTAAATAAAAAAATTAGTCATGTTCATACTCCATTTCTAAAGTTACATGTTCTTATTCTTCTTCTTCCTCTAGCTGCTGTATTTCCACAGGCTGCGCCAATAAACGCGATGGATCGATTACATCTTCATTGATGCCGCACACATCGTAGTCCTTTAGTTGCCACATACTGCTGAACAATGTAAAACTACTTTTCTGCAACCACAATTATAATTAAAGCCCTTGCTGCAATTACAAAAAGTAGTGTTCAGCAGTATGTCTGGAGCAGGTGGGAGCAGAGTTTGAATTGGCTCCAAAACGTTGTTTTTCCATGCCCATCCCCAATCTTCAACAAGAATCGATTTATTTCAATGTTGTGCGAAAAATTCATAGCTGATAATATCTGTGTAATACGAGCAGAAAACGCTGTTGTTATAATAATCGATACAGCCATAGATCAGTCTCATTCAAGAACAAGTATTGTAGAAGATGTATTTGATCCATCCTGATTTTTGGCACATCCTGTGGAAATACAGCAGCTAGAGGAAGAGGAAGAAGAAGAATATGTAACTTTAGAAAGTATGAACAAGACTAATTTCTTGTTTTATTAGAAAAATCGTGGATTAGGCCTACTAGGGATACCACATTACAAAAAAAAACGCACCGAGTACTCTATCTCGAAGGTGGTGTGGAAAGGAATGCATTTCTTCAAAAATATGACAGTTTTAATTCTTGATATCGCAATATCTCGATAATGGTCACTCCTATGACAAAAGGTAACTAAACCTTTCTTGTGGAAAATTGTATAAGCTATAAATTCGGTAATAACTATTTTTACAATAAAACTAAACGTTAACGAGATATTCGCCAAATACCGTTTTCTATGACGTTCGACCCCGCGTAAAATTTTTAGCAACACTCAGATCGATGGGGACTTTTGGCATTTCATTTAGAACTATAACATGGAGGCTCACACAAAAATTCAGCTCCATGCGAATTATTCCGAACTGTTATGTCTATTTTGCCTGGATTACATTGCAGTCCCTTTATTCTGTTCATAAAATTCTTCATTTATCTGAAAGTAATTCTGGAACGTGCAATGGTTGTTCCTCGTTAGTGTTTTCCTCAGATACGACATTGCTTATATAATCGTTATGGATTTTTTGTGGTTATTAGGGGGTTTCTGCGTTTTACTAATAGTTTTGAAACTATAATATAAAAGAAGAAGAAACATATTCTTATACGTTATCCACCTTACATTTGAGCAATACCCTACGTACTTATAAATATAAAAATATGTAAAACGATATTTATAAATTCTTTTACCACTTTTGCGTTAATGATGTACCTATAAAAGATTTTGATTTGATTATATAACTGGTTAGTATAAAATTCAGCTCATAAAATTCAGCTCGCTGTTATAAATCAAACCTTATTTTGTATTAGGGGAAACTAGGTATGTTTGGGACAATTTTTGTATAAAACTGATTATTTTGAATATTTTGTAAATTATTTGAAATATAGTTGCATACATGGGTAATGTATTATATTGGGCAGACTACCATAGTGGTCCCAATGGCTTTGAGCAATTACAAATATAGGTTATTTTATTTAAACAAAAGTTTTGCAATTTGTCCCAAACATCCCTCTTCATGGTATGTTTGGGCCAATATGTAGGTATGTATGGGACAATCTACAGGGTGATTAAAATTCGCGTGTATGCATGGGGATCTTGGAAACGGTAAAAGATAGAAAGTCGGTTAAATGGGGGCAAAGTTGCGTAATCAAAGGACCAACAATGTCCATTTAAAAAATCAAGGCTAACTTATTCAGTTTTTTAAATATTTGAAAAAAAACTAAAATTTTGGAGAATCGTTTTTATTTAATTTTGACCTTATTTGAGGAGATATTGAAAAACGGAAAACACTTACTCATGACCACTTTTTGTCCTCTATCGAATACCTTAAATGGAACAAAAATTTCAGGTCCGTATTTAAGAAAATGAACTTGATGATGGCCCTGAAATACCGAAACGTTGCATCAAAAATGTATTTAAGCTATTCGATAGAGGACAAAAAGTGGCCATGAGAAAGTGTTTACCGTTTTCCAATACCTCCTCAAATAGAGTCAAAATTAAATAAAAACGATTCTCCAAAATTTTAGTTTTTTTCAAATATTTAAAAAACTGATTAAGTTAGTCTTGATTTTTTAAATGGACATTGTTGGTCCTTTGATTATGCAACTTTGCCCCCATTTAACCGACTCTCTATCTCTTACCGTTTCCAAGATCCCCATGCATACACGCGAATTTGAATCACCCTGTATAAATATAACAAAATCACATACAATTTCTCAAGTAATACCTATCATTCTTTACCAAAATACATGTTAATGTTTAAATTATTTTATTATTTTCAGTTTAACAATGATGTAGTACATTCAATGATTGCATTAACGTAAATGTGGTACATTCAGTTGACTGATGTTAAATGCGTAACCATTACGAATTCTTTGAGTAGTTTCAGAAGTTTGAACAGTTTTTACAATATCCACTTCAGGAACGGTCTGCAAATCTGGATGTGTTGGATAAACGAAAATGTTAGATATGCCCCTTCTTCTTAAAAACATGTCCCAAACATACCTAAATTGTGTGGCCCAAACATCCCCTTCGCGCTTTAGTTTATTCTCAAACATATAAAAAAAAATTAGGTTGCGTTCTTGGAAACGGCGTGCTTGTATAAAAATTCGTAATAAATACATCAACTAGGGAGCTTTAAAGCAAAATATCATCATAATAAACATAAGTATAATTAACACTTACTCTCAGTGTCGAATATTTACTTCTGGGATGCAAAATTTTATTTAATTTTTAGCACTTTAACGAACTAGTGTATGGTTACCAAAGTTTTACTAGGTTATGTTGGCATTTAATAACACATTTTAGTGGGCAAATTGAGCGATAAAATTTAATATTTAAAATTTTTAGGCTTGTGTCCCATACATACCTATGTCCTAAACATACCTAGTTTCCCCTGCAATTTTATATTTTTAAAGTTTATTATTTTAATAATTCAATATGATCCCGCAATTCTCGGAAAAAATAACAAAATGTTCGAATAATTTTTACCTGAGTTTTTGTCAAGGTTCTTTAGTGTCAAATCTAATAAATGACCTAACCTTAGCTTTTTATAGGTTTATTTTATTTTTTAACTAAGTAAGAATCTTATTATGTTCATATTCCTCAGTATCGGATTTCTAAGTATATTGATGGCGTTACAGCTCCGAATAAATGCGATTATTCTATCGCCCCGGATTTTGCTCTATTTTTTTACAAGCAGTGAATTGTGCGATTGCGTTTTTAAATATAAGACAGCCCTAAGCTAAACATCTCAAATGATGAATTGGTACAATGGTATAGAAATGAAGAACTGCCGCACAATCCACAATATACTTCACACCGTGCCACCGGAAACCTGAGTAATACAAAAGAACGTTCGTACAATAGACCTACCATTCGCTACTCCTAGGATTTACCTTTCAAGTGCCAAAATCCGTTTCAATGCCGAACGGTTCATTTCTGTACATAATAGACGGCAGTTCATTCATAGATTTTGGTTATTTCTATTTTGTCTTAGTCTGATGTTGTATATTAGCTATATGACGTTTCGTGCATTTTCCATTCACGCTCCCTGTTTTCTTTAACAAATTTTAGAAGTTCTCTAACACTCAAAAGCGAATACAAAAATATTCATCCAGAAACGTTATTGATGATTTTTACAATCTTTAATCGCTGGTAGTTTGCCTGCTTGTTACGTTTTCAATAATTCAAGTTAGAAGAGTATAGTTTAATTTAACGATTTAGAAAGAAACACCTCTATAATAATTTAAAACAAATACAGAAAGGTATTATTTATACGAAAATTAAAAATTAATCTCTAGAACAAAGACTTGTAAACCCATTATTAATTTATGGAAGGCTTTGTATTTATTTAACAATATATATAAAGTGTCTGCTAGAGAAACATTGGCGACGCGCAACGTTAGAAAAGGTTAATCTTCTAATTAAACATTGAATTCTTCATAGGTTTATACACTTCGATTTTTATTTTACCAAGAAATTAACAATGGGTGGCAACCAGAAGTCTACAGTCAACAACCTGATTAAGCAGATTACGTTATTCTTCATTCGATTCATATTATTTCTATAAATTTATCTTGATTTAATTGATATCAGATACAGCTGCCGTAAAAGATTTGCACAATATATACAAATTATATGTATGTATGCTTGACAAATAACTATTGATTTATTTCTAACCAATTAATTAAATAAAATCTTAGCGTTCCATCGATTAGAATTAATGAAGTCCCATTTGAATGTTAAAATAAAACCAGTAGCGTTACGTGAATTTACAAAAAAGTGTGTTTTTTAAAGAAGTTTAATCACCAAATCGATGTTTCGGAATTGTTCACAAAAACGATAATAATGTACATGGTGATGGCAGCAAAAACCTTTAAAAAATTCTAGCATTAATAATGATTAGTTAAAGTCATCGCTTAAATATGTCAATTTAATAATCAATTAAATACTTATGTTCATTAATTAAATATATAGGAGAACTGTTTCTGCATGCTAATGACGTAAAGCTTTCATTTCGGTTTTAGTTTTGCATTTTGTTATACAGGGTTATTCAAAACTTAAATATTTTTTAAATCATAGAATTGCAAAAAAATGTTTTAAATAAAAGTTTCTCGGATTTAACCGCGCTACTTTCAAAACATATATGTACAATGTACAGTTGTGGACAGAAAAAATAGGACAGTGTTTTTTTTCTAGTTTAAAATGGCCCCTGTGTTGTAATTCGATTGCAAGTCAATGTGACAAATATCATAATTATAAAGCCAAAATCAAGTAACTAAATTTTATAGAATAAAGTTTACTTGATTTTTCGAGTTGTCCTATTTTTTTCTGTCCACAACTGTACATATATTTAAGTACATTGTGTATTACTTCTAATTGTATTGGAATATACAAACACTTTAGCGACATTGATACAAGCAACTTTATATTTGAAGCTGTATTTGTTAGTAATTTGCAAGGGGTCTATCCCAGTCTATCCTGAAGTTATATCACATAGACAGATACTTCTTCATAAAGTATTAAAAAAGTGCATGCTGATCTCCACTTGAGTGATGTGACACACGGGATCATTCTTGACGCAATGCTGTACTCACTCTGTATGGCTGATCTTTCACTCATTAAATGAAATCAGCAACATTCGCGAACACTAGCGTACGTCTGACGTCACACTATACTCTCATCTCTGCATCTGATACTTTGTACCGTCGTTTGAATAAACTTCAAATGAAATTTGATTACGAAGATGTTCACAACCAAAGTTACGATCAAATAAGCGCCTTCCTGGTTTCGGCTGCCTCATTGTTGAGGCAGAAAAAGCAACGTAAAGCACCTGTGATCGGTACGGTAGTGAGTATTGGTATGGCGCATCGTTCTGCAAAGTTAATCATCGGTACCCATGGTCAGAATTCGGATAGGTGACCCGAACCACGCTCAGGTTACTACGGCTCGGTGTGTCCTCCTCGAAAAGCTACCGGCCTCAATGGCATGTTAAAACTGAATATACATATACAAAATGACAGGTTAGGAGACCGAGATGAGCGAGTTTATCATTTATCATAGAGAGCTTGTGTGCTTGGAAATGATAAGACCTGGCATGTAGGTACCTGTCCGTGTTGTTTGTTTGCGATAAACTCACGATTTACTAGCACGTTCGTATTTCCATTGTTTTCACCGAGATGTTGATTTTTGTTTACGAACAATGTAAGCGCATATCTCTTATGGAGCCACAATATTAATTATTACCAGCGTAAGATGAAGCCCATGGCAGCGCCTGTGCCCTGATTTTAATGAAGGGAAATAAGTGGAGGTTAGTTATTTCACAACTTGTTAGTTTGTGTCTTGAAGCGGCAACTGTTGGTTGATAACTACTGAATCAGATATAGGAATCTAGATAAAAACAGAAGTAACATCAAAACGGACAAGAAGATAGTATAGTAAAATTGTCGATGGAATTTACGATGTGAGAGGAGTTGAAGACATGTTAGGAAGATAGAAAAGTGGGATTACGAGATATTTTAATGAACACAACTGGACCTTAAGCCCAGGCAAATGTATATTGGCTCATGGGGCGAAAATCAAAACTAGCCGCTAAGAATAAAATCCTACTGTGCAAGACCATGCTGAAACCTATCTGGTCATATGGACTTCAACTTTGGGGACGTGCCAAACCTACTCGGTTAAAAGCAATACAAACATTCCAAAACAAAACACTTCGTGCGATTGTCAACGCACCATGGTACCTTAGCAATTTAATGCTGCATCAAGACATACAAATCCCATACATCACGGAATAAATAAAAACTAATTATCAGCACCGACTTACGGGGCATCCAAACGATCTTATAGAAAACCTATAGGGATGGACTGCGCAACAGAAGTAATATTCTAATATTATCTTTCGCATATACAGGGGGTTAATTAATGTCATGCAGATATTTCAGGGGGTGATAGTTCTCGGCAAAAGAAGAAAAAATGGTAATATACACATGATAAAAAACGCGCCATTTTCGATATACAGGGTGGCAAAGTTTTAATTTTTTTTTTCGTATTTGCGTTTTTCTCCCGTATGTTTTGAGATAATTATTTGAAATTTAGTATAGCTACTATCTTTTAGAATCTCTACAATAAAATGTCAAAATCATCAGTTGCAGTATACAGGGTGTTTAACACAAACAAAAAGAAAAACTTTATTTTGACTCTACTTTATTTCGACTACACTTGGTTTGTATTGATCCTATTTTTTCAAATAACTCGGAAACGGTGACAGATACGGGAATAATGGATAAAACCAAAACGCCGGAGAAAAGAACAGGGAATTCAATTATGATATAGAAATGTACACAGGGTGCTCCAAAAAAAAGTTCGGGAAGGTAAAATGGTCGGTGACCAAAAAAAAATGTAACACTGCAACTGATGATTTTGACATTTTATTGTAGCGATTCTAAAAGATAGTAGCTATACTACATTTCAGATAATTATCTTAAAACATACGGGAGAAAAACGCAAAATACGAAAAAAAATTGAAACTTCGCTACCCTGTATATCGAAAATGACGCGTTTTTGATCATGTGCACATTAACATTTTTTTCTTACACCCTGTATAGTAATAACGGGTGTTAGAAAACTCGTCTTATCAGAGTCACCTGTGCTTATTAAGATGTATATCCTGTATTGGTACTTAAGTTAATTTTCAAATAGACTTAATCACAATTAGTTAAATGACAGCAGCTGCCAGTAGTTCTAATGAATAGTGGATATTTAAGAATTACTCTAAGACACCTAACATTTTTTCATAGGTGACTCTGATAAGACGAGTTTTCTAACACTCGTTATGTTAATGTTAGAGTTGCATTAATGGTTTTAGGGGCTACTCTTTCTTCTTTAGTGATATCTTTAGGAAGATTAAGCAGAACGAATGATGTCCTCCATATGTTTTCCTGGGTGATGTATAAAAGTTAAGACCTTTGAACAACAATGAGGATTGGGTTGAAGTTAAAATATGGTCAGAGTCAGTTTCTAAAGTTTTACTATATCAAAAATCACCCTGGATGAGCTTTCGCGTTTATATAAATCAGTTTAAACCCTTTGGTATTTCTCAAAATCATCTTTCAATTTTCAGGGCCTAATTACGAGTATTATGATCAATTATAAACTACAAAGGAATTTGTTGAAAAAGTTGGGCTCTCTAACACCTAAGTAATTTGATATTAAAGTGCTTTCGAAACAACTCAAATGAGACGCTTATGAAGTTCTTAATGAATACTCTTAGAATAATGAATTGTTGATAATGAAAATCGCAGGTAAATTACCTATATCATTTCAAAACTTTGCTGTTAAAATCGAGATGTAAAAAGCAAATGAACTATGCATACAGAAATTCCGGTTTAAAGTGATTCTACACAAAAGAAAGGAGAACATTTGCATTCTTATTATTAAGTTAATTAGTTGTAGAAATTTTAACGGGTTTTCTACACGTTTAAAAATAAAAATAGCTAGAACTACCAAAAATAAATAAATAGTGGTTTTAAGATTGCAAAAGAATTTTGTAGTAATATTCTCTACAAATTGAGCATAGTTTTTAATTAATATTAGTATCATGATAGTTTGCAATAATTACGCCTGCTTTGATATCCAATCTTTTCCTACCTCGATTCCTGTATTCTAGTTCTTTTTTTGTTACCTTGTAATAGGCACCCTTTCTTTTTGTTTAGTGTTCTATATCCTTTACTTCTTGAAATCAACTTCATGGCCACCTTTCGTGAGAAATAAAGACCGTTCTGCTGTTCTGCACACAATTTACTATTCAGCAGTTTTCAATTTGATGTTGCACCTAATTTTTATGCTTGCCTAGCTGTCTGGATATATTATATTATATCAATGAAGGAGAGAGATAGTCTCAGCTTTTAATGCAATATTTTGAAAAAATTAAGTTGAATTTTTTGTTCAAAACCTCTTCAGTTGTTCTTTTTTATTAATTTATGAAACGTTTTTATTCATTATACTCCCTCGCCGAGTGTAAGTGCCGATACCTGTACCTACATTTTACTATTACATTATTAAAATAATACATAATTCTGGTTATATCTAAAATTAAACTAAGTAAAAGAGTTACAAGGGTTTATCAAAATGCTGTAGTACTAAAATTAAATAACGAAAAATTTTCAATGCCTAAACAAAGACGGAATACTCAAAGTATTCGTTCTACATTATTTATAATATTTGTTTAGCATTTCCATATGGGTTTTAAAGTCCGATACTGGTTAATGTTTCATTTTGGCTACTACCTACTAAACAAGCAAAATAGAACAGTGAAAGAAAGAAGAAGTTAAAATTGCAAAATCCTGTTTAATAAATTTCAAGCATTTTCGCCTTCAAGTTAAACAAAGTTGTTTCATGATGCAACTATCTTGATTTTTTTTTGATAATTTATATTTAATAATCCCATTGTTGGAACATTTACATAACACTTAGATAAAAGGACAAGTCGAAAAAATAAAAAACGATGAAGACATATGTAACACGGAATTTTGAAAAGTGAACTTAAAATAGCACGAAAAGAACCTTGGGCCAGGTTTGTCTATATTCCTCCATCAAAAAGTAAGTTGCATAAACTTGATGAAGGTTTTCCTTTTCATGATTTAAAGAAACCCACATTTTTGGAGATACAACAAATGATCAGAATATCAGATCGCAAAAAATTACCTACAAACAATTACAGTTACTTACTTACAATAAATAAATAAATAAATGAATAAAAACATAAAACGCTAGTGGTTCTTGAAACAAAAAGAAAACACTTGGTTAGTTAAAAGCGAATATGGTAAATTTAACTGTGCGTAGAATAGAAAGATGTCGGTGTTTCACAAGCATTCGAGCATGTCTTTATTATTATACAGACAGAAAACTAAGACGTAATGACAAGTTGGGAGGTGCTCCATTTAGCCAAACCTGTAATCAACGAGCTCTATTTCTGCGGTTTCGTAACAAGACGTTGCTGCTGCTTTTGCTACCGTCCGTGTCGTTCAACACTAAACATGCTATTACCGCCTTGTGTAGCTCTAATTCGTGTTATTACTACTAATGGAACGATTACCGCCCATTTGCCGTAAAATACGTCTTCGTAAACGAGCCCTGTTTTCATATTAACTTTATTCTTTCACTAATCGTAATGAGTTTGTGCATTCGTGCGAGACATTATTCAACAAAAATAATTGAATTAAGGGACCTTGTTAAATAAATTTCGAAGAGATTTTCTTAGCGGCCTATAAAATGTGTTTATGTTATTTAAATTTTGTTTGTGCGAATTTTCAATTTATTTAAATAACCCGTAACTTATTACACGTTAAGTGCTTACTAATTTTAATATCGTTATGCAGAAATCCATATTAACTGTAATATATAAGCGAAAAACAATAAAATAATATAACATTTCATGTTTAATACGACCGGATGTTACGTGGAATACCAGTAAAGGAAGACTTTCTGTATATAATGGCACAAAACAATATCTAAAATTAAATTATAAACACAGCAAAAACTAAGAAGATTTATTTTATTGATTTAGATTAATTAGATACTAAAAAAACGACATTTTAGCTTTTATCCAACTCAAAGCTGAGGCAGTAATGATTAATAAATGACATAAGAAGAATTATGAAAAACGCAAACTTCCGAATTAGAGTACTGATATTTTCAAAAAAAATAATGTGAATCAACAAACCTTTTCTATTTTAAATAAAATTAAATGGGGAATTCTATTATATAGGTAGTAATTTTCACAGGATAAAAATATTTAGAAGAAAAATTCAATGCATTCTTCAAAATAAACGCATTTCTGATTGTGCTGTACAACGATTGTAAATCGTATTAAAATATCTATTTAAAATAATAAAATATTCCAAACAACATTAATAGTGGTCAGTTTATAATTTGTACCTATGTACATTATATAAATTATTTCTTAAACCTTTAACGTACTGTTTATAGTGTATTCGTAAACACTCATACTAGTAACAAATAAAAACTTTTCTGCTGTTATTTTGTTTCTAGCTATGTTGCCATCAGTTGGAAATGATTTAAAACAACTTAAATATTATGTAGAACCTGTGATAACGTATCTAAGAAGAAAACATCAAAACAAGCTAAGATTAATGAATAAGGAAACAAAGAGAAAAATCGAAAGTGATATACAGAGAGTTTCAGAACGAGTGAGGAAGGCAAGGATCCAAATTACTAAATTTTCGTAACAAAAACTGAAAGTATGTTTTGCTTATGAAACACTTAATAATAAAGGTTTGTGTACAATCAAAAAGAGTTTAAGTATCTGCTAATGTACAAAAACTCTGCCTTAATAATGACTTGGACAGATCCGGACTGAAAACTATTAAAAGATTCACCGCAGTTTCAACATTTAGAAATAAAAATATATGTATAAACCGCTTGTATCTTGTATTAGTGTTACTACTCTTCTGTTTATTTAAAGAAAGAAGCGGTAAATAAAATTAATTTAGAAAGTACAAAACATCAAAAGTTTTGCTGAAAACTTAATAATTGTTGGGATTTAGTAATAACAGAGTGTATTTAAAAATTTTATAAAAAAATTATGCAGCACATAAATTTTTACACACTAAATATGCACTAAATATAAAACTGTAGTAATTATGATCAATCCGAACCTGCACGGGATCGCACATTAGAACTCTACTTAATTACCTGGCAACACCAAGTTGATATATGGTTATTTAATAGACTATGATGAGTATGTTTGGGCAGTCCTGTAGTGTAATAAATGTTACATGCTATTCACAATAGATGGAGTGAATTTAATTAAAAGAATTAATTTAGCATTATTACACTCAGATGATAAATGTTTGTGAAATCATATTAGTAGTAAATTAGTACCTTTTTTGTGTTCTCTGATGTTACAAAGTGTTCTTTCTAGTAGATGTAATAAATTTAATGGTTTATGAAGTTTATTTCTGTATTTTCCTTTGAGTTGAGAAGTCACTTCAGTTTATATTACTTCTATTCTCCCATTGCCGTGCCTCCGTGGTTACCAGAAACATTAGATGAATCAGCCGCATGAATGTTACTCAACTTCTGTAATCAATTTGTGTTACCCGACAATAATTTCCATGGCACAGCAGTCACACCACTGAATAACTGGGATTCACCATATTGCGGCTGGTAAGTAACATTTGAACATTTTACACAACAGAAAGTCCTTGTTTAACCAGATGGACGATCCATAGCCCTATATTAGTATATTTTCGAAATAATTTCCAAAAATAAACCCATAAATGTAGAAAGTTTTGATCTAAGATTACCAGGGAGTAGCAATTGAATAGTGAGATATTACTTAAATTGTACTCATGGGCGATTGCTGATTGTTTATAACTTGAATTATATGTACTATCATATTTATAATAGGCCAGAGGACTCTCAATATGTGTTTTAACTTGACAACATTATTTTATAATGGTGTTTCCTCAAATTTATAGTGGTAGTGCAACAAAAAAAATACTCCAGAAGCTGCAATCGAATTAAAACACTACACTAAAATAAATGTACTCTGCCTTTGACCGGCGGAATAGGACAAGACGATTCTTTCAGCCAATTGCTATTCAATGCTGTAAAGAACAAAATTGTAGAGGCCGTAAAACCAAAACGTATGTACAGAATAGGAACGGATAACATAAATATAATGTGATATGCTGACGATTCTCTCTTTATAGTTGAAGATGAGGATGACCTGCAAAGGATGTTACATACATTTAATCAAACCTACAAACAATACAATATGACAATATCAACTGAAAAAATAAAATGTATGACGATCAGCAATGAATCATCGGGATGCAAACTTGATGTTGTTATGATTACAATTGTTTTTGTTTAGTATCTGCAGCCATTACGGAACAACCAGTTCATAATTCTGTTGGCCAGCGAATTATCATTAACTGACTGGGTACACTATTTTGTCCCAGAATCCAAACAATCAGAATGAAATGGAGACACAAAAATTTGCCGAAGCCTAAAAAAGCAAAGGTTATCCCTTCAGCTGGGAAGAAAACGGCCGCTGTATTTTCGGATGCAGAAGGGGTTTGGTTTACAGATTTTTTAGAAGATAGGCGTACAATGAATGCCCTTTATTACGCTTAACTGCTTGCCAAAAAAGTTAAGCCTGCATTTCGAACGAAAAAACGGAAGCGTTCAGTTAGGAGTGTAGTTCTCCTCCACGACAATGCTCGCTCGCACACCGCCCAATTGACTAGGGCAACTTTAGATAAATTACACTGGGAGACACTTCCATATCCTTCTTACAATCCGCATTTGTCTCCTTGTGACTTTCATTTGTTTGGGTCACTCAATGAAGCAATGGGTGGTATTCGATTAGAAGATGATGAGGTCAAAACTTTTGGGCAAAGCTGGTTTGCCGCTCGGCTATAACTTCTATGAAGAAGGGATTATGAAGCTTCCAAAGAGATGACAAAAAAGTGTGTAAAATTAGAAGGGGAATATGTTGAAATGTAGGATAAATCATATTGTAAAGATCTTATTTAAATAAAAAGTTACAAAGAATTCCAGGTTGAATTTAAACCCTCCTCGTAAATAGAGTTGTTTCAAATTTTTTATATACAGGGTGAATAAAAAGTAAGGAACCTCGATGCTGGAGCCTTTGTTATTAGTTTTAGAAAAAAAAAAGTTTTAGATAAAAGTTTTATAACATATTATTTTCCACAAACTGATGGTTTTAATTATTTTTTTCAAGGTCATACCTTTGCGCTATGCCGTCATCGATACTTTTTTAAATGGTAACCTATATTTTTAGGTCGAAATTTTATAGCATTTTTTTTCTCTTTATGACCATCTAAAAATATCATACGGTTGCATAAGCGAAATTTCTAGAAAAATTAAGTTGAGTGTTATTCCTACCAGTATTTAACGTACGTACGCTTATTACAAAAATTAAACACTTGACTATTGAAAACAAATACAAACAATGTTTGACATTTTGAGAATAGGTGGATCGGTAGAAGGGGTAGTATCGAATGGCCAGCCCGATCGCCCGATTTAAATCCGTTGGATTTTTCCTTGTGGGGCCATCTTAAAAGTAAAGTTTACACAAACAGGCCCAGAAATTTAGAAGAGTTAAAAATTCGTATTCGGGAAGAAATACGGGCAATACCAGCCGAAGTAATTCGGAATGTATTACAGGGATTTTCACATCGAATTGGACATTGTCACATTGTCAGATAGTTAATGGCGAACAATTTGAAGATCTTCTGTAATAAAGTAGTGTTAAACATTGTTTGTATTTGTTTTTAATAGTCATGTGTTTAATTTTTGTGATAAAAGTACGTAGGATATTTTTAGATAGTCACAAAGAGAAAAAAAAATGCTATAAAATTTCGACATAAAAAATATACGTTGCTATTTAAAAAAAGTATCGATGACGCCATAGCGTAAAGGTGCGACCTTGAAAAAAATATTTAAAACCATCAGTTTGTGGAAAATAATTTGTTACAAACCTTTTGTCTAAAACTTTTTTTTCTAAAACTAATAATAAAGGTTCCAGCATCGAGGTTCCTTACTTTTTATTCACGCTGTATGTAACATCATATGTTTCTCTGTTTCTCTATAATCCACTGTACTGCTGCTTATTTAATTTCTACTCTTTCACGAGGTTTGGCAAAAAAATAATGATACTGGCAACACCGTAAGCGAATCGACAAAGCTGCTGCCTCACCCGTCACATGGCAGTTAGAATAACCCCTGCCATAGACTCAAGTTTCAACTTGTTACAGTTGCTACGCGATTGTTAAGAGCGTCTCGAGTGAAGTGTTTGTGTTTGTGAGGTGCGTTACGAAAGTAGGCTGGAAAAAGTTTGAGCAACGTTATGCTATCAAATTTTGTGTAAAACTTAGCGAATCCGCTGCTGTGACTTATGAAAAGTTACAAAGGGCTTATAGAGAATATTCCCTATCCAAGGCACAAGTGTTCAGATGGCAGAAGACCTTTTTAGAGGGCCGAGAAGAAGTGAAAGACTAACTTCGTTTAGTGCTGAAAGACCTCGAAAACGGATGTCGATGTGGAAAGAGTGGGGAGTTTTATGATGTCAGACGATCGATTGACGTTGAGAATAATCAGTACTGAGTTAAATTTGAACCGGTTTACCGTCAATCAGGAATTGGTGCCGCCAGGACAAACTGTCAATCATACTATTTATCGGAAAGTTCTTGAAAGTCTCAGGAAGAGGGTGGCGCGGGTGCGACCAGGCATTGCGCGCACTTGGATGCTGCAACACGTCAACGCCCCATGTCACACGGCAGTGTCCATCAACGAATTTTTGGCAGAAAATCATTCCTGCGGTTTCCCAGCCCCCCTATTCGCTGGATCTCAGTCCTCGTGACTTATTTTTATTCGCCCGGCTAAAATTCATTTAAAAGAGCGCCATTTTGGCACTTTGGATAATATCCAGAAGAGCGTAACCGACGAGTTGAAAAGCATTCCAGCAGAAGCCTTCCAGAACTGTTACGAACAATGGAAAAACGCCTCCATCGGTGTGTAGCTGCCCAAGGGAAAGACTTTGATTTCTGAAAAGAATAAAATTTATGGTTAAAAGAAAATCAGTCTCAGTATTTTTCTGCCAAACCTCGTAGGTTAAATGTTGATGTCATAACTCATAACTAATATCTTTAAAAAGCATAGCTTTAAATTACACCGTATAATCGATAATCTAGTAGCAAAATTCAATAATTAACCTTTGTACAGCTTTAAATTGCTTAATTCATGCAAAGAAAAATAAAAAATTTAGTTAATTTTTACGAACAGCTAGTAGACTAAGAACTTTTTCGAAAAATAAAAACATCGCTAAACCGGGAGTGCATTTCCTTTCCCATACATCAATTTTCCTGTTTGATATGGTTTCCGTATTTAATACGAATGTAAAGGTGAAGGTAACATAGAAGGTTAAGATTTTCTGTATCCCCATTGTCTCGGACATTATCCTAACGGGGTGCTGCGATAAGCACTATGCCTTTAACAACCATCTACCTTCCCTATTCCACCACTTTCTATTCTATGTTTTCTATCCAATTATTTTCAATGACTAAGTAGAACACCTGCCGGGCATTGGGTTTGAACCCGAAACTTTTCGCATTGTAGTCTAGTGCCTTAACCACTTAGCCACTCCCACGAAATATGAGTGCCAAGATTATAAAATGCCACATCATGTAAGCCGATGTACAATCATGCAACTTTTATTAACCTCTGTATACTCGACTGTACCTCGTTGTCCTCTTTTTGCTAATTCCTTTCTTCTGTCTATTAATTCTTTAGTTTCCTTACTGATTTTCTTTCCTTTTTGGTTTTGGTCTTTCTTTTCCTGTTTAGTAATTTTTGTTCCACATTGTATTATTGCGTTTGTGATTTTCCTATTTAGTCTGTCTAATTTATCTTAGTCTCTTATGTTGCTATACCATAGATTGCTTCTTAATTCTTGTTGGTATTTTTCCTGATGATCTTTAATAGTTTCTCTTTTTTTCTTTATGTTGATCAATTTGATTCTTTCTTTGTTAGTATTGATTGCTAACTTTGCTCTTACCAATCGGTGGTCGCTTCCTGTTGGAAAACTGTTTATTACAGTTACGATGAGATGACGAAGTCTATTTCATTTTTCATCAGTCCATTGGGGCTGATTCACATCCATTTTCGCCCATCTTTTTTCTTAAAGTATGTGTTCATAATATATAGGTTGCGACCTTCTGCAAAATTTACTAGCATTTCTCCTCTTTCATTCCTTTCGTTTATTCCAAATTTTCTTATTGATTTCTCTTCTTGCTTCCCTACTTTTGCGTTAAGATCACCAATAATAAGATAATAGTGTGTTTTGTGTATATCTATTGCTTTTGATATATCTTCATAAAAGCTTTCTATTTCTTCATCATCATAGCTGCTTGTGGGGGCATATACTTGTATTATTTTAATTTTGTATCTCGTGGTTACTTGTAATATTAGGTAGGCTACTGTTGATGATATTGTGTGCATTTCTACTATATCTTTTTCTATGCGCTTATGGATTATAAAACCTACTCCGGCTGTTGTTGTCAATTATGCTGTGTGAGTGGTACAATATGTTTCCTGTTTCTAGTTTCATACAGTCTTCGTCTTTTCTTCTGATTTCGCTAATTCCTAATGCATCCCATCTTTTTCCTTTTATTTCTTCTTGTAATTCTAGCAACCTTTCGTTTGTTCTCAGGAATTTAACATTGTATGTAGCTATGGTCAACTGTTTTTCGTGGCCTTGCCTTACCCGGGGATTCTTAGCACCCTCTGATCTTTGACTAGATTCATTGCCACCATAATGAATTGCCCTGCATCTGCAGAGGACTGAGGACCATTTGTTATTAAACTTATTCATTTCGTTTTGGAGGGATTTTGGCCATAACTCACCACGCTGGCCAGACGGGTTGGCGAGTATATTTATCGGCCGCACCTAACCTGGAGAACAGACGCCGTCGAAAGCCGTCCCTCTAGAGACAGGGGCTTCCTTTCTGTTGTTCTATTATGGGAGGCATTAAGATCAATATTTGATGGTTGCCTCCCATAACCTCTCATTTAGTTTAGCCTGTGTGCCGACACAGTTACCGGGATGTGGCCGCTTTTAATGAGAGTGAGAGTCTGTCTAGAGACCAATATCTCAGAATGACCCGAAGGTCCAGCAATCCTGGGTATAGATAGTACTACCCCTAGACAAACTCGCGAATGGTTTCAGGGTCAAACCTGAGTCGGATGCTCGGTGGGCCTAGGCACTGAAAATAATTGGGAACTGAAACACAGCGGTGCAGTAGGGGAGGTATGCAGTTATCGAAGGCGCGGGGTTTACCACATCACCTCGTACGCGTAGCGTGTGAGACAGAAGCTACTGGGCGCATCAAATTAACGAATAAAGATACGAATTGAGCAATTGCCACATTCTATAGCCAGAGTTTGTAAAATATAAAGAAACTTTAGGGAATCTATTTATTTCTCCGGAGGCATAATTTCCATTCAAATTTGTTCATGTTGAGAAAGCTTCTTGTCACTTCTGGCCAAATTCCAGAAAAACAATTCGATGTCATCGACAGCATGGTTTATTTGTCGAGTGGAGGCTGTACACTGAAATCTGATGCGGCTATTTGTTATCATTATATCTATTTACTGTGTCATTCACTGACTTCACAAGTTTTCTTTTATTAGAAGGTGAGGGTAGTACGAGACAAAGTATTCGATTCTGAACAATCATTTTCTGCTACCGTGAATTTAGAGTCGGAGAATGAAGTAAATGTTTAGAAACATCTAAATGTGAGTGTGTCGAAACTGCAATATGGCTAATTTCTTGACTTGCAATTTCTGGAGGTATTGCTTCAGTTTCAGTAGTGGCGAGATGGTCTATCAACAGCCAGTACGTTTATTAACTGACTGGAAGTTACTCTATGGCGATCTAGGTTCTATGTATAGCATCAAAAATGACATGCATTAGAAGACTTCCACAGTCAGTGTCAGTTTTAAAAGAACGTCTTCCTGACCAATCGTCATCTTCACCTGATACGCTTGTCCGGTTACAACCGCACTCCCTTTTTAATAGGGATAGGATTGGTTGTTTCCCGCAAACGAATACTGGATGTCATATTCTTATAAACGTTTCGTAGTGTGGTCAATTTGACAATTTTGAAGGGCTCTTTCTACAAAGATTTATACTCTCAAAGGCTTTTCCGAAGTGCACAATTTCGAGGTATAATGGGAGGTTTTATTCACTAGTCTTTTCGATTCAAATTTTAACAGCGTATAGGTGGTCTCATGTGCTATAGTTCGCTCTGAACCTAGCTTGTTCTCGTGGTTAATAAATATCGAACTTGTTCGTCTCTTCGTTAAGATTTTAGTCAATCGCTTGTAGATCTGCGGAAGCAATGTAATGAAGTTGTAATTTTCCAGCCTTGCTTTTTCTAAAAAGTAAAACAATTTTAGCATCGCTCCATTCTTTAGAGACTGTTGCTTCTTGGAGACTTTTATTAAGTAATATTGTGGAACTTTCACAATATCGTCTCCTCCCTCTTTTTAAATTTTTACAATAATGTCATCGTTTCATGGGGTTTTGTTGTTACGAATTTCTTTCAATACTGAAATTATCTCATTTTCGTTTACTTCAGGAATATCGTCTGAATTGACGTTTATTATTTTCCGTTTCTGCAGTATCTCCTTTCAGTCTCTAATATCTATTCCTTAGGCTAATGATCTGTTTCCTCCCGTTTGACTTTCTAACATTTCAGATTTTAGTTTTCTTTAATTACTTTCTCTAACTTTTCTTCTCGTCTTATTTTTATGTCATGTCTAACAATTTTACGGATTAATTAATTTATCTCTGAAAATTCTGTACCGTTTCTCTATCTTGTTAGCAAGCCTCTACATTTCTTCATCATTTCTTTTGTATTTCCGATTAATTTTTCTTTCTCTGTTTTCGTCTTTTGCCATAATTAAAATTATAAATGTCACGTCAGACTTTTATTCTGAATCAAGTTTGATTCTTTTTAAGCTTGAAAACTGCTTTAAGTAAACAAGGCTCTAAAAGAGAAGTCATTAAGGAGCCTTACTTAATTCCAAGTTTAAAGTTACATAGTTTCCAAGTTAAAAGCCTTTAAAAGGTCTCTGTAAAATCATCATAATTTAGAGTAGGCGTATTTGAAATATTTCTATTTGAATGCTAATTTTTTGCTACTTTTAAATGTCACATTAAAATATTCAAATCTTATATTCTCTTATTTAAAACAATACACAAATCCATAAATGGTCCTAATTGGCTAAAATGTTATCGGCTGAACATGTCACTGGATTGTCTAAAAACCACGTGATTATAGTTTTAAGAAAAACTAACAAGCCCAATTAAAACTTCACATCAAATATTCTTCAAATACCTTTCAACAAGTTACAAAATCATTTTTGACTAGAAACATGATCTTGTTCTTTCAACAAAAATTGCCCAGCTTAATCACGTTCGTCAAGCATACGTTGGTATAAATATTATAGGAGTTATTAACGCTATAAGAGTAAGACAAAACTCTTGTATAGACTTCGTTAAATTTGTGGACTTAAGTACCTAAATTGACGTTAATCCCGCTTAGGATTATAAGACCGCATTTTTACGCCCTGCTTGAATACGTCTAGAAATATTTTTAAAAACAGTCGACAAAAGCTCACATAAAACCCACCAAGGCGACCAGCCATGTTAATAAACCATAATACAGATAAAATCGTTATCCGGTAGTGTTCAGAAGTGACAAACAAGCAAAATATTTTAACACAAAAGAAACTTCAATACCTTTCATAGAAAACACTAAAATAAGAGCAGCGGAGAAAATAGAAAGGCCATAGGCCATAGTGAACGACAAAATATTTCAGCTTGATTACTATGACAAGACCAAATAGAAATTTGACAGAATGAGGACGTCGGCCAGTTTTAAACATGACGAAGAGCAACTGGCATTTAGAAAATTCAAGGAACAAAGCTAGAACGCTTTGAATTAAATTCAACATTTTGTATAGCGTCTTGTTGGTTTTTCGAAGCCATAAAAATTTCTTTTAAAGTTTATTTTTAAAATTCTGGCAAACTATAATTTAATAACCTGACAAATTTAAGCGTCCCATTTCGAAAACAATGAATTAATAATAAAAATAGAAAGAAATGTGCCATAACTATCATATATTTTTAGAAAAATTATGAAACAGCAATATTTATTTTTAAAGGAAACATAAAAGTAATAAAGATGACTAGAAATTCGTAAAACTGGTATCTAACTCCACATAGAAATTTGGATATTAAATTTGTTATGACACTAACGATTAAATAATGCATTTTGCTAGGTTCAAAAATAAAATAGAAAGTAAATCGTACAAAAAAGGTAAAACATTAGCTTTTAATAGTTATTCATCATAATTTTAAAAAAGGACACTTATAACACGAATTATGCACACCTTTTTGATATTTCCATTCAAAAAGGAAAATTATTGTATTTTGTTCTAAGAATTTGGCTCAAAATGAGATAACGTAACTGGATTACTTTATTCATTGTTCGCAATTAAATCTATTAAATAAAGTGACATTTCTACCATTATAAATTAGAGGGCAAGTACAGTGAGAGTGGCCACTAAAATATGGTTGCTTAGTTGGCGGTTCTGAGCTACTGTCAGATTCTCCTCTTCTTCTTCCTCTTATGACCAAAACCTGGCCACTGGCCTGCTATTAACTCATAAGTATGAGTTCTATCAGTCCTCTTCGCACGTATGTTGTACAAGAGGCTTACCTTGCCCATCGAAAGAGGTGAAGAAGATCGACCCGCAGTATTGCGAGGTTAATGGTTATTGTGGTAACCTAGTATGTCACTAAAACAACTGGTATAATCCCAAAGCATTTATTTCACATTCACTGTACTTTAGTTACACGTTACTGCCGAACCGTTCAGCTCTCAACTTACTAAAGAATAATAATCCACAACTGTTTGCTAAGATGTTAGATAAACCTTATGACTAATACATACTCCTATATAATAACGCACAACATATAATATAATATATAATAGAATTACTCCACTTCGGGGTCAGTGGCGTGGACATTGACAGATCTCCACAGTTATCAAAGGTATTAGTGACCTCCGGCTTAACGTGCCCTCCGAAGCAGTACGCCTTTCGTTGTTCCGTTTTACATACGAATATTTAAAAAGAATTCTTTTCAGAGCTAAATTGACATTTATAGCTTGTAGCAAAGGTAAATTTATAAATTAATTGAGACAATATGATAATTCAATTTGAAGGTTAATGAGGTAAATCGTATTTATACATGAACAAGATGCGTTTGTTTTGATGGCCCATTTTTGTAGTCCTATACAAAATGGTGATGGTTCCTGAATCTACAATTTGAAGTCCTGCATCCAGTAGTTTAAGGTAGCTCTTCAACACGCAAATATACACTATGAAGCTTTCCTGCTCCTTAGGCGTTTTATCCTTGAACCTTTTAATACGAAATAATTGGATTTGTAGAGGCAAACCTCTTGGATAGTGTATTAACTGAAAGAACCCATAATGATATTACAACATAAATGGACGAAAGTCTAAAGAAATCAGTTAGAAAATTACATTCCATTTAAAACCAGTTTCAAATAAAGCCTACCCAATGCCAGTTGTAACCGATATAATTTAAAAACATGTATCAAATATTAATTTTTGTAGGCCAGATAATGGAATCTGATGTTACACCAATGGCATTGACGTTTTTGATGAATATTTACCATTTAACAAGATTGCTAACTGTGCAAGAGATATTGCCTATACGAAGAAGAAATTATATCATGTGGTTTGAGCTTTTATTTGTTCTTACTGTATTTACGATAGTACAGAAAATCGGAGATCAGGTCAGTAGACAAGGAGAATAAAAATTCCTTTATTAATAACTCCAGCTTTCGTAAAATTTATTTATTTCTTCAGAAGTATTCTACAATACAATGTATTAATAAGCAAGCTGAAAGTAGTCAGTTAGGTTTTGTTACTACAACTACAACAACAACTAGAAGTCATAAACACCACTTTGATGTACATAATTAGTGATGGGCACTTAAAAAAAAAGTTTCCCGAAATGGGAAAGTAGCTTGGAAGTGCAAACTGGTTAAGAGGAACGTTATTTGCTGATGAAAAATCAGCCATTTCCATGATTTCCACTTCCCGGTCTTTCTTCTTCTTCTTCAGTTGTGTCACTCATTTCTGCTCTACTGATAGTATTTGCCTTATCATGTGCCTGAGATGTTGATGAAAATTTTTGATTAGAGATTTTCATACTTTTTCCCGCGTCAGAATAATTATTATTAAGGGTCGTTCGCCAGTTTTGTGAAATAGCGTTACTTTTGCAGCTCTGTTGTAAGGCAATTATTTTGTTTTATATGAATGTTAGCAAGCGAACTAAACGATCTTTCTGTACAAGTATTTTCCCACCATTTTCCTACCATCAACTTTTTCTACAGCTTTGCAAATGAATAGTTTCCCAAATAAGTTTTCTCGTGCTCTGTAATAAGCCTAGTCTTCCATAACTGCCAAAATGCCAGCTCAGAAATCTATTGAGAATTAAAACTGATCTTCTCTAATAGCCATTTAATGCAGGTTTTCGTTTGCCCATTCAGGCAAGTTATAAAAAGCGTTCTTCTTCTTAGAGTGGCATACCCTTTGCAGGGCGTTAGTCAATTCAATTCTACCTACTATTATGATACCGGTATAAGTAATATGTTAATGTTAATTCACCGTCCACATCGTCTCAATCATCCTATGAATATCTCAATTCCTCCTGTCCTTCTCCTGCGTTTACAGACTTATCTCCCAATCCTAATAATATATTACGTGAAGCACTACAAAGTGCATTCAGTACTAACAATTAGTGAAACCGAAATTATGTTTTTTATAAAACTTATTTTAACAATTCTGAGCATTAAAATGTTTGTTTTAACTTTATTTGTAATTTGAGCAATAAAATGTTTATTTCAGTATTTCTTGGTTTTACCTTTAAAAATTGTGCATTCCGGTACTCGAAATAGATATTCTAACGACTTAAAACTGTCACCTGTAGCAAAATAACGTAATGTTATCTACAGTTTTGTGCGTGCTGGTATGATCATTCTCATTACAGAATCTTGCTTTTGTATTAAATGACTCGTCGTTCCCAATAATTCTTCAAATTTTTCCGGACTCATTCTTAAAAAATTCCTATATGTTTTTGGATCTTCATGTGCCAATTCTTTTGAAAGAGTAGCAGATGCACCCAATCGTTGTCTCCGAGCAATCCAATTTTTCGTCAATTTTTTTCTTTCGTTTATTTTCTGCTTCTACTACGTTTCCTAATTCTTCTTGTAACAATGCACTAATTAAAACAACATATGCGCGCAACGCCTCAGTCGACATTTTTCATAAGAAGCACCTTAAAAACTAGGAGTATATATTTTAACTTCTTGCATCCGCTCAGCTTTTGCCTAATTTCACGTGGCGAGTTCACTAGCCAGCGAGTAAATTCGCCAGCTAGTAGCTAGTAAAGTTGACGGGTGTTCAACTTTCTAGTTTGGTAGCCACTCTAGTTTTTTACACGTACTTTTTTTACTATCCGCCAGTAAACTATCTAGCTAGTAGCGAGTAAACTATCCTAGTGTTATCGACGTTATACTAATCATAAGAAATGTATGACCACACGTGCATTTATAAAATTTTTCATTTGTTTCCAGTTGTAAAACTGAGATGACAGGGTGAATTTAACTTTGCGGTCAAAAAAGTTAATTATATGCCCTACGTAGGTTTGTCAGAAGTTCTGAGGGGAATAACAATTGTTACTCTTGTTGAGCAGAGAATGTTGCAAAGGCAAAGCGCAGCAACAGTGGGCGTCTCTCGGAGCGTTGTTTCAAAAACCTATGCGAGATTTTTGGAATTGGAAACTCTTAAAAAGACAAGATCGGTTATTAACTCAAATAGCTAGACAAAACTCAACCTCTTCTCATCCAGAGTTCAAAAGGCAACTTATGCAGGCTACAGGTGTTAATGTTTCTGTTGAAACAATTCGAAAGAGGCTTCGTGCTCGAAATTAATTTAGCAGGAGGCAGTTAAGGGTTCCCGAGTTATCCAGGCAGAACAAAATTGATCAGCTAACTTACCGTCTGGAACACCAGAACTGGACAATTCAAGATTGGATATATGTTCTTTTTTCAGATGAAACCAGGATTGATCCGAGATCAGATGACAGTCGAATTCGGGTTTTAAGAGGTCGAGGTAGACAAGCCAGACTGGCAACTGCCAGATTTGTCCCAAAATATAAAGAAGGAACTGCAATGTTCTGGGGAAGATGAAAGGAGGAGAAAAAACTCCTTTGGTTCCCATACGGGAGAATTTTAACAGGAGGCAGGTATGTTGATTTAGTGCTAGAACCCATAGTTAGGCTGTGAAGAGGTGCAATGGGAAACAATTTCGTTTTCATTGCCGATAATGTTACATCATTTCTGGAAACAAAAACTGTCACTGTTCTGGGATCGCCTTCCTACTCACCTAATATTAATCCGATTGAGCATGTGTGGGACTTCATTAAAAGAAGGATTAGAGCTACAGGAAATGTGCAGCAGCCCATTCAAGCCGTGCAAGAGGAATGGGCAAACTTACTTCAACAACAAGTTGCCAGTTTGATTAAAAGCATTCTCTGTCGGATTGAAGCTTGTATTAGGGCTAGAGGTGGCAACACTGACTATTAAAGTGAAAAACCAGTTTTAATTTTTCTTTAACCGTGGTTGGTCTTTAATTTTAAATTTTTTGTGAGTTTCTATTAATTTTGTTACATTTTTGTATTGTTAATCATTAAATTGGTTTAGAATAAAAAGTGCTTTTCATTTTCCATTAGAAATTTTTCAGAAATAATTACTTACCAAAATTGGAAATACTGAGTGATTCCATATAAGTTTGTACGCCTTGTTACTATCTGAGGTCGCCACTCCGCAGATAGAATCATTAATTGTAACCAAACTACTTATTTGATATTATTTTGCTCGAGGGTGTTAGGTACGTATACAAGTAAAGTAAAGTTAAGTTGATAATCCACATGCAAAGAAGATTATATCTTTTTAATGATTTGGCCTTAGAAAATTTGTTTAGAGTTAGACATTCTTATTTCCAACATTTTTGACTGAATTCGAATGCTTCCACTGTCAGTGTCAGTGTCAAAAGAATGTCTTTCGGGTTGGGACCATGTCATTATTGAGGCAGAGGAACTCGCCCGTTTTCTTAAGAGGCGTCATAAGGAGGAAAAATGGGATACTAAAAGAGCACGGGACTCTTTTAGCAAGAATAAGAATGGCACGGTAACTCAACTTGTAAACCAAGCCAGAAGCGAAGCCCTTGTCAGTGGTAATTTAATAACATTTTCAAATGCACAGCCTTAGATCAGATAAGTGATTATGAATGCAGTGCATACGTTTTCTCTAACTCTTTGAATCTTCCTTTTATTTAGAAAAAAGGAAAAGTTATAATATTATCTATTCTTATTTGCGAAAAAGCTTCTTTCCTAGAGTTTCTTCCAAACATAAATAAAACATTAGTTTTAGCTCTTAATCAAAATATAACCAAAATCCTTTCACAGTATTAGATATGTTAAATTTGATTGCATACTAAAATTGTTGGCCACAATCGTTCCTTCTGTATACGTACATTACCTGAAAAATCTATAAAATGTCGTGCTATTTAATATTGAAATATTCTGATCTATCTAGCAACATTTCAAGAAAAATTATTTGAACATATTATCGTATAATTCTGGGATTGCCGATTTGGCCAAATAATTCAGTTTTTGTTATACCAAGAAAAGTTTACTATCTAAGCACGGTGGAACAAAAACTTTATTAGTATCCGAAGTAAAAGTGTTTGCTGTGAAATCCACCAGGGCAGGGCGAAAGCTATTTCCGAAATATTTTGCAGAGCCCATTAAAAAAAATAATGTAGTCAAAATTCTCTCGTATACAAACAAAAAACGTTATTTTTAAAAAACATGTTTATCAAACTTATGCGAAAAATATTTTAAAGAGTAAACTTCTATTTAATTGGAAAAAGGTTTCAACTGTTTCATGGTAGAAAAACTACCATTCCGCAATTATTTTATTATTGCAATTTACGAATATCAGTATAAATAAGTTAGTACCTACAGCTTTATAATTGTTTTAATTGATAATGTATCTCTAAAAGCTGAGCTACTTAGATAACCCAAGGTTTTATCTAAACCAACAAGTACACTATAAACCGTAACAAATCGCTTAACCTTTAATTTATTCCACAACAGTGAACTAACAGCCTACATTTTCAAATATTATCTATTTTGGCTGTGTTAAAACACTTGTAACATTTTTCATTCGAATAGATTTTGAGACAGCAGCAATTTATTTAAAAAGATCAGACAACTACAATAATTACAGAATTCTTTATGAGAATCGAAACATTAACTAAAAACAGGAGGAATTAAAACAAAATTTACTCGCTTTAAAACTGTTGAAAAACACAATCAAGTTCTAAATTTGATAAACAGTTTGTTTTCTTTGATAAAGCCGGTAGAGCAAAAGCGGTTCCTTATTTAAATAACGTCACATTTATCAAGATGTCCAAAGAATTTCCGTTATATTTCTCTTTGTGCAATTAGAAGAAACAATAATGACTAACATAAAATTTAATGCAAGTGCTCTTAGTGTACTACAATCTAAACGAAACAATTTTTCGATACTCGCACAACCGTGTAGCAGGTAACAATGTATTTAATTGTTGAGAGTTCATAATGTCCACATCAAACTTTAAGAGCTAAAAAAATATTGTCTTAAAGAGTTGAGTCAGTAGAGAACGAATGAAAATCAAAATATTCAAGGCTTGAGTAAATAAATAATTTAAAGTTCCAAGTCATCTTCACGTAGGAGGAGCAGCAGCACCGCCTGTACAGTCGCAACCAAAATTTTTAAACTATTTTATGGCGATGTCATTCTGTTTCCTGGTAAAGTTACCTGTTATAAACAAAATATTATTTTGATATCTAATAGTAACAGAATTGATTAAAATTTTTGAAAATTATAAATCAGAGATTAATTTTTGGAACGACATAAATTCAAGTTGTACTTCTTAAAAGTTTATCTTTTTAACTAATTACAGCTGGCCTGATGATGACTACTTTTTCTGTATAATGAAACATAATAATATACAGGGTTATTCCGAAATACTTTTAAATACGGAATTTTCATTAAATATCCTACTTGCGATCTAATTTAAATTAATGCAAATTGTAGAAACAAAAAACAGCTTTCTTCGTCAACAACAAAATAACTAAATTAGAATTTGTAAAAGATGTTTAAAATGTAACCCATCATGTTCACTGTAAATTCTTGCCTGCCTAATTATGGACTCTCCTACTTTAATAAAAACACTTTCTGTACCTACGTCGAATTATTTTGGCAAAATCAGTTATTTGTTTCGAAGTTTCTCAACTGTTGCATAATAAAAAAAAACAACTCGTTCATTTAGATAGGGCGTATATACAGGGTTATTCAAATTCGAGGCTCATCATTGGGATCTCGGAAACCGTAAGAGTTACATGAAGGTTAAATTGGTTATTGGTGATTAATATTTAAAAAATAAATTTGACCTACCTATCTTACTTTTTTTTATTAAGAGCAAAAAACAGAAAAATGTCAATTTGGTTTTTTTCAGCATAATTTGGTTGTTATTAACAATGTTTCAAATCTGTTAAAACTTTCTTTAAGCAACTTTTTAGCCGTAACACTGTAGTGGTATCAAAAATTTTCTACGACGTTTCGGTTTTCCGGAATCATCATCAGGTTCGTTTTTTTTATGGGCGCCATATTGGATTGTTATAGCATCTCATAGAGTTTTTAATGGTGATTTCAACGATGTACGACATGATGGCGTTTCACTGCCGAAAACTGCTGTTATTTACAAAAATAGTATATTTCAATAGATTGCCATGGAAAAACAAACAGAAACAACACAAAAACAAAATTCGACGTTCACCATTAGGATTGAGAAAACAGTAAGGTATACGAAGACGGCTAAATTGGAGCAAAGTTGCGCTATAAAATGCTGATTAATAATAAAAAAGAAAATTGACCTTTTTAATTTAGTTTATTTTTCACTATCGTCAAAAATACAGAAAAATGCTAGTTAGTTGTTTAGTTCATTTATTACAGGAGGTGTTCAAAGTGAAGGCCGTTCTCACGTATACAAAGATTTGCTCTTTTTCTAGTATTGCTTATAGCTCTTTGAATACCTCTTGCTCGAATAGTAGCAAATGCGGTTACAATGTCTCTTCGTAATTCGTCTCTATTATTGATATTCTTCTTATAGATTTTATTTTTGAGATTTCCCCACAAAATGAAATCTAACGGAGACAAATCGGGTGATCGAGCAGGCCATTCCACGACACCACGGTTGCCTATCCATTGATTATGGAAATGCTGATTTGAAATATTCCGAACTGGTATACTGTTATGAAGAGGTGCTCCGTCTTATTGCATCCATAGCTGTCCCAACTGTAATAATGGGATGTCTTCTAAATAGTCTATAAACTGAGTCCGCAAAATATTAAGATACCGCTCTCCATTTAATGGCTCCTCATAAAGAAATGGACCAAGGATGCGATCACCTAAGATGCCTGTCCAAACATTTATATGAAAACGTGTCTTAATTTCTCGGAAACGCCTCGGATTATCTACAGACCAATAATGTTCATTCTTACGGTTGAGCATGCCTATACATTAGTAAATCTACACTGTGGTCTATGTCGTATAAATTTCGCTTCGTCTGTGAAAAAGTTCCTAGCTCCAGGTTGCAATATTTGATCATCTTGTACGCCAAGCCTAAAACTGTGAAATATTAAACTGAAAATTTAATTTTCTTGTATTTGTACTTGGATTATTTTTACGGCCACCAAAACTTCATACTTTAGTTGAGAACCATAAAATTAAATTAAAAAACTCTGATGAGTATCTGGAAAATAGTTTGTATTATAAATGTGTAAAGAGCTTTGAGACTAGATAAATATCAGTTCGCAACACTACCACAATCAGGGTATGCCAGTAGAAATAAGGGTTTCGACTAAAGTATAATATACAGGGTGAATCGCAAATGATGACGTCCCTAACCGAATTCATGTATGCAACACATCGTACACGGAGATTATTTCAACTCTTTTTTTAATTTAAAAACGTTGCATATCACATATAACTAACATTATAATAATAAAAGCAAATGCAATTTAATAATTGTTATTAACCTGTAATAAAATGTTTATCTACAAACAATTATTTTATAATAAATATAATAGCTCAAAAACAGTTAAACAGTCTAGTACTTTTACTGTTAGTTTCGTTTTATTTATTTATGCAAAGATCGATCGATTCTTGCTTCCATTTTTCTTATCTTTACCGTTCTGTTTTGCTCTTCCTGTAGCCTTCTTTGTATTTATACATACAGAGAAGTTTTCTTTTTAGTATACATGTAACTTATGTATACTTTTAAAAAGAACGCACTATAATAAGCAAGAGCCATCGGTGTTTAGCGTATGCCGACAACATTGCAACTTTAGCGGTCATAAAATATAATTACAGCAAGTGGTGAAGATATTAGAGTTTGAGACAAGTAAGGTAGGGCTGCAAATCAACGAAGTAAAAACAAAATACATTCAAATTAATATCGGAGATTTACGAAACGAAATAGAAATAAAATTAGAAGGAAACAGAAGATTGAAGATAGAAAAAGTGCACAGCAGTGTGGCTAACAGATGATGGAAACAATACCTCAGAAATAAGTGCTAAAATTGTGAAAGGAGATAAGTGTGCAGGGGCATTAAGTAAATTTTTAAAGTCAAAATCTATCTCACATAAAGCTAAATTACAAATGTGTAAGACGGTTGCTAAACTTGGGTTCTGAATAAATTAGATGCAGAGCAGATAGAAACATGGTAACGCAAAATTCTAAGGAAATTTTTTGGAGAAAAACGAGAAGGAGATGTATGGGTAAGAAGAAACAATGAAGAATTGAGACAACTATACGGTGAAGCAACAATTACTCGGTGTATAAGAGCACAACGAGTAAGACTACTAGGGCATATAGAGAGAATGGGCGCTACACATGTAGTGAAGAAGAAGTTGAATTGCAAGCCAATGTTAACAAGAAGACAGGGCCGTCCAAGAACTAGGTGGCTGCAAGCAGTGGTTCAAGATCTAAGTGAGAAGGGGGTAACAAATTGGAGAGTGGAAGGAAGAAACAGAAAAGAAGGGCGAAACATCATCAAGCTATGGGCCTAAATGGCCTGTTAATGCTTCATATCATATCATGTCGGCAACTAACTATACACTAAACTCTCAATTTAAATTTTTTAAGAAAAAAATAGCACGATGTGGCAATTGTAATCAGATTGATTTAATGTCAAAAAATTAGTCTTTATTTAAAGTGTTTTATAGCGTTTCTTGATACAACCATGTACACATGTACAGTAAAGACGAAAAAGTTGAAATTGTAATGTGGCATCAGAATGGTAACAGCTTAAGGACTGTGATAGACTTATTTTCAATAAAATTTCCAGAAAGGCCTATTCATTGCATTATAATCATACAAAACATTATTAGAAAATTTGAATTGGACGACTGAGTAATAAATTCCCAGAAAATAAGAATTAAAATTAATCACATATTAACTGAAGGAATGAAGTTAAATATTCTAAGCTACGTTGAAGAAAACCCCATAGTATCCAGTGGCGTGCGGTGGGTTTTTTATTTGGGGAAGCGCTTCTGGTTTCCTACTAATAAGTACACATATTTGTGAAAGTTGTTTATGTCCGAAATCCCACTCGAGTTCCATGGAGTTTTTTCACTCATGTTGAAAATTAAACAAGGCCAACAAAATAATTTTCCTAGTGTGTTGCATCCCGTCAGCCATTTAACTTTATTATAAAAGTCAATTTTAAAGTGTCTAATGAATTACTTAGCAGACTGTTCAACTTTAGTTTCTAACTTTATGGATGGCATATGCCTACCTGTAGAAATAAATCACGTTTTTTTTGGAAACCGAAGCCAGAAAATCCTTTTTCTAATATTTTGCACAGTACACAAACACTGTTATATATTGGCTATTCGAGCAGGATGGTTTATCTGTTTGTGTTTGTTCCATCATAACTAGCAGAGGCATAGCACAAACACTACTGAAAATTATAAAAGGTCTGTTCGTTTGCTTACTCCAACAAATTGCGTTCGTTTGCATGAACTAAGGAAACTGTACGCTGTAGGTATTCGTTAAAGTTGACGAATATTCGTGTACAAATATATGTTTACGAACATTTGTGGAACACACCCTTCACGCATATACGTGATATTAGCCGAATATTCGTATTTGGTAATATTTGATATATGGAAAATATTCCTATTCGCTTTATTCACCATGGATTCGTCTTCACAAGCAGGCCTAATAGTATTGCAGCTGCCGGGTATTTTTTAATGAGTTACCTTTATTTACAATTACATACTTTCATGTTTGATATATGAGAGGAGTTGGCTATTGAAACGCCACGCTAGCCCTGCTTAGCAAGTACTTGTAATGACAGGAGAAAATCAAACAGTGGAAACGGAGAGAAGAATTAAATTATCCTGGGCAGCGTACGGAAAAGTCAGAGATATTATGGCAGCGAACATTCCATTACACTTAAAAACAAAAATATACAATGAATGTATACTGCCAGTGACGACATATGCCTGTGAAAATTGGACCTTCACCCAGAAAAACATAAACCAGCTACGTGTTCACCAACGAGCAGTTGAGCGCCGAACATTAAATATATCCCTGAGAGACCACAAAACTAACAGATCAGACATAAGACCAAGGTGGACGATATTATCCAACGAATAACCACCCTTAATATAAATGGAACTGGGCGGGACACGCCGCAAGGAAGCAAGAAGGATGGTGCACCAAAGTCATCAAATGGCGGCCCTGGGGGGAACATCGGAATAGAGGTAGGCCCCTCCAACGCTGGGTAGACGACATAAAAAAACAAGCAGGAATGCTATGGTATAGAAAAGCAGAAGACCGAAACGAATGGCGCAATATGAGAGAGGCCTATACTCGAAAATGGGTAGAAGAGGGCTCATAAAGAAGAAAGAAGAAGAAGACAATTACATAAAAAAAGTCAGTAACCTTGTTTCGATTTTTATGATTGGGGCCATTTTGATCCCAAAGGCTAGTTTCAATTCTGTACACTTTTAAAAATTCTAATACAGTTTCATCTGACCATTCCATTTTCAAATGTTAGTGTACTTGTTACACAAAAATAAATGGTTTAGCCTACATAATTTCAAAATTTGCCAGTTACTTAATATTTTCCGCGCGGTCAATTGATATGAACGTAATTGAAAATTTTGTCATGAATTAGAAAAGAAGAAAAACGGGGAACTAAAAATTACGCCAGGTTTGCGTACAAACTTGTAAAATTTTCATATGTCAAGATAATTAAAATCTGTTTAAGATAATGCGAGATTTTCTACTAAATAAAAAAATTAAATTATTCGATTTTGTTAAAGCTTCAAAGATGTCGTTTTGTTTTCAGTGGTGTGCGTTATTGTTAGTAACAATAAGATGCCATTTGTCTATATTACTGCAAAATTTTTACTTTGTCAATTAATTCACAAATACATCGATTTTAAAAGAAATATGTCGAAATGCGTTCATTTCACGTCGAAAACAGCTGTTCACAGCACAGAACATTAACCCTTTAGTTCACAGCTTGCACTATGACGTCACATGCGCTTGCTGCAGACCAAACAAACACACCTAAAGATGCGGATGCGACAAATAGAACGCAAATCCAGAAACAGAAATACGTATACGAAATATTACAAGGGCGTTTACTCTCTCCAATCACTACGCAGATGTACGGCACGTGGGGCAAGCGATGTAATTGCCGCGTTCGGGCATATAAAACAATGCTCGACGGTTACCGTAAAGTGACGAAGCTACGAACAAAGCTCACTGAAGTAACCGTGTATGAAGTCCCGCTGCCGGGAGACTAACTGCGCTAATTTTAACAATGACTATTCGCATTATATTATACAAAACGAAAATTAAATAAATAATTTTAACCTACCGCTGAAACAAAAAAAAATTAATAAATCATATTGTTTTGCGTTGTGAAAGCAAGGGAAGCTGTGCTTCCACCGCTTCCATGGACCGCACGCCACTGATAGTATCACTGCGAGTACGAGAAATAGTTGCACATTTTAATGTTTCTGAAAGCTCGGTATTTAACACACTAAAAGAATTTAAATATATCGTACCAATTTTCTAAGCAACTATTTGATGAAGACAAAGAAAAGAGAACAACCTTTTGTGAAACTTTGTTTGTTAATTTACTCAATGAACATGAAGACATTTTAAATAAGATAGCTTTTCGTGATGAAGCAACTTTCACAATAAGTGGAGAAGTCAATTCACAAAAGTTCCTGTGTGTATTCTATTCCTAATATATCAATTTTATTTTAATGAGGTTATCTTTCCTTCTTATTCCTTAGATATTGGTCCCGCACTAACGATGGTTTACAAAACTTAACTCACATCTAATACACTGGGAAAGTTAGGTATGGCTAGGAATATTTGAAATACGCTCATCGGCCCATATTTTATTGACGAGAATCTCGGTAGAGTCAAATTTTTGGAGCTGTTAATGAACGACATCATTCCGGCAATATGAAACTTAAACATCGATGACCCGTGGTTTCAGATGGATGGAACCTCTCCGCATTCCACAAATGCTATTACAAACTTTTTAAAGGACAGGTCTCCAGGACGCTGGATAAAGAGATTCGGTCCCGTATGGTGGCCACCGCGGTCTGCAGATTTGTCACCCAACGACTTCTTTGTTTGGGGCTACCTGAAGTCAAAAATGTACACAAATGTTCTAATACAAAGTATTGATGAATTAAAAGATAGCATACATACCGAATGCTATAATAGGTTGAATCCTAACTTTCTCGCGAATGCTGTGCTGTTCGTGACCGCTTAGGTTACTGTTTAGAAGTGTACAACGTGGTCATTTCGAACACTTGTTGTAACTGTCGCCGTTTGCATTTTCATTTCTGTTTTGTATTGTTGATATTTTATGTTTTAGAATAATCATTGAATTAAAATTATTTTGATACTCCACCAATTTTGATTTATTTACAAACCCGCATCGAACATAACCTTACATAGCACCTCAAAAAATAAAAACTAGGGTCCCTAAACTCACAGTCACAGTGACGTTTAGCGTATAGTGTTGCCTACATATAGTATAAATGGCCAATCAAGTAATGCACGTCATCATGCTCGGAACAACCCTTTTACGGTCCCGAACCTGCACTCCCACTATCCCCAATTGCGCTCAATACCTTAATCGAAAAGGAAACCCGCAATCGCCACAGCGAAAGATGGGTCAACATGAACATATGTCACCATGCAAGGATGGCGATCAGAAGCCCCTCATTGAAGATGGCAAACTTTTGTATACAGCTGTCAAGAGACAAACTACGACTTGTTGTAGGAATATTGTCAGGACACTGTAAATTAAATAAGAAGATGCACAGGATGGAACTAAGTGAAGACCCAACCTGTCGGGGTTGCGACTTAGAAGACGAGACAGCAGAGAACATTCTGTGCGAATGCCCTGCACTCGCTCCAATCAGAGGATCCGTGCTAGGGGACTTCTGGCCTAGTATGGCCAGTATTAGCAGCATCCCTCTAGCTAGTATCCTCAGGTTCTTCCAAAGGTTAGGATGGCTTGCGTGATGCGCCTAGAAGAGGATGTTGCAATGGAGGCAGCACAATGGGCCCATAAGAGGCCTAAGTGCATGTGACGTAAGTCACCCTCCACCCAAAATCCAGAGTCCAGAGTCATCAATAAATTTTACATCACAACTTAGTACGTTTACACGAAGTTTCAAACCATTTACAAATTTTATAACTAAAATTTTCTGATGAAAAAGGTTTACATTTTCGTTTTCTATCGCGATTTTAGCGATGCTATAAATTAATAGAACTCTTTGTAATAATAAGAAGGAAACACAAGAAGAAAAAATAAACCAATAACACACAACACGATCTGTCAAAACTTTGCCTGTCAAATATAAATACGTCAATAATAATACCAACTTTACAAAAAATAAATATGAGCTAAATTAGAAAATAAAAACCCGATTTCTTTTTTATTTAGAAAAATGCATAGACCTTGTGATTAAACACCATAGATTTAAACTTTATATCGGTTGTTTAATTGATTGCTCTAGTCATTGGTACTACCTAATTAGAATTTCGCCGAATAAAAATACTTCTGCCCTTAAAAGCAATTCTTATCGCACCAAAAATCGTATTTCTCACATGAAAAATCTCTGATCCCAATTAAGACCACACTCGAGACCTTCAAATGGCACGACAGCCTTGCTGTACCTGTATGTACACCACCTAAACTGACGAAAACACTGTGTTATTATTAGAAAACTTCAGGGCAATAGTTTTATGCTACTTTAAATTCTAGAAGATAGAGCGGGAGCTTTTTAAATACAGTGTGTCCCCGGATGGAGTTGACAATAGGTATGATGGACCAAAAATTTTCGAATTGGATTTTCATATTTTGGGATTAATCCCTGCTCGGTCTGAAACTTATTTTTAGTTTACTTTCGATTTTTTTTAATCAAGTAGGCCTTTACAGTTGAGTAAAAACTCTTTTCGTTTCAGGTAAAGTACCTTTTCCGTTCACAGTACGCCAATGTGTTACTAAGAAAAGTTGTTCAGAATGAAAAGTTATGGCGTTATGCAAATTTTCAGAACGATCGGCCTACTTTGATAAAATTCATTATTTGTCAATTTCGTTTAAGGTTAAGTACTGTTTCCGTTCACAGTACGCCAATGTGTTACTAAGAAAAGTTGTTCAGAATGAAAAGTTATGGCGTTATGCAAATTATCAGAATTTTTAATAAAGAATTACTTTTCGTCGTAAAATTAATAATAAAGATTTTTCTCCTATTGTCAAGTTCTATTATCAAAGTAGGCCGATCGTTCTCAAAATTTGCATAACGCCATAACTTTTCATTCTGAACAACTTTTCTTAGTAACACATTGGCATACTGTGAACGGAAACAGTACTTTACCTGAAACGAAATTGACAAATAATAAATTTTATCAAAGTAGGCCGATCGCTTTGAAAATTTGTATAACGCCATAACTTTTTGTGCTGAACAACTTTTCTTAGTAACACATTAGCGTACTGTGAACGGAAAAGGTAGTTTACCTGAAACGAAAAGAGTTTTTGTTCAACTGTAAAGGCCTACTTGATTTAAAAAAATCGAAAGTAAACTAAAAATAAGTTTCAGACCGAGCAGGGATTAATCCCAAAATATGAAAATTCAATTCGAAAATTTTCGGTAATTCATACCTATTGTCAACTCCATCCGGGGACACACTGTATAATAGAAAATATGAAAATTATGCCTTGTTATATTTCAGTAGATTAGTTTTTTTAATAATAACAGTATTAGCTTTAAATACATTTTATAAAACCTGATATATCTACCGAGAATTGCCAAAAGCAAATGTACAAGTCGATACTTACTTTATTTTATTGTTTAACTGTAAAATGAACACATTTTAAGCAACTGGTTTGTGAGGACGATGCACAAACATAAATTCTTATTCAGCCGCCTACAAAACATTATAAAACTGTTAATATTAATAATCTCCCCGATTCAGCTATAAAACTGTCTCATCTTCAATATAGAACGAAAAATATTAGAGATATATCTAGTAAAATAATTGCACTTTGAAATTTACTCGGACAAATTCACATATAAAAGGAGGGAAATTGCATTTTATTGTAAAATATTCATACCTGCAAAGGCGAGACCTCTAATAATTTTAGCAGTGCATAATTTATTATATGATACTGTTTTATAAACAAAATATAAAATTTGCTAGAATTAATTCTAACGAACAAGTGATTTTATTTGTAAGTTTACGTAACATCAAAGAATTCCATACTTGACTTTGACTCAAACACAATAACATTAAAGTTTGGTTTGGCTTGGCGCTTTTTTGTTTTAATTTTTACAAATTGCACCTTCTTTTTATAGAAATTACAGTATAAGTATTAGCATACACATAAATGCTTTCATGATACAGGTATCAAATGACCTACAGGGAGCCCAAAGAAATCGCTTTAACAATAACTACCCCTGATTTAAACTATGACGTTAATACGACACATGTCAACTTAGTAAAAGCTTGGGTTTAATCTGATCTATAAAAAATTTTGTTTCTAAGAAAAATTCCTTTCAGTACCAATTTTTGTTTACATATCGTAAAATTATTTTGACCCTCTGATTTCTATTTATATTAATTCAAAAAACTGCAATATACAGAGTGTTTCAGGAGGAATCTGCCAAACTTCAAGGGTGTATTCCCTAGGTAATTTTAAGCAAAAAAGTCAAATCAACAAAATCGAAAAAATTATGGAGTTATGGCCTACTAAAGAAAACACGTACATGTAAAGGTAACTGGTTTTATTTAAAAATAAATTACAAATCGAGTGAGATAATTTGATAGCAACTCCAATAGCTGCTTAAAATGACCACTTGCTTCTTCAATGCACATTTTAGCACGGCGCAATATGGAGCGTAGTTCAGCGGCAGCATTAAACATTCGCTGAAGTAGTGTATTTCGATCGTTGGTCCTTTCCGAATAAACCAAATTTTTCATGTCTCTATAAATAATAATCATGTGGATTTCGGTCGGGGGACTGTGCTGGCCACGCATGTGGTTTTCCTCGACCGATCCAGCGATTTGGAACATTATGGTCAAGACCTTACGGTGGACATGGGGAGGAGCTCCATCGTGTTGTAAAAGAATTTTTGCGCGAGTTAACAATGGAATTTCTTCTAAAAGTAGAAGTAACTGATCTTCCAAAAAGTTAAGATAAACATCTCCTGTAAGACGACCATCAAAAACAAACGGGACAATAAGTTGGTTCCCAATCACGCCGCACCACAGATTTACTGAAAACTTTCGCTGAAAGTTGGTTTCAACGGTTTCGTGGGGGTTATTACGAGCCCATAAACGAGTATTTTTGGTATTATTTACTCCATTGTGAATAAAAGTAGCTTCATCGGTAAATAACGTGTTTCCGCAAAGTTCAGGTTTGCAATAATCCAACGGCAAAAATTTAATTTTTAGCCATAATCTTGCGGTTGCAGATGTTGTATTTTTAGTAGACAGTACGGATACAATCCGTCATCATAATTATAATCTCTTCCAGACCGTGACATCAGGCACTCCAAGACGTGTAGATATAGTCTTCGTGTGCCTAGTTCAGGACTGCGTTGTATTGTCTGTCAGTGAATGTCAGAATGAATGAAGCAGATTATTAGGTTCCCCATCGACCCTGTAGGGTCCGAGCTGCAGGGGCAGCTCTCAGGTTGTGCGCCGCAGGCGAAATTTGTGTCAAAGTTCAGCGTTATTCGCTTTTTTACAACTTGAAATTTCCATGGAACCCGGGTTCGCCTAATGTAAAACTAAAAATATATATACCATGTGTCCCCGGACCGACGCATGAATAGGTAAAAAAGTCTGAAAATTTTTTAGTTGAAATTTCATAGAAACTAATTTGTGTCATAATTTTAGTTTCGAAAAATCAAGTATGCCTTGGAAATTTACAGAAAAGTTATTTTTCCCACTAGTAAAGTGCATTTTCTGTCCCAATAAGAATGCACAATTTAATTTTTGAATAAATCACATTAGTAACTTCAAAAATTTAAGCATTTTTATTTTAAAGTAACCAGTATACAATGCGGTTATGTGTGGAAAACAATATCGGACAAATGTCCGCCATGACTCCTCGAAATGTTCAGTTGTTGTAAACGACGGCGAATCAAGATTCGAGGACTTCGGGCAACACTCTCACGTACTGCGCAATATTTTCAACAGACCGGCGCGGCAGTTCCACGTTTTTGAAATAAGTTCTGACGATAATAACGCGTTGTTCGACAGTAAAATGATTCATTTTTACTAACCACAATGTTTCTAGATGACAACTGAGCCATTGCAAGTGTTGCCAACCGAAGGCAACGAAAATGGCGCGCAATTTAAATTGTGTATTCTTACTGGGACACCCCATATATGTATAAATGTTTATACATATAATACATATGTATATCTATTCCGTTCTCCGTGGCTGAACAGGAGTTCTGCCCTCCTATAGCGGCCCGCCACCAATCTCTCCGGGTGGAATGAAATAGCGTTGAACTTCCTTTTTACAACTTCTTCTATCAGTTCTATCAGTTTTTAAAATAACTAAAAGAAAATTAAATTACGAGATAACTAAGAAAAGGTTAAAGAATAGAGCAAGCAATTCAAAATAAAAGAAAAATATTCTCTAAAAGGTATAATATGATAATGACTTAAACCTCTTGTTAAACTGTTTAATACCTACTGTTTGAGTTGTTTAACAGGATTTGGAAAAACAATAATAAAAAGGCTTCGTACGGCATTCTCAGGCTACGAAATTTTGTATTTAGACGTAACCACAAAAATTTAAAAGCTGTGTTTTTAATAGAAATTATGGTTCTCTTCTTTACGAAACTTGCATGCACTTGCCTTTTTTGTTCTATGACATTGCAAAATGCAAAACAAGTAATAGAGAAAATTCAAACAAAACAGCAAAATCATAAAAATTTTAAAGGTTTTGGGTACAATTCTGAATAATATTCCTTAATTACTTTGTAAATTTCCAACAAACATTTGCAAAAGTACATTGCTCTTTTAAGCCTCTACTTAAATTCAGTTTTCTAATCACCTTAGGATAACAACGTATTAATAATAAATACCCGTTAATATTGTACATACATTACAAAAAGTAGCGTTTATTAAAATTATTTATTTAGATATTAGTTTTCATTACCAAGATTTATGACAGTTTATGCCACACACTTTGCAAGCAGTTTCTTGTCACACCTTAAAAAGGATTGCATTGAATGCCTCATTTGCAACTGTCACAATATAATCGTCGTTGAATTTTATTAATCGGATATTCATTCCAGAACGAACTATTTTTTCAACAATTAAAAATGCACAGTCAACGTGCATTAATAGTGTCTGATTACTTTTACGTTCTAATTAAATACGCTGTAAATTAACATGTGAATATGCGAAGCTCGTGAATTATTACTTTACATGCCACCGACGATACAGGGTGTCGTTATGTGAATGAAAACGAGCTGCTTATTTGTAGAAGTAGTTATTTGCTTAAACAAAGTTTTCAGGAACCGATAATATCGTTTTCAGTCAGGCGAATTAGAAGTTCGTTTATTTTTTTTTATTTTGCTGTAGATTTATTTTGTATTTACAGCTAGAAATCTTAGAATTTGCAACCTAATATGTCAACTGCTTATAAAACAATAATTAATTGTACAAAAAAATGTTTTGCAAATAAAATTCAAGTTTTGGTTAAAGAAACTGGTTAATTTTCAACATGGCATCAATATTTAATAAGAGATTACTCAAAACTACAAATAGGGGCAAGTGGTACCCAGTGAGACGTCGTGCACAGTGGGACAAAGGCCGCAAAACTTAAATTTACCGCTGAATTTGGTTAAAGATGGATAACACAACTTACCTATTATTTTTAACCTATATACGGAGTTGCACAGTCCTAGCCACGTTATTAAACGAATTCTTGACTTGACTTTTGAACCATAGTAAGTGACCCATTTACAGAAACATATTAATTTTTATTTCTATTCAGAATACAATTTACATTTAAATATGTCTATGGATGTCAATAACTCAGCCTAACCTCAAACATATGCATGCTGAAATCTCGGTGGGTATTTACGGTATCAGATTGTAAAATGTACACACTGAGATATTCAGTATCCGGTAGACAGTGAGACTGTTTTCACTGTGAACTCAACAAATGTTTACATAAAGTTTATTACTGATTAGATGCCAAGGAAACCAAAAGTACGAAAACTAGGTACCTAAATCGGCAGAATTGATGTCTACAGCCGGAAACGACTATATAAATTCGAAACGGAAACTCTTCATTGAAGCAAGCTGCTTTAGATCGCAATATAACAGTCCAGACCCTTCAAAGATATGTTAAGGAAAAAAGAGCTAAACGAGAAGCCGAAATCAAATTAGAACCAAATTATGCCGACACACTGACTTTCAGTGATCAGAAAAAGAAAAATTATCGTCGTACTTAGAAACGTGCTATAAAATGGCATACGGTTTATCAAACGTTGAAACGAAAAGACTAACATTTGAAGTGGCTGATACAAACAAGCTTAAGATGCCATTTTTTTTTTAGCGAATTTAAAATGGCGGATATTTACTGGCCAGGGCGTTTTTGAAACGCATAAAGAACCTCAGTATTTTTTTAAGACCAGAAGCTTGTAGTCTGTCTCGCTTAACGTCCTTCAACAGCCAACAATATTTTTTAATAATTTGCATAACATTCCTGAATGTTATCCTAGTTTGAATAGCCCATTAAGGATTTATAAGTTAGATGAAACTGGTATAACCAAAAACAATAATTGCAGTAAGAGGCATTAAGCAAATTAACCACTGTGCAAGCGGAGAACGTGGACAGCTTATTACAATGTGTGCAAATGAACTTTCTTGGCTCCGGCACTCATATTTCCCCGTACATTTTTTAAACCACATATACCGCATGTAGTCCAGTCAACGAACGCTCAATAGGGGGGTGTAGAATGCATGGAGGGTGTCACAAGTTTTGACTTCAGGACTTTGTTTGGAGTCGTTAGGAGGTAAACATACTAAAATTCCCCGGACATAGGAGGTGAGCGGGGTGCTGGGGGGGACCGAGAAGATCCCTTTTTTAGGTTTTTTGCTTATATCTTGAATAAGGTACAACGTCTTAGCGAAAAAGTTATTATATACAAAATCAAAGGTGTCAAAATTTACCACATTTTTAGTTGGTAAGGTTTTTTTATATCTCCAACCGTTTATGCGATATCCGCTATCAAAAATCGCTAATTTTCGAAAAAAAGATATAAAAAGTATATACCATTTTGAAGGAAACTAATCCTGTACAACTTCTTTTGTGGGAATTTTTCTGTAAACCGAAGAGATGAGGTGCTAGAGAGAAAAGTTTAACGAAAACGGGAGGCAAAATATTTTCTTGCGAATATTAACGATTTTTGATAGCGGATTTCTCATAAACGGTTGGAGATAGAAAACAACTTAAAGAAACAAAAATGTAGGAAATTTTATCAGCTTTGATTTTGTAGATAATGACTTTTTTGCTAAGATGCACCATCTTCTAGATATAAGCAAAAGAACAAAAAAAGAAACCTTTTCAGTCCCCCCCTGCACCCCGCTCACCACCTATGTCCGGGGACTTTTGGTATGTTTACCTCCTAACGACTCCAAACAAAGCCCTGAAGTCAAAAATTGTGACACCCTCCATGCATTCTACAATCCCTTTATTGACTGGACTAATGGAGCTCTACGAGATACTCTCGGTTTAGCCACACCTAGTGGATGGAATCATTCAAAAATCTTTGATGATATTGTTGCTCATTTCATAAAACGTCCTGTTAGCACAAAAGAAAATCCCACATTACTAATATTTGTATTTCAGTAACCATTGTTAAGAAATGCGGAGGAACTGGAGTTATTTTATTAACTTTACCTCCACAATGCAGTAACCGAGTAGCTTCTAGACTCTAGACCTTACTTACTACAACCCTGCTTGGAATATATGGATAATAAAGAATCCAAGAATTCTAATGACAATGTATAATGTGGCTGAAAGCATAGGAAATGCATTTTTAAGGTATTTACACCAGCTAATATTGGCTCGGTTTTCATAAATCAGGGATATCCCCCTATAACCCTAATATTGTTACTGATACAGATTTCTCACCTCTGCACTTACGGATCATTCGATCTCTTGTGAGAAGAACAACTCGTCCACCAACAGTAAATAACAAGACAGCTCCAATATCGTCCAAAAGTGGAAGTCCTTTGGGAAATGGAAGTATTAAAGATGCTAATGAAGGCACGAAATTTACTTTCCCTTAAGAAGTTCGAGTTTCTCAAAGGCTAAGTCCAGAAGGTAGAATCGGATACAACGCAAAAGCACAACTTTAACTAACACGCTCGAAAAAAAGAATTGGAAGAGGGAAAAGCTTAAAGTGGAAAACCTAAAAAGAATTTTACTGCAAGTGGCAGAAAGAATAAAAACTACAAATAAAGTTGAAAATTCGGTTGAGAGTAATAGTTCGTCGAACAGTGAAGGTGATACAAATTTTGAATATCAAGATGGCTCGTCCGACTGGGAGTCAGAGTAACAGAGACCATGGAAATGAAGAAGCACGAGTTCATTGTGGCCATGTTTCCGGGCAACCTACACTAGTAGTTAAGATTGTAACTGAAGCTGATAAGACTGGCGATATAGAGATTGAATTTTTGAAAAAAATCAATGAAGTGAAAAATGCCTGCTTATTTCCAGTTGTGAAAGATATTGCGTTTATCAACAAACGAGCTGTAAAAACAATTTTACGTAAGCCGCTGACATCTATTACGAAACGGCCATTTAATATTTATAAATTTGGAATTAATTTTCAAGGCATGGGTTAGTTGGTTTTCTTTGTGTTGTTGCTCGTGGTATCATGAAAGGTTTTTATTTTGTTGCATCATGCCACAATATATTATTTAAATTCAATTAGTATTGCAGATGTAGCACTGTGTATCAAACATTGGTTTAGTGTGTACCGCTAGTGGTACACTGTGTGACAAAGACTAACTTAAAAAATCAGTTACAGTACAATTTAAATAATAAGAAACTATTTTTACATTAAATATATACGAAAATGGTTTATCTTTTTTACTTCATCTAAACGCACTTTGGCTAAAACAAGTCGAAAAAGCTACTTCAAGTATTGAAGGTACGGAATGACTCACCATTATTGCGCAGGATGTAAACAGAACCATCAAAAAGGTAAAGCAACTGGAAAGCTCCTGGCCCAGATAAAGTCCTAAACTTCTGGATTAAGAAGCTTGACGCAGCACATGCACCTCTTGCTATATGCTTTCAAAAATTTCTAGCTGACCCTACAACACTCCCAGAATTTCTAACAGTAGAAACAACATATCTATTATACAAAAAAGGAGATCCACGCGACCCACATCATTATCACCCTATAACATGCCTTTCTATAGTATACAAAGCTCCTAACAGCAGTGATAAATGAATATATTTACATACACTGCGAAGTGAATAATATGTCACGTGCCAATTCTGCACTACGACATTAAATGGGGGATGATGGTATCCCTTATGCGCGCGGCCAGACTAAACAGTGGAAATGGGGGAGTTTGGAACGTTAAACCCCTTGAATTAAGGGTAGTTGTAATAAAGATGTAAATTGTTGAGCGCCACTATGATAATAAGATCACCCTAAGGTCTAAAAGAAGGAACCCATCATAGATTCCCAAGGGCTCGGAGAAAGAGGGTTGTCGTAGCTGCACCCTGCGCAAGATGTGACTTACCTTGCTACACTGAAATAAACTTTACTTAACTGCAAAACTCTAAATCTTGTAGGCAGGCTTAACACTTTATACGAAAATCTTTAACAGAACACTGAAACACAAATGTAAACGGGAATGGCTGAACACAGTAACAAGGCCAGGCTAAATTGACAATGAAATATTTAATGAATCAAAGGAGCAAACATGAATACAAAAACATTACACAAAAGACAGTCAAAAATATTACGTTATAAACAAATCATAAAAATTACATTTACTTTACGGGAAGATAAAATTGAGGGCAATATATTTACGTTACTTACTGCAAAACTATTCACAAGCTTAGTCCCTCAATTCCAAACAAAGAATATAGGAAAACACAAATAATAATACGTAGACAAATTCAATAAGCACCACTGAATTTCACACATGCAACATAACACGAAATAATATCTTAAACTTAACTTAATACTTGAACTATAAACTGAACACTAATAGTATATTACGTGCCAAGTGCAGAAAAGTTTGCCGTACGAGTCTAGTTAAAACACTTTTCTGATGCGGCGCGTATACTATTTTTTCGCATTTTATATTCTCACATAAAAAGTTATCTAAACTTATTGTGATACATTCTGAATAAAATTAATAAAAACACTGAAAAAAGTAGGTGGATTCTCGGTAACATAGCAACCTGACAGAAACTGTTTTTGTACATAACAACATTCAATTCAAACAAATAAATACATTTTTGGAAATCTAGTTCCGAAGTGGACTTGAGTTACGAAAATAACTTGGAAAATCAGTCACAAGATATTTTAAATGCTGCCCAAGAAGCTTCTTCAAGTTTGTTTCCGGTAAAATCCAAGGAACGATACGAGGAAGTGTAGGTCAAATTGCGTTTTAATGGAACCTGACGTTACTATGTAGTAATGGTTGCTATGTTGTAAAGTGACTCAATACTTCACGATTTTGAGTGTATTAATATAATACATTAGTGTATGAAATGCAAAAAAAGTCTTTACGAACACAAATGAAATCGTTACTTTACAAACACCAAAATTACTACACAAACTAGCTAACTGATTTGCCAGGTCCCTCAATTTTGCAATGTGAACATTATATCCGCCCAAGGCGAGGTTCACAAAGCCTGCACCACATACCACTAGACAAAATAGATAAACTAGATATCGGCTATTACTTTACAAGATGCACACCAAAACACAGAAATCCTAAAAAAAGGCGGTACTTATTAACTTCAAAACTCAAAGAACATTGACGAAGGCCTGCCGGCAAGAGGCAACGTAGAAATTGAACATAAACGGCAAAGCAGAAGCAACATAGAGGAATTAGATTTTACCTGGCATGTTTGTACTTACAAACCACCCGGCAAGACGACGATAAATCCAATATCTATAGGTTTACTGAATTCCTCAACGACGAAATTGTGTAGAACGGCACTCGACAACTATTACTAAACTTCTCACACAAAACTAAATCTCGCCGGAGTATATGGCTTTTTTTATGAATCCGACCAAGTCGCTAATTGCAATCCCCCCAGAGGATTGCCAATATAGAAGCCTTCTGGTTTATTTGGACCCAAGCGGCAAACGATACACTCACACCACGTCTTACAAGACGTCCGCCATGGTTGGCCAACTGTCACGCACTGTCGAGCGGAACGGAAAAAGAATCGAAAGGACGCCATAGAACGGCTGATGGAGCCCAATGTACAGGAGGGATTCCCCCGCACCGTATCACGAGAAATTGCAACAACCGAAACAAGATGACATCAGGTCTTGGTGACATACGCGTGAAATTTAGGTCACTTTGGGATCTGAACAAAGGAACCTTTTACAAAAATGAACATACTGAAATGACTTGGGACTGCAAGGGAAGAACGTGCCAATTTAGGCTTACCCTTTCGTGTCCTCCAGACTAAATGATATTAAGCTGAAGCAGAACTAAAAATCACGTGACAAATATTATCTCACCGCTGCAGAAGGGGTGTGATAGAAGATCCAGAGGATGCAAGGAACAACTAATAATAGATGCCATTTTAACAGATTTAAGCCAACGCAATCTCCACGTCTGTTACATCGACTATTCTAAGGCTTTCGACTCGGTACCCCACGAGTGGCTTCTCAAAATACTCCAACTACATAAAATTCACCCCAGTATACACGTCATTCTGCAACACGCAATGGCCTGCTGGAAAACTAGACTTACAGTAAATAATAAGTTCCTACACATGGTTTTTTCTTGCACTAAACCCCCTTTCAACGCTACTTAATAACTTAAATATGGGCTACAGAATCAAAAATAATACTAACCACATGATGTACATGGATGACCTAAAACAGATTCCTAAGTGAGCCGACCAATTCTCTGTAAGGTAAATTGTAAGCATTTACATTTTTATTTTCAGTTTTGTACCTAGTTAAATTCAATTTTGGTTGCATAGGAATTAATGCTGGTTTACATTCAGTCATTTCAAAATGGTTCAAAATTTGTTTAATCAAATCCTTCTGATTGAGAAACAATCCATCACTTGCTTTTACAATATTCAATCCAAGAAATTTCAAGTGTGAATCGTTTGTCAAGTCTTTCATTTCAAACTGACTTATAAGTTTTTCTTTTACCTCATTAATTCTAGAAACAAATTTCGAAAATATCAGCATATCATCAACATAAATTAGTAAGAAAATATCCCTACTGATATATAAACAAGGATCTACTTTTGATCTTACAAGTCCTATACTTAACAAATGATCATTTAACCTTTCGTTCCAACATCTTGGCGATTGTTGTAATCCGTAGAGTGATTTCTTAAGCATGCACACCTTGTCTGGTGGTTTCTCCTTAATTCCTTCAGTTATATGCATGTAAACTGGTTGTTTCAAAATTCCGTTGAGGAATGCGCACTTCACGTCTAACTGGTGAATTTGCATATCACTCTGCACACTAAGTGACAACAACACTCGTACTGTTAACATGCGTACCACCGGTGCGTAAACCTCATCACTTAATTCGGATTGCTCAAAACCACGAGCCACTAATCGAGCCTTTTTCACAGTTTTATCACCAACCTGTTTTTCACAAAATACCCATTTGCAACTGATTATGTTCTCGTTCTCTGGAGCTGGTACCACTTCCCATGTCTTGTTCCTCACCAACGATGTTAATTCCTCTTGAATAGCTTCTTCCCATCCTTTTCCAGAATTTATAGCTTCGTTATAATCTTTAGGAATTTCTGAAGATAAAATTAGAGCTGTCATGTCTCCCATTCGATCCATTTTATAATCTTCAAATCGTTTCGGTAAATTTATTTTCCTTTTACTCCTTCTGACGTTTTCCGGTGAATTTTCTTCCTTATCATTTTTATTTATTTTATCATCTTCACTGCATCTTTCCATTTCTGTTCCTTCTTCTTCGTTCTTATCATCTTCTAGATTTTCTATTATCGTAGGCTCCCGTTCCAGTTCTTTTCCATTTTTAATAGATTCATCAATAATGTCATCACGTGCCACTATTATTTTCCTCCTTTCTTCGTCCCAAAGTCTATATCCGTTATTTGTATATCCCACCATTATCATTTTCTTGGTGTGAGGATCCAATTTACTAATCCTTTTTTCCTTTGGAATATATGCATATGCTATGCTTCCAAACACTTTGACTTTGTAAAGATTTGGTTCTTCGCCATACCAAAGTTCAGCTGGTGTTCGTTTAGTTTCTAAAGTTGACGTTTCGGTTCTATTTATTAAATAAATTGAGGTTAATACTGCCTCACCCCATAGATGTTTTCCTAATTTTGAATCGAAAATTAGACATCTAGCTTTGTCCATCACTGTACGATTAAATCTTTCAGCTACTCCGTTCTGCTGAGGATTATAAGGTACTGTATACTGAATACTAATTCCTTTTCGATTGCAAAACCCTCTAAACTCTTTCGAACCATATTTACGTAACAAAATATCGCTTACCATCATGTGTACTTGGAGACATTGGTCCACAAACATCTGATGACACAATCTCCAAGATCCGCTTTGCCTTTTTGTTCTCCTCTACTGATTTATAAGGGGTTCTCGCATATTTCCCTTCCAAGCATGTTTCGCACAAACCATTCGGAGGATACTTCGAAGAATGGCCCATACGTCGGTGCCATAGAGTTTTATCGATTTCCATTAAGTTGACTTCTTTTAGTGGTACCTCAAAATTCATAACATACAGGTTCCCGTCAAAGCTACCACTTGCAACTAAATTCCTATTTTTAAATATATTTACACTTCCATCCTGAAATATAACCTTTAACCCGGACTCTTCCATTCTTTTTACAGATAACAGATTATGAGTTAATTCTTCACATTCCAGCACGTTCCTAATTTTAATTCGTCTTCCATCTTCAGTTACTAAGTGTATATTTCCTTGTCTCTTTGCTGTTAGGGCTTGATCTTCTTTTGCAACATTTATTTTATGATTTGTTTCCATTACATCAACTAAATGCTGTCCTATCTTTTTGTTTATTAAGTGGTTAGTTGCACCACTGTCCACTACAAAAGTTACAACATTTTTTAAAGTAGATTTCATACAAACGTTTTCTGTTGAGGTCATGAAAGTCACCTCATTATCGTCAGCCAGATTGCATTCTTTTTTCTTATTAGATTTTTCTAGAGGACATTCTGACCTTTTGTGCCCTTTTACACCGCATCTGTAACACATAAATGGAAATTTCATACCTTTATTTTTATTTCCGTACTTCTGTTTCCTCTGATGAGTTATAAAAACTTCCGACGTTCCAGGTTCAGAATCTTCTTTGCTTTTTATCTGTCGATTTTCTTCCATTAGTAGCTTACTTTTCACAAATTCCACCGTTACTTTTGTTTTATCCGAACTGAACAAAATATCTATTGCCGTAACAACCGCTTGATAACTTTCAGGCATCGTACTAAGTAACTGAATTATTACTTCTTCATTAGTAATCTTTCCACCACTAACTTTCAATTCTGAAACAGTCTTCTCAAATTCTAAAATAAATTCACTTAGCGATCCATTCCCACTGAATTTCATTGTTCTCAATTTCCTTTGCAAATTAATTTGACTCGAAATTCCTTTCTTTTCATATGCTTCCCTTAAGACAGATAACATTTCCTTGGCTGTTGTACTTCCTTTAACCATTTCTAATATACTGTCATTTAAATTGGCAACAATTATATTCCTTGCTTTCGCGTCATTTTTCTTGTATTCCAGTAGTCTATCAGTTTCCATCGGGGTTTCCTTCACAAGAACATCATCAATACCTTTCTGTTCCATGATTAGTTTTACCCGAAATTCCCAATTACTGTAACCTTCTCCATTAAACGGTTTTATCCCATTTGATACCGGTGATGTGGTCATTTTTGATTCACAAAACACAATCGTTCACGTTGCTTCCCGCTTCACTTACACAAACTTCTGTCCGTCGTGGTGTCTGGACCAATAACCTATTGAACTTCTTTATTTAAGTTTGGTAAGTAAAGACTACAACGTAGAGATTAAACTCGTGTAATATTTTTAATGACATACAGTAAAAAACTATATTGTTTACACTTTTGTTTTTTACATGTTTACTACGCGTAAGGATAATAGAATTATAATATTTAAACTTCAACAAAGAAAGCATATAGCTTCTCTAATTAACACCACCAAGATCTTAAATGAGAGCATAAACATTAAAAATGCGCCCGCGTGAGTCTAGTAACCAATGATGAAACTATTGGTGATATACCAGAACTAGAATTTCTACAACGACAAGGTCTGAATCACTCAGATATAAAGCAGGACTTGATGGATAAATATAAGAGACGACTTACTAAACTCCTAAATACAAAACTAAACTCTAAAAACTTAATAACCGCCATCAACATCTGCGCAAGTCCTGCTATAACTTATTCGTTCGGGGTCATTAAGTGGAGCAACACTGATTTAGAAGAGTTGGATAGAGTTACATCCCACGTAACAAAAGTGGCCAACGACTATTAAACATAAGTCAGCTATGCAAAAACCAAATCAAAAATCTGCGACAATATTTTACAGCGAACAACAGTCCCTTGGTTACTGAAATTATGAATGCTGACTCCAAAGCAACGCCTCTAAATTTACATCAACTCCACCTAGAAGCCAATGTAATCGAAGTTAAAAATCCAGCGCAGGAATGGTAGGAAAAGGCACTCTACAGGCGCTATCGAACCATCTGGACAAAAAACACAACAATAAACCACAGTCCGTAGCATTTCTGCGTCAGGTCTACTTATACCCAGAGACTGAAGGATTTTTCATCGCCATTCAGGATAAAGTAATGCGTACTAAGAACTACGAGCGCCATACTCTGAAGCTATCTATACAAGATGTATGTTTCAGATGTAGTGGTTTAGGAGAAGAAAGGTCTAGAAAGCCATAATAAAGTTGCTGGACTAATCCATCAGAAGATAGCGCATAATCATAATCTTCTGGATAAAATTACACCAAGTTATAGATACTCACCTGTCTCTGTTTTAGAAAATCAAGACACAATCATGTATTGGGATATGCTAGTAAGAACGGATAGGCACATTCAACACTTGATGTTGCAGTGTCTCTTACACACAATCTCATACAAACAGAGCAAGAGAAGAAGATTCCCAAATATCAAGATCTTTTAATAGAACTCAAACGGATGTGGAAAGTTACCAGCATAAAAATGGTACCAATCATAATGTCGAATGAGGGAGTTGTGACTAATCACTTACAAAAATACATAGAAGATGCCGGACTACCTAAAGGCATATATATTGAAGTGATATTAACCTTTTGGAAAATTTATATTTATTTAAAAATACAAATTTGGAGTATACTTTTAGGATGCAAGTTTTAAAAGATTAATTATGTAAATAAGTTAAGATTAATTTAAGTATTTATTGATATTTGTTGTAAATATTGTTATTTATTGTTATTTAGTGTTAATTATTGTAAATAGTAGTCATAGTTATATTTTATATGCATGTATGTGAAAGAATGAATGTTATTAAAAAAATTCAAGGAATGGGAGATTTTGGGGAATAACTAGGGAAGGATATAAAAATTGAAGAACGAATAACAACAGTTGTTAAAACTGAAATAAACGAAAAAGACGTGTTTTTTAAGTTTTACTCTGAAAAACTTATATAATAAAATAAAATCAACGGAAACTATGTGCGGACCCCAGATTCAAACAGCGCGCCACCGCGATGTACCCCGGATGCTGCAAGAAAGTTGCAGAGGCGCAAGCGATGCATCTCCGGTCGGCGACGTTATATAAGGGATGCGACCCGACGCTCGTCCTCTCTCTGCTCTCCGATCTCGACGTCCGCACAAGTTTTCGAAACGCGATACTTATTGTTATACTTAGTTTATATATTGTTGTGGTTATAAATAAAAGCCGAAAACCGATCGAAGTGTTATTTATATTGCAGTTAATATCTGTACTTATTCTATTTATTGTGGCAAGCGCCCACAATTGGTGACCGCCGACGTGATTAAGTAACACGTGTTTCGGTAGTGCTAAAGTGACGCAAACATTAGATCCCGCGCATCAAAAACTTTAAACACGTTAACCGTAAAGAACAATAAAACTAGTCAAACCCGCGTATTTATTCGGCGCGTTAAAAAAGACAAAAGTTCAAAAGTGCGAAACCACGTGCTCGAGTACCGGGTTAAAACAAAGTGCTAACACTTTTGCTGCCAAGTAAGTTAATAGACATTTAATTTCCATCAGTACATATAATATATAATGGCAAGCCACGAGCACGAAGACGCAACGCACGTCGTACAGAGCGACGAACCTTTAGGGAGAGCGCCGGTAGAAATTAGCGAGGCACGGCAGATCAAGCTACCACCATTTTGGCAGGCAAACCCCACGCTATGGTTTGCACAGGTAGATGCACAATTCTACGCATTTCGAGTGCGATCCGATGCCACCAAATACTTTACAGTAATCGCAGCTTTAGATTCCGCCATCCTCCAGCAGATTTCGGACATCGTTGAAACGCCACCTGATAAAAACAAATACGAAACCCTCAAACAGAATTTGATTTCGCGTTTCACAGACTCCCAGGAGAAGCAACTCCGAAAGCTACTAACAGAGCTAGAGCAAGCGCCCACAACTATAATAAAAATTAATAAAGAATAATTACAAGCTGGGATAAACGGATAATATTGATTTGGATTTTTTGGATAAAATTTTATAATTGGAAATTGGATAATCAAATTTAATTAAAAGAATATTTGGAACTAATAATAATAAATTGGACAAGGAACTATATTTTGGTGGGATTTTTCAAATTCGGGGATTGGTTGTTGTGAGTGAGTGTTTTTAGTTTTAGATTTGTGTTAATTTTAAGTTTTAGAAATAAGTTTTTTTTTGTTGTTATAATAAATCTTGCATTTTAAAAGTTGATTGAAATTATTACGTTACTCATTTTTTTCAAAATTCAAAATCGAATCCTTCAACGACCCTGAGATGTCAAAATTTCATTATTAATTTCAAAATTTCAAAAATATTAATTAGAGAGTCTGAAAAATTGTATGGAACTTCTTTTATTGATAAAAAGAAATTAATTAAAAGACTGCAACCATAACAATATATACCGATTCCAAAAACAGTTACCTTACATACATGTAGAATAGCAAGAACATTTCTATCTATGGGATAAGATGAATTTCTTCTCCATAGAATAGTCCCACCGGTGAATATAAACCGAGAAATTACTGAGAAAAAAAATAATAAAACATTCTTTCTAGCTGGGTTCCAATCCGTTAAAAGAAAGAATCCCATCATTAAGATGTTAAAAATAAAAATAAAAGTAAAATATAGGCAGTTTTACAACCACCAGAAAGCATTCTATAGAAACTTAGAGACCAACTTCCTACAGGAAGCTGAAGAATCAGTGGATATAGAACAATTCAAGACGTACTGGCAAGGACTATGGTCCGAATCAGTCACCTATAATGACCAAGCCAAATGGCTTATTACTATTGAACAGACCACGAGAGGACTGCAACCCATGCCAAACGTGATGTTTACGAGCGAAAACATCAAGGCTTGTGTCAAAAAGACATCCAATTGGAAATCCCCTGGTCCGGACGGTGTGCATCACTTCTGACTAAAGCAATTTGAAACCCTGCATCCACTTTTAGCCATATACCCAAACAATTTAATGATATATTGGACGACCCTAGTCGCGCTCCAAATTTTTTAACGCAAGTATATACCTACCTTCTCTCAAAAAAGGGAAATAGAGCTGATCCAAGAATTTATAGTCCAATCACTTGCCTCTTCACATTATACAAATTATTAATATCTTTGCTACATGAAAAGTATATATTATGCACTGCAAGCAAAATAACATTATACATACAGAACAGAAGGGGTGTATTAAGGCTACAGTGGGATGTAAGGAGCAACGCATTATAGATTCTGTAGTCACCAAGCAAGCCGAAATTAAATGCCGAAATATAAGTATGGGGTACGTTGACTATAGGAAGGCCTTTGACTATAGGAAGGCCTTTGACTCCTTTCCTCATGGCTGGCTATTGAAGACATCGGAGATCTGTAAGATTAATTCGAACATTATCAATCTTCTAAAAAGCTTAATGAAAATTTGGGAAACCCGAATCCACGTTGCCAACCATGTTTCATCGAATATAAAAATCCGAAGGGGCACTTACCAGACACATTTAAATCCTTGTGGTTCTGTTTAGCCCTAAACTCTTTATCACAACTTTCAAAATAACTAAATTTAGGGTACAGGCTTGATTTAAAAGATAATGCTTCGAGAATCTGCCATCTATTATTTATGGTTGACATTAAACTATATGCTGAAAGCCAAAACCATCTCAAACGCCTACTTACTACTGTAAAACTGTTCAGCAAATATATTCAAATGTCATTTATATTAGATAAATATTCGTAAATTCACTTATTGAAAGGAAAGTATTGGCTATTATCGGAAGTAGACACAGACTTCGAACTGCTGAAGCAGGAAGATACTTGCAAGTATCTAGGTGTTCAACAGAAGGCACGCATTAGTCACACGCAGTTAAAGAGTGAATTTGAGGGCAGATATAGAAACAGGCTGCACAACCTACTGAATACACAGCTAAATGCCAAAATTTCGTAAGTGCTACGAACACTTACGCCGTCCCTATTCTCACCTATTCATTTGGCATTCTGAAGTACTCAAACACTGATCTCGAGAAACTATATAGAATGACCAGAACCATCCTTACTAAATTTCGACTCCATCACGCAGCCAGTTCAATTCAAAGGGTGTACTTACTTCGATCTGAAGGTGGAAGGGGATTAGCTAACATCAATAAACTATGCAAGTCGCAAGTTAAAAAAATGCGCAATTATTTTAAAAACTCTGAAAGTCCAATACTAAAAAAGATTGTTGAGGCTTATAATAAACACACTCCTCTCAACCAAGGAATAACCAAGAAACTATTCTTGAAACTTCAAACATCGAAGAACATCTAACATGGCGAAGCAAAGTTCTACATGGAAAGTACCCCAACCTATTAAACAATCCTGCTGTTGATAAGAAGTCATCACTGATGTGGCTGAGAGAAGGATAGTACATCCCCAGACAGAGGGCTTCATTATGGCTGTGCAAGACCGTGTTATCAGGACGCGAAACTATGAAAAACATATTTTAAAGAACACTCAAAGTTTAGATGTCTGAACTCGCGCTATGCCTGACCACGAGGCTTCGCCTCTCGGTCATACATAAGCCCTCGGCTGTAATAAAACATTTCCTACCTCGGAGGTAATGTACTATTACTTTATAATCCACCACCATTCTATAACTACGTACCTAGTGCCGTGCTAGAATCAACTGATGTTGTGCTTTACTGAGATAGGCCGATAATCAGGGACAGGACCGTAGACTATAATAGGCCCGATATAGTAGTCATCGAGAAAACAAACAAAAAAGCTACTATAATCGATGCAGCTTTCCCGCTTACTACGAACCTGCAAAAGACAAGCAGAAAAGTTAAGGAAATATCAGAACTTAACAATAGACATACAACATATCTGGCAGTTAACCAGTGTCCGAATAATACCCATTTTTATCTCTGTCACAGGGGTTGTAACGAAGGTATCTTAACTCTCCTAGGTAGGCTAGGTGTTGTCGCCTGCGCAGGGTGCGAATCATACAACTTTTACAGGGGGGGATACTATTCCACAATTTTTTTATACATATTTTAATGTTGTCATTTACACAGACGAGGAAATATTCATCCCAGGCAGGGGTACGATTTTTATTTTACAGGAGGGGAAAATACCATGAGATCGAAAAAAAGATGATTCTGAGCAGGCCTTGACTAGTACAACACGATTGGTTACACTGGTTCTAGAATGCCTATGAATTATAATGTGACAGTGACATTTCAAATGTAAGTCAGTTTTGCAATCTTGTTTCCAGAATTATTTAAGTTTATCGTTGTAATACTAGTGAAGGATCACATTTTGAACACCTACTCTAACATGTATTCATGTAGTTTTCAGTTTGTTCCCTAAATAAATACTGTTTTGTGTTTTAATTTATTTGACATTTATTAACCTCTAACTTACTGCCACATTTTGAAATCAGTCTTGCCAATCGTGTTGTAGTAGTCAAGGCCTGCTCAGAATCATCTTTTTTTCGATCTCATGGTATAAGCACAGCCAGGGAAATCCCTGGCATCCCCGGCGGTGATTCGCACCCTGCGCCTGCGTGACGTCACAAGTGGAAAGCACCCCGTTCAGCCGTTGTATCGTTTGTCGGAAATCAAAGATAATCAAGTCTACTTTTATAAATATTGTTTTTGGTCAAATTAATGTACCTACACAATGCACAATGTATTAAAATATAGTTAAATCGGATGTTTTCAAATAAATTTACCTTTCTGTTTTCCTCGAACCTTTTGTACAGCAAATTACTACAAAAATATTAAAGTCTATTTCACTCTAAACAACCAAAACGGCGTTTATCGGCACGTTGTTTCTCTAAGAAACTTTCTGACCGAATGATGGCAGATGACAGATTCCACGTAGCCGTACCTCCCCTCCGACCGGACGCGTCCCGCGCCACGCTTCTCGTACCCCAGTAAGCTAGCCTACCTAGGAGAGTTAAGATACCTTGGTTTTAACTAAAAAGTTTCTTGTCTATCTACGCCAGTTGGACATTCCACCTCATCTTTTAAAGATTATGCAAAAGGCGGTCATACTTCAGACCTGCCATATTATGCGAAAATTTTTGAATGTGTGACAGAATGGGATGAACCTCCTCTCTGTCACAACTTAAGCAAAGGCCGGAAACGTTCCGAGGAAGATTTGTAAATAAAATAATAATAATACCTTTATTAAAAATTCAAAGAAATATACATTCTAAATATTTACACGGTAACAATTTTTAATAAAGTACATGTTCCCCCTACTGCGGGAAAACATGGAACACTGAAACCAATAAACAGTTTATGTGTGGTTTTTAAGGTTGTTTTGACCGCATGTAGATGTACCAATGGCGGTCGTGGCTCAGTTGGTTCAGCGTGCGTCTGACCACTGAGATGGCCCGGGTTCGATTCCCAGGGTCACATATACACCGAAAATACCCAGCCGCTCCCCTCGGAAGGCAATGACAAATCACCGAGGTGTATTCTGCCTAGTAAGTCCTCTCTGGAGTAGAAGTGCAAGCACTTCCGTGGTTCGGAGCCCACGTTAAACTGTAGGTCCCCTATGTCTGTAGGCTACTTGACACGCACACTACAGGCATATGGAAAGAGGATCGGCAACGCCCTGTAAAGGGTAGCCACTCTAAGAAGAAGAAGATGTACCAAATGGAAGAGAATATAACTTTAAAAATCCAAATTATAAGTTAATTTATTATTATTATAGTAAAATTTCTGTCATTTCATACTCGGATATTTGCAATAACCAGTTTTTCACAATTTTGTTAAATTTATATTTTGTTAATGTACAGTTCTATTCAATAAAATCTAGTACAACTCTTGGGAACGATTTTTGGTATTTTTTGCTATTCTAAAGTGGGTTTCTTGGCTACAATGGCTACTGTGTTATTATCTCTGAATTTGACTTTTAACTAACAAAAACATAGTTTCTATAGATACCAAAGCCCGATCACTCTGCCCAAAAACAACTGTACTAGATTTTATTGCATAGAACTGTACCTAACATTATTTTGTAAAATATATTGTTGTAATTTGTTATACATTTTTTGAGCGTAATATGAAAAGGTGTGTTGTCCAAGTGTTTTATTCTTAGATATTTGTGCGATTACTTATTTATTGCTCCTGGTACCGTATGTGCGACCAATTCTTGTTATGGGATCCAGGTTTTTATAAATATATTTAAGAATTGCTAATAAGTAAGTATAATTTAGTGACAAGTAATAATTCAGATTCCAGCATTATATGATGTGCTGAATATCTCAAGGGTTTTTAAGCATTATTTTAAATATAATAATCTTTTGTTTTATTTGAAGTTGTTTTAAATAAGTATTATACGTACTTCCCGACCAATGCTCTCTATAACGCTGTTAAATGTCTGTTTTTTGGTTGCTCTTTTAAATTTTTATTCCATGTAACCCCATGTAGTGCTCTAGTTGTTGTTTTTTCCCGCTCTAGTCCCTACTTTCAACATGTTCTATTACTGTTCCATCAATCGAATATTATCACTCTTAGATATTTAAAATTTCTGTTGTGTTGGCTTTCTACATTATCTACCTTCATACTATTATCTTCTCCTCCTTTACACATGTATTCTGTCTTATCAAAATTAATTTTAAATCATGTATTTGAAAACCTTTTTTAAATTTTCTCGTCATGTGTATTAGGTCTTCTTTATTCTAAGAAAATATGATCATGCCAGCAGGAAGCAAACAGTTTAATGCATCGTCTTTTATTCTAATGCCCTTATTTGCATAGTTTTGGGTTAGCTCTCTAGAATCTTGCCTAAGTATACATATGTTAAATAGAAGAACCGACAGAGTACATCCTTGTTTTTATCTTTTTGTTACTGAAATTTTCTAAGTGGTTCATTTTCAAAATTTTATTATTCCTATTGTATATGTGTATAATTGTTTCACTAGTTATTTATCCATTTTTCTTCTATGTGTAATCGTCTTAATGTCGGTCATGTTTTGTTCTTGTTGTATTTCAACAATTCCGCCTTAATTCCCCCCGGTCCTGCAGTTCTGTTATTTTTTGTTTCTCTTAGTGTTTCTTCTATATCTGTTAATCTTATTTGATCTGTATATTTTCGATTGGAATTTCATCCTCTTGCTGTATGTACTCATCTCTTGTTTCTTGCAGTAATTATTCATAATGGTTCTTCCACACTGTTGGCGTTATCAGTGATATACATATTATGTAGTAACTTTTGTTTGTTGTTTTTCCGGATATCTTTAATTGTTTTCCAGGCTTCTCTTGATTTACTATAAGTTTGTATCTATATATTCAGACGTATTTTCGCAGAATTCATTCGCCTATTGTTTATAATTTAATAATTTTGTTTTACCGGCTGTCCAATCTTTTCTAATCTTCTGCGCCGTTTCTGTTAGATAACCATTTTTCGAAACCTTTCTTCTCATTAATTTGCTCCTTTAGTTCTTCACTAATAGAAATATCCTTTCCTGATAGTTTCTTTCTTACTACTAACTAATACGTCTTGGCCTGCTGTTTGTCTTTATCGGTGTGTATTTAAGTCTAGTTAGTTATCTAAACGCCTTTGACACAATTTCTTTATTCTCTCTTGTTGTAACAGTTCCACCTTGTAATCTGGTTTCCTATTTTCTTGTCTGTCTCAACAGTCATTGTTTTTCTGTATCCATTACATCCAAATTTTCCCATTACTAAATTATGGTTAGAGCCACACTCTGGTTTTCTGTATACTCTCACATTCCTGACTATTATATTGTGTTTTTGTCTTCATCATCCTCTGCACTACAGCCCTTTATGGGCCTTGGCCTGCTAGACAATCCTCTTCCATGCTTTCTTACCCCTTGCTTTTTCTTTCCAGTTCTATAAAGTGTTCTCACGTCCTACGAATATATTTTTAGTTCTCTTCTTTTGTAGGGTTTTGTCAAGCCTTCACAACCGGTTTTGTTTTTTGAAAAGGGGAGGTTAGGCCGTTGGATACGCTAACACCGTCGGGGTCGGAAGCAACAAGAATTAGCCAAGTGAAGCCAGGCAGGAAAGAATTAGGAGAAGGAAACTGCCCTCCAGACAAATTGAAACAAGGACAGTCCCAGCTATGGTAACTTGGGACCGCTATTTCCCATACTCACAAGTACTGAGTCTCTGAGTCTACTGCTCTCGTCAACCCTGTAAGGTTCCTGAGGTTCGCCAACTTGGAGGAGAGAGTCGGTATTACGTAGCAGCGTCATGTGTTGCGCTAGCCTTTTAGGCACCGCGTTGTTGTCTTACGAGTACCAAATCAGTAATGGATTTTAGCTGTTTTGTAGGTTGCCTCGAAGTATACTTATTTGTGTATATCTTTATGTGCAATTTGCTACCATATATAATTATATACGTGTTCATTTCATAGTTTTATTAACCATTTACCGTTGTCATTCTTGGTTTCTTTTCCATGTTTTCCAATTACTCCATTTTTCTCTTCTTTACCTACTCCGAAGTTGAAATCTCCGATTATAATTACTTCCTTACATCACTTTCTCTAAAATATCACCTAATGGTTCCATCATAATAGAAATAATACTTTTATAGAGATTAGAGATTTTACGTAGAAATATTTAAAATGGAACAGTTATTATTTTAAATTTGTAATTTTCAAATTAGATGGTATTGGCAAGTATAAAATGATAAGCTATTTAAATTAGTTTAAAATGTATGGTAACTAGAGTAAGAAGTGTAAACAAGCATTACCATTTTATTAAAATGTTCAGGGCGAAAACGACGCACTTTACACCCTATCTTGAAGCATCAAAAACGGCATTTTACGATCGCGAGTGCAAAAAATATGTGTCCGGGCATTTTAGAAACTGCAAGTTTTTAATAATACAGCATAATTATAAATCGTATAATTATGGTATGTGTAAATTATTTTGATGTAACATTAATTTATCACCCCACCAGTGTTTGAAATTTCAAGCCGCCACTATTTACGTCTCGTATGAATATGTGCTACACACCCTTAGCGATTTATTTAGAACGCGTAAGAAAAATGCATAACAGAAGTAAACCCGTCATTCAACGTTCAAATTAATTATGTTAAGGTTATAAATATATATGTTACTTAGACAACTAGATTCGCCAACAAGTTTTTAATATAAATGTCATCTAACATCGTGGCACGTTTTTATCTTGTTTTATGTTTATTTGCAGCGAACAACTCAGTACCTAACTACTTATATTAATAACCAGTACAAATGATTTAATAAAACGTCACTTAGTTTTAATTAACTATATCCGGATAAAGAGTATTACATTTCATTAAACTAGTTAGAACGAAATCTAAAGAAATATGTGCGTAACTAGTAAAGATAGGTCCAGTTAACAGGTATTCATTTTATTTTTACATTACGAACAAAACATTTAAAAAAAGGTCCTTCGAAACTGAATTATATTCCCTGTCGTCAAAACAGAAGTAATAATAGTGTTAAAGGCGGGTCGCGAGAATAATATGTGACTGGGATAATAACACCCAAGAATATTCAGCGTTAACATAAACAAATACAAAAATCTTTCGATTACTTTGTGCTTTGAAGGACCCGCTATAAAATATACTCAAGCGTATCTAACTACAAGACCAGGTAAAACGCACGATCTGTAATAATAAACCGGACGAGAACACACATAACACTAGCCAACTACAATACAAACATTTTCTACCATATTGACTAAATAATGCTTTACCTGTTGTGTATTCATCCTTCAATTATACAGGGTGTTAAAAACTGAAAGTCTCCTTGTAAGCATTTTAAAAGGCCGCACAAGAAATTAAATTACTTTAAAGTCTTAAAGGTCCTTGCTTGAAGGTATTAAATGTGTTCATGAAGTAGCGTAGTTACATTCAATAAACAAAAGTGTTTTTAGGCAAGAGCTGAAACACCCCAAATGGTTGTTTTTTAAATACACATTTTCGAAAGTGACCGATTTTTAAGTTAATTTCGGAAGGGGTATGACGTCATCGTATATTATTTTCGCAATGACAATCCATGTTTCACAATAAATAGACCTTATCTGTCTTACTGCGATCTTTAAAAATAGCAGATTTCATAGGAAAATTTCTGAGAAAAAAATATCAAAATTGAAAAATATAGTAAATGAAAATTTAGTACAAACAGAAATTAAATTAAATTTTTTAAACTGCTCACCGTTCACCACTAGATAGTGCGAAGCAAACTTTCTACGGAATTCGTTAATTATAATAATAATAATTTTCCAATATTTAATGGTCCATTTATATGTTTTGATTTTTAAGTAGTCTCAAAAGAAAAAAAAACAACTCTGACAAAATCCGAGGATGTAACTAGCCATTATTTGGGTTCTCGTTTACCAATCCACCGTAGCAATATTTTAATAAGTTATACAGGGTGATTCACAATGAGTGTAACAAACTTTGGCATTTTATTGGGAAGGTCATTTTAAGTGAAATCTATATAGATGCCCATTTCACTTCGTTACAGAACTTGTTACAGTAGAAATCACGCTCTTGCTGTTTTATGTAAATTCTCGGATTTACTTTAGTCTAGTTAGTGGTATATTTAGACTTCCCAGTTACATCTAAAGATTGCATGGTTGCATACAATGCATTTTCATACGTCACGCCTCTTCTTATTTTGATATTAACTTCGTGGGTTTTAATCTTAGGGAATTTGTAAAGTTTAGGTTGGCTTTTCTTTAGGAAATTTTGTTGCAAATTCGTTACGCAGTTCTTGTACTTGAAACATTCGTCGCGGATAGATGTCGTTTACCTTGGTTTTAGAATTTTGGTTTTCCAAAATTAGTTGGATCATCCGAGGTTCGACTTTGCATAAAATGGTTTAGTAAGCCTTAGAGGCCTTTAGAGAATTTGAAACGCTAGTGAGTTTTATGTTGAATTACCATTTTAAACCTTTATTGGGATTTAACTATTCGGCGACCATTTTGATAGAAGCTTTTCGAAGGGCATTTTAACATCTGTTGGTATGTAATGCATTGGTTTTATTTAAAGATTTCTTACGGTATTCGTTATATTTCAGCCCTTTTTCTGGAAGTACGTTTAGTACTTCTTTTAGTATTTCCTGTACGAACAACGTGTTCGTTGGTAGAAAACATCTGTTGTGCACCTGTTAGTTCAACATCACGATTTTGAGGAATTCGTAATTCGTTAATCCGAAGATATTATTCTACCCTGTGATTTAGAAGATACGTTTATTAGCCTGGAATTTTCCTGATCTGCAGTTCGTTATCTATACGTTTTAAGACCCCATGTTAAGAGGTTTAAGGTTATCTCAGTATATTAGTTAAATTTTAAGACATTCAAACATTTTAGTAAGTTGTGTTATTAGTAAATATTTGATTAGAAACGTTTATTAGAAATATTTTCAGTAATTAATTTTCATTGTAATTCAAAGTATTAGTAAAATTTTCAATCGTCATTTAGTAAATCGTACTCCAGAGTGCGAATATTTAAACATTGTGGTTGCAGTCACAGCAACGGGAATTTATGAACTGTAATTTTTACTTTGTAAAGGAATATTCAAATTTTCGTGTTTCAACTTAGTCAATTATTTTCTTTAATTTAATTTTATATTATATCGTAATTGAATTTGTGGTAACCGGTAGGTCTCGCAGGACATTATTATTATTTACTTTTGTTATTATGTTTTTTATAGCTGCGACAACGAATAAAGTGAGCTCACTCTTATCTGTGTTCGTTAGTTATTTAATTTAGTTTAAGAATTATTCTTGCGAACCCTCCGAGAGTCTACGTTCGTTTAATTACGATTTGGGTTAATTTAAACCTTCCATTTTTTTCTTTCGTTTAGTTACGTTATGGTCTTTGGACATTCCCTACAGTTTCTTTTTGTGTTTAATTAGATCTCGTTAGAAATTTAACATTTAGACTTAGTTTGTTTACGATCTTACTAATTTCTTTATTGGTTTATTTGAATGACAACTTCATAATTACTTTTTCAATTTCAATTGTATGTATATGTGTAAATTTTGCTTACGAGTTAATATATCCTATTCGTTAATTACAAAGCCTTGCGTTTTATTGTCAAGTCAATTGACTTTGGAGGTCTATTCTTCAGGAGGTCCGACTGAAGACTTTACGTTATAAGGACCTGGCGCCCAAGAAACATCGTTAGTTTAGATATTTAGTGAGCACTACTATATTCTTTTAGGAACCTCACGCCCACGCAACAGAGTAGCGGGTTTATTTAGTGTTATCACCTCCGGATAACAATTGATATACTTCACCTAGTGCTGGTGTAGCAAACTATAAGAGATCAAAGTTTTAAAAGTGTAGTACTAAATCCATACATCTAGTTACCATTGAAAAAGTAAAATACAGTCCATTAATAATTTGTTGACAAAGTTAATATTTTACAATTAGTTGTTCGCCGTAAAAGACTAAAGTTAATAATTAACAATTGTTGTTTGTTCAAAAAATTCCAAGTTTCAGTGCAGCTGACTATGCCGAGATTGTTTTCGTGTATGGTTACTGTAATGGTAACGCTCGTCGTGCATCCAGAGAATATTGTCGCAGATATCCAAATAGACAGCAACCCTCTCATCGAGTTTTTGGCCGTAATTTTCAAAGACTCCGTGAGACTGGTACAACTGCTGTTAATAATGCTGGTAATCACGCTGCAGAAGGCAATGTCAACAATAAAGAAAATGTAATTGATGGAGTTCTGGTCAATCTTACACTTAGTACTAGGCGCATTGCAACACAATTACACCTTTCGCAGAGCTTTATACGCAAGACATTACATCGCGAAGAACTGCACCCTTATCACATTCAACGAGTTTAGATACTACAACCACAAGATTATGGCCAACATGTGGAGTTTTGTACCTGGTTGCTACATAAAATTACCTACCGAAGATCCAAATTTTTTACGTAGAATACTGTGGACCGATAAGGCCCAATTTACGAGGGATGGTATACCACCGACAACTACCATCTTTGGTCTCTCCAGCATCACGATGCCATCGCGCAGACAAGATTTCAACATCGCTTTAGTGTTAATACGTGGTCTTGCATTTTTAACAGTCGGTTGCTTGATTTCGAAGTTCTTAATGATCGCTTAAATGCAGAACTATACGCTACTTTCCTAGATAGAAGACTTTATAAGATGCTGGAAAACACTCCACTTCACATTCAGCAATAAATGTGCTACCAGTATGATGGCGCTCCAGCCCACTAAGGAAGACAAGTAACCTAATGGCTAAGATGCATTATCCCAACAGGTAGATTGGTCGTGGGGTCCCATAGTTTGGCCTCTGGGGTATTTCTTTAGATTTTTACCTTTGGGGTCACCTAAACAGTTACTCCAAAGGATAATTGATGCGGCCAATCAAATTCGCAATAGTGATGCCTTAGTTCGTGCTTGTATTCAGGCTCAAGGAACACATTTTGAAGCGTTATATTTCATACACTATGAATCCAATGAACTCGAAGCCCTCTGAAAAAAGTGCAAAGAACTCCTCATAAAAACAACAGAAAATATTTGCGAAATATCAAACTGTAGAACTAGTGTCAGACAAACGAAATGGTGGAGCGCAGCAATTAAGAACGAAGTACGGAAGAAAAAGACAGCCTGGAAGCAATACCTCGGAACAAGAGACATACAACAATATGAAATCTATAAACAACTACGGAAACGAGTAAAAATAATGGTGGAAACCGCTAAAAGAGAATCTTGGACAGAATTCGGAGCAAAAATGGAAACTAATAATAGAGAAAACCAGAAGCTGTTCTACAAGATTATTAAAAACCTTAAACAAGAAAAGCCATCAGCATTGAAAATGCTCCTCACGACAGATGGAAATCCACCGAACAAGAAAAATTAGAAAGGCGAAAAGAACATTTTGAACAGCTCTTTGGAACCAAACGAGATGAAAGTGTATAAGAACCAACAGAAACGAAGCGCAGTACAAATAAAGTAGACATTACAGATGAAGAATTACTTGTGGCCATAAAGAAAGTAAAACTGGGGAAAGCAGCGGGAAGTAATCACATAACATCTGAGATGCTAAAGTACCTACCCACATCGGGCCGAGAGTTATTTAGACAAGTAATAAACCTCGCATGGAAACAAGCGAAGATACCTAAGGACTGGGAGATGGCAGTTATTTTGCCACTTTACAAAAAAGGCGACCCCAAAGTGTGCAAAAATTACCGAGGTATATCTCTGTTAAGCGTGGCAGGCAAGATATACGTGTCAATCCTGGAAAGGAGGCTAAGAAGACTAAAAGACCACCAATTAGAAGACGAGCAAGGAGGTTTCAGGCCAGCTCGAGGCACACAAGATTTAATATTCACGGTTAGGCAGTTGATCGAAAAAGTGCAGGGACACAACAAACTATTCTGCCTAGAATTTATCGACTTGGAAAGTGCCTTCGGCAACGTGCCAAGAGAACTAATTTGGGATGCACTAGCAAAAGGAATATACCTGAAAACTTGATGGGAGGAATAAAAAGGTGGTATAATACATCAAGAAACTGTGTCAGAACGGGAAACAGCATATCGGAAAGTTTCATTACAAACACGGGAGTCAGATAGGGAGGTATATTAAGCCCGCTTTTTATTTGTACATATTAGTGATGGATGAGATTGTGAAAAAATGCAAACCCAAAGTAACGAAATATCAGGTAGGATATAGAAAGCTACAGCTAGTGCAAGTAGAAGCAATGACATATGCCGATGACTTACTATTAGTGGCACCTTCCGCAAAAGCGCTGCAGCGAGCACTTTCAGTATGAGACGAAGAACTCAAACGGAGAAGAATGAAGATTAACGTGGATAAAACTAAAGTCATGGCAATTAATGAAGTCAGTGAAGAGGTACCTATAAAAATTGGCGAATGTGTTGTAGAGAAGGTGGACTGTTTTGAATATCTGGGTGTGGTCCTCGACAAGTTGGGAAAATTAACAGTGAATTAAATAGTAGAATTAGTGGCGCGTAACGTTTATTCTACGCACTTAACAAAGCATTGTTGTGTAAAAAAGAGGTGTCCAAAGAAACGATAGTAAAGGTCTACAATACAATGTATTTTCCAGTGCTAACATACGGCTGCGAATCATAGGTCACGACAACCTCTCAAAAATCAAGAATTCAAGCAACGGAAATGCGATATCTGCGTAAAATAGAAGGTGCTTCCAGGCGAGACCGAATAAGGAACGAGGACATAAGACAACGCATAGGAGTGAAGCCACTGTGGAAATACATAGAGAACAACCAACTCCGTTGGTTTGGACACCTCATTATAATGGAAGAAAATAGATTACCTAAGAGGACTTGAACGACAGGGAACTGGATTGGGTGGAAGCAAGACGGATGGCAATGGATAGAAAGCGGTGGAGGACAGCATGTACACTCATAACAGTTCAGTACCCACAAACCTTGACACCGAAATTCGGTAACAGAGGGTCAACGATTATGTATGTATGTATATATAAATCATACACCCTCTTTTGTTCTTTAATTAAATGTTCATTATAAGTTCTTAACACTATATTACGCTTTGTTAGCCTATTTGCCTTCGTTCAGTTTTTCTACAGTTCTCTCGCTAGTTTATCCAAAATTCCACGAAATCAGGAAATCAACATCTGAAGTAGTAAAGTACTACCTGTAGTAAAATTATTACCTTGATAGTACCACTTAATTATTACTATTAATAACTAAATTAAACTTAGTAGGGTTTACTCACGGTAAGAAGAATTTTACTGTGTAATCCTTCATAAATTTTAACTTCTTGTTATAATTTACAACTACATATAACTTCAGCTTAGTAAGCATATGAGAAATTAAGCTATCGTACAAGTTAGTCATACAGCCGCACGTAGGTACTTCTAGAAACCAGTAAGTAGAATTTTTATATGTTGAAATATTGCTTGTATGTTTTAATATTTAATTATAACTGTCAGATCTAGCAAGAAACTAATGTAGTGGGAATTGAACTTAAGAACACGTAAATGACATTTGCTATTTTTTATTTTAAAAACTCCCTTCTTATTAAATCTATGAGTATGTCCATACAGGGTGACTCACGAGTGATGACCGCCTAACCAAGTTCGTGTATGCAACATTTCATACACCTTGCTTTTTTAATTTAAACACGTTGCACACCAAAGCTTACGTTATTAAAATAAGAAAATACAGTTTAACAATTGCCATTAACTTACAATAACATGTTTGTTTATAAATAATTTATTTATAATAGGTACAATAATTCAGAAACATTAAACAGTTAACATAAAAAGAATGAATTAATTAAGCGTATTTTTCAAATTTGTCAAAATATCGAACTGAGAAAAACGAGAAGTCACAGTAAACTAACTGTTTTGTGTAGTCAATGGTAAACGGTCATTTCACTTTGTAGAAAATAGTACAGTAATGTGGCATTTTACTCGTTAGCAACCTTTACTCATTAGCAACGCTTGAGTCATTAGCTACCAACACTTTATTCCTAGCAACACAGTCTGTTTGTTTACTTGTTACTATATACGTGTTGTAGTTGCTATGTTTCCGTACAAACATAACCTTGATAAATTTAACAAATTTGTCTAGAAAATTCGAACTTTTAGTACTTACACAAAAAATAGCGTATTCAACGCGTAAGAAAAGTGGTTTTCTAGCTCGTGAAAGTGTAATTCACTCGCTAACGCTCGTGAATCAAACATTTTCCACTCGCTAGACAACTGCCACTTTTCTTTACTTGTAGAATAATCTACTATTAACTTGAAACCTTTTATTATAAAAGTTTCTACTTGCTTTGGAAATATGTAAATTGGGTTGCATACTAACACTTTTAAGTATTATTTGCTGAAGTACAGAGCACTGAAAACTTTGCAACATCTTTTACACTAACACTGATACATTTTAAGGAACTAACATACTTGAAAGAGATTTAAATACAAGGGTCAATCTATAAGTTCCGAAGTAGAAAAATACTTAACATTACTTTTTATACAACTTTTACAGTATTGCTGTATTACAATCAATACATTTTCATAATTTAAAAGACACTCCAATGATTTCAGGACAAATTTAATTTTGTTACAAAGGTATTTTTAAAATTCTTCACCTTTTATTAAATCCGCAAAAAAGCAACACGGAACTCATGCAAAAATCTCTTAAAACTGTTGAAAGATGGTGTGCCATGGAGAACCTAAGTGTAAATCCTTGGAAGACAGCACTGATTCCATTTACAAGAAGAAGGAAATTAGACAGGTGTAATTGTCTACCTGTCTAACCCTAACACACAACTGTCTAGCAACTCCAAGTAAATCAAAAGTTTAAATATCTATGAATAATCATGGATGCTAAGCTAATCCGGAAAGTATATATTCAAAAAACTGTTAATAAAGGAAACGCGATTTTGATGTAAATTCTGAGGCCTTAAACCGCATGGTGCGGTGCATTGGTTGTACACAGTTGTGGTGAGACGGTTACTTATGAATCGCTGCTGTGGTCAAAAATTGAACAAATGCAAGCCAGAGACTTGTCTATTTGTGTATCACGGGAGTAATGAGAAGCACTCAAACTGTTGACATAGAAACCTTACTAAGCCTGCCTTTCTTAGGTATCCTAATTAAGGCAGAGACAAGGATGACGGCGTACAGACTGAGATACAATGAAAATTGGCAAACCAGCTTTATACCGATCATAACTAACATCCTCCCAAATCAATTATTAGAAATGAATAGTGACGTAATTTAATAAATTCTTTCGTATCCAGTTTTACTAGCATGAAGGTCTAGTACAAAGACATAGTCAAGCAGTTAAGCAAATCTGATATACAAATGAGTCCAAGACTCAGATAGACAGTTGGAATACGAATATGGGAAACTTCTTCAGTTTAACAGATACGTTTTTCTGGATAGATATGCTTCAATATTCCAAGCAGAAACTCATGCAATAGATGTCTGTCTGTAGGAGAACATAAGATGGAACTATCAAGGCAAGGATATCCTTGTCCTAACAGATTTCCAGGCTGCTTTAAAAGCCCTATGTAGCTACCAGATTAATTCTGTAATTGTTTGCAAAACCTTATAACCCTTGCAAACCATAAAAGGCTGGCCACAATGTGAGTACTGAGACATAAGTGGAAATAAGGCAATGACAAATCTGATGTAACTACTTGCTAAAAAAGGATCGGGAAAATCTTTTACTAGTCCTAAACCATTATTTGGAGTTACCTAAACCACAATTCGCAGTTGGCTTACCGGTTGGATAAACAAACAACTTCAAAACCACTGGGACTATATGGAAGGGCAAAGACGTAGCAAGATTGTGCTAAAAACACCACCTAAAAAACTAAAGAATCACATATTGCAATTAAGCAGGCATCAAATTACGTTAGTGACAGAACTGATAACCGGTCACTGTAGTCTACGAAAACACATCTGCAGACTCTGTAATGAAGAGCATAAAACATCCTCTCGTAGTATTATCAAATGTGTAGCTCATGCTCAATGGAAATATGCACTCCTGTGAGGAACTATCTTTCGAGAAACTCTAAAAAAAAGGACCTGATAAAAAGATTACTAAACCTGATAAGGACGACAATAGTATATTAAATACCGAGGGTGAAAGTAGTTAATTACTGTCGAGAGATAATTATTGTTAACCGAGACGCAAAGCGTCGAGGTTTACTATATCTCGGGACTGTAATGAAACTTTTCGCCAAAGTTTGTATACTATTTTATTTTCAACCATACATATAAATTAATATGAATCATTTATAATAATAATTAAAATTTTGAACAAACAACCTGTCATTTATTGACAGTAGGCGTGGCCGGGTGGAAAGTGATCAGCTGATCATTTTCCACCCGTGTGGAAAGTAACAGTAAGTAAAAGCCAATTTTCCAACTTACAAAACAGTCAGTAATAACGTCATTACATATATGGTTGAAAATAAACCTTTTTACTGAATAAGTGATATGATGAGTAATATAATAAATCTTAAGGCTGCAGTGTTAGTTGCACCAAATCCATTCTCATCAATCATTATACAAAAAAAATTGATAAAATGTATAAGAAAGTTATGTAGCGGATTGCAAGAATCTGAGTAGTAAAACAACAATTTATTTATGTAAATTATGGAAACCGATTACCAGTCTTCTAATCAATGCCACCAACCTCAACGATGTGATCACCAACATCTCGTTCATCCAGCAAGCTGTGTAGTGTGTATGCCATAGTTGCTACCTACGAATAAAAAGAAAGAGGAAGGAGACTAAGGTATTATGGTGCATAACTACAAGTGCAACGGAAATACGTCACATACGCCATATTGAAACACCAACCGGCACGAATTTTTATTGGTAGACTAACTGTTTGTTTATGTTTTTCTCTTTGACAGTTGACGTATTTAGTGTTCCCAGCCAATGACTTACTAAAATCCGCCATATTCATACACCATCTAAATTGCATAATGTTGGTGTTATCCTCCTTCCTCTTTTTTTTATTCATAGGTTCCTACCCACATGATCGTTAGCAAGCGCCCCTGTCCTCACAGACAGCGATTCAATTAAAAAATAAAAAAGTAATTGTTCCATTATATATACAGTGTGTCCCAGGATTGATGTTACAATAAGTGCGAAGGACTAAAAATTTTAGAATTTTATTTTAAGATTGTGGGATTAAGTCCTGCTTGGTTTGAAGAGAATTTTAAGAATATTTTCAGTTTTTGAAAAACAAGTCGGCCTTGACATTGAAGCGAAAACTATTTTCTTTTCAGGTAAAGTACCCTTTTTGTTCATGATACGGCAAAATTGTACTAAAAAAAATTGTTCAGAATGAGAAATATTGTTCTATACAAAATTTCAGGTAGATCTACCTACTTTGATTAAACCGTCGTTTTTTAGATTAAACAAAATAAATTGTATTTATTAAAAATTTTATTTGTATAACATTGAACGAAACAAATAGTATTTACAACAAATTTAATTTACGAAACGTAATAATAACATTGATCTACAATAAATTATTTATTCAACATAACTGCCAGGAGGCCATGAAAAAACAATCCTTGACTAATCTTCCTAAAATTTTGTATAGGGCAATAATTTCTCATTCTGAACAACTTTTCTTAGTAAAATATTGCCATATCATGAACAAAAAAGGTACTTTACCCGAAAAGAAAATAGTTTTCGCTTCAATGTCAAGGCCGACTTGTTTTTCAAACACTGAAAATATTCTTAAAATTCTCTTCAAACCAAGCAGGACTTGATCCCACAATCTTAAAATAAAATTCAAACATTTTTAGTCCATCGCACCTATTGTAACATCAATCCTGGGACACACTGTATATAATACCGTAATCAAGATGCTGTGGAATGTGCAATGAACCGCCTACACACATTGGGAAGCGTGGTAGGCGTCTATCTTTTACAAATTTGACATGATGACATCAAAGCGTGGACGCAATTTCAATAGTAAATTGGCCAGCGAAACACAAACTCGCACTCCCTGACGATCCAGTGGAAGATTGGCGTCTTTACGAATACCTTAAAGCAAGCACGGATATTTCCGTCGCCAGAACCCCATCCTGATGAACTTAAACTTGAGTAGTACCAGACCCATCGGCAAAGATAAGTTCCATAACACCGTCACCATCAGCAGGGATTCCGCCCTGGTGAAGATCACCTAGAGCACACTTACCAACTTCCTCATTCTCATCACCTTAAACGCCTGTCTCTTGAATAACAATTTTCTTTTGCCTGGATGACTGCCAAAGCAATAATCATTCTTAAATCCCGGAAATACTGTTTTGCTCGAAGTTTTCAAAAGAATTTTAGTTGATATATATTGATATGGTCTTGCTCTTTTAAAAGATTTTATTTAAATTTAATTTATTTATTATTAAGCCCACATTCAATATTTACAATTATCCCTTGCTTTGCTCTTTAATTTTACTTAATTGTTTGCATTGCTCTTATCTCAGGTCGTTAATTAGGTTCCTTGTTTGTTATCTTTCTATGTATATTTTTACCCAAATAAAAATAAAATTACTCAAATACTTATAATGCAGATTTTTTTTTTTTATTATCGTTTTTTCCTATCAACCCTGCCTTAAACCTATCTTATAATTACGGTATTTACACTCACTATTTACACTTGAATTCCCCTTCTTTTCCAAAATTTCTTTATCTCAACACCAAAATCCAATTTGCCTCTGCTTGAATTGCCTGTGGTTGAATTGTCTCTCCTTGAATTGCCTCTGTTTTGAAATGCCTCTACTTGAATTGGCTCTGTTTTTAAGTGCTTCTACTTGAAGTTCAATTTTCAATTGAATTTTCTTCTATTTCACTTCCTTTTGATTTAATGCTGATTCTAATAATCGTTAACTTTATTTAAATTTTAATATTCGTTTGATATTTATTGTTTTGGGACGAGCAAACCTATCTGGCTGTTGCCCCTTTGAATGCAAAAATATCAATTATTTATTAAATTGTTTTTTTCTGTATCCAAGATATTTTTATCTAAATTGTTTTTCACTATCACAACTATTTACAAGGTTTCTAATAGTAACTTATTTTACATTTCTATAACTACCAATTTAGCTAATTATTACTAACAAACATTATAACAATAACTTATTTACATTTTCACATAACTTAAATCTAATCTAGCTATCTTAAAATTATATTACAATTTTTAATAATTTAAAATCTGCATTACTTATATTTGGCAAATAACATTTTTCTTTTATAAATTAAACAAACAACTTAACCTTAATTATATACATCCAATTAAGTATCATCTCAAAAGCCCCTCGATTTTTTTTATTATATTTATTTTCAACCCTGTTCATTTCAAAATTTTTACTAATTTGCATTTTATTTTATAATAATATTCATTTTCACTTTATTGTTCAATATACGGATATATCATTGATACATGAAAAATCCCTCTGATTTTATCAGAATTTATTTCTTTTACTTCGTAGGAATTATCAAAAATTATTTTATTTATTTTAAATGGATTTCAATTAAAATTTTTCTTTTTACGCTTGTAATTAATTTTTAACAAATAACAATGTAACACATTTAACAAATTAACAAATTTAACACTAATAAACATTTTTAAAACTTAATTTTTCTTTCTGTATTTAAAATTCTTATTTATCAAAATCCAATAATTACCATTTTTAATTTGTACTAAATTCAGTTTCAATTTTAAAATAATCCCTATTAATTTGAACTCAATTTTATTATCATCGCGTATTGATTTTGGCATTTTAAACGGTTTAGAATTCATATTTTCGTTTGCTCGTTTTAATTGGTCGTATTCTTTCGTTGCCATTTCGTCTTCTTCTAATTTCACATTGTCACTTACAAATTCCCTATTTTGGCTGTTCAATTTTTCCTTTTCGCCCCTTGACAACCCCCAATCGTTTTCGATCCCTGCATTCGTCTCTTTCAGTTCTTCTCTGTGATCCTGCACGTTTTCCACGTTTTGCAATTTAATACTTTCGCCCTCTGTGTCTTCATTTCTTACCTGTTTTATAGTTTTATTCAATTCGGTCGTTTCGTCGATTACCTTTTCTGTTTGATTATTTAATTCTTCATAATCAGGATTGTTAACATTATAAACATCTTCCTGATCTTGAATTTCCTTCTGTGCCTCTGCACATTCTTCTGTAATTTCTTCGGTCATCTTCTTCTCAATTCCTACCACTTCTTTTCTGATTTCTTCCCTAATTTCTTGTTTATTTTTCTTCAATTCTTCCTTCAGTTCTTCAATTTGTTTATCTGATTTTTCATCTCGCTTTTTCATATCTTCTTTAATTTCTTCAAATTGTTTCTTAGTATCTTCTTTGATTTCATCTAATTTACTTAACTGTTTCTCTAATTTTTCATCTCGTTTCTTGGCTTCCTCATCTCTCTTCTTGGCATCTTCTCTGATTTCTTTTGAATCTTCTTTGATTTCTGTAAACTGCTTCTTGGAATCTTCTTTAATTTCTTTAAATTGTTGCATTATTATCTGCATAAAATTCCCATCAAATTGAGTTGGAGTTGTAATAATTGGTGAAGTTTGAACTTGTAATTGATCACCTATATCCAGTTCAATTACATCTCGCTCCTCCCCTAATTCATCTTGTTCCTCTTCAGTTTCTTCTTCATCCCTTCTTGAACTACTTCGTAACATCCTCCTATCTGCCATCTTTTATTTTTATCAAATTGTGTACAAAATTAAAAAAAAATTTATGTTATTTTTTTATTATAATAATTATTTTTCAGTTCTGAATTTCTCAGGTATTCAATATTCAATTTTTATTAATGTATTTTTCCTTTTAATCGTATTTAATTGAAAATAAATATTATCAAAAAATCGAAAAATTTGACAAATGACATTGGCATTAGTTTTGACTTTTCTCCAAATGACAATTATAAATTATTTTTCTCGTTTTACCTTGCCCCACAAACCTTTTAATATTATTTTTGTATACTTCGCCCCTTTTACTTTATAAATCTTATAAATCACCCCACTTTGCTATCAACATTTATTGTTCGTCTCACGTTGCTGCACCAAATTATTAATAAGTATCTCTACTGTTACGCCCCACGTTGGGTTCGACAAATTATTGAAAATTTATCTCAGATCGTTAATTTGGTTCCTTGTTTGTTATCTTTCTAAGTATATTTTTACCCAAATAAAAATAAAATTACTCAAATACTTATAATGCAGATTTTTTTTTTATTATCGTTTTTTCCTATCAACCCTGCCTTAAACCTATCTTATAATTACGGTATTTACACTCACTATTTACACTTGAATTCCCCTTCTTTTCCAAAATTTCTTTATCTCAACACCAAAATCCAATTTGCCTCTGCTTGAATTGCCTGTGGTTGAATTGTCTCTCCTTGAATTGCCTCTGTTTTGAAATGCCTCTACTTGAATTGGCTCTGTTTTTAAGTGCTTCTACTTGAAGTTCAATTTTCAATTGAATTTTCTTCTATTTCACTTCCTTTTGATTTAATGCTGATTCTAATAATCGTTAACTTTATTTAAATTTTAATATTCGTTTGATATTTATTGTTTTGGGACGAGCAAACCTATCTGGCTGTTGCCCCTTTGAATGCAAAAATATCAATTATTTATTAAATTGTTTTTTTCTGTATCCAAGATATTTTTATCTAAATTGTTTTTCACTATCACAACTATTTACAAGGTTTCTAATAGTAACTTATTTTACATTTCTATAACTACCAATTTAGCTAATTATTACTAACAAACATTATAACAATAACTTATTTATCTTTTCACATAACTTAAATCTAATCTAGCTATCTTAAAATTATATTACAATTTTTAATAATTTAAAATCTGCATTACTTATATTTGGCAAATAACATTTTTCTTTTATAAATTAAACAAACAACTTAACCTTAATTATATACATCCAATTAAGTATCATCTCAATATATTTTAACAATTTCTCTATGGCCATATTCTATCCGATTCTCTGTTCGTTTTTCGCTAGTCGAAGCAGGAATAACTCTGTTTTGATGTCAGTAAAATTAAAACCACCATATTCAAATATCCCAATATGATGCGGAAGCGCCAATTCCAATCTCGCAACGCCAGCTGCTACTTTGGGGAGAACCTTTTCACCTACGTAATATATTCTACCGTCACCTACCGCGCGATGATGTCTAAAAGATGTAATTCCAATGCGACGACTGAAACGACTACGGCCGCGCGATCAGAACCGCAAAGAAAAAGCCGCGCGATAAGAGTCGCCTGTTCAATTTTCAATTCCACGATTTTAGTCGCCCTATGTCATTATTTGTAATCAGTTTATTGTAGACATCATGGCAGAAACACCTATATTGGTACATCTTCTTGTTGAGGAAGACGAAGAAGAAGAATTTTTGATGTTACTAAACCAGTTATTAAAAAGAAATGAACCACATCCAATGTATTTAGCGAGAGACACAGAGGGATTTCAAAATATTCTTATACAGAGACATCTTTTGAAGGATGATTCGGTGTTCAGAAAATGTTTTCGTTTGAATATTGATCGAGGGGTACAATATAAGTATACTTTTAATACATACACGGTGGGCCAAATTTATTTGGAACCCTCTTTGGACCTGAATAACTTTTTTGGTTTTGGTCCGATTTTGATGAAATTTGAAACCCATATTAATAGAGCATATTTAAGTTAAAATGTAAAAGACTAACGGAAAAACTTAAGGGGGATCTAAGTAAGGGGCATTTTTATAAAGCCTTGCTTTCAAGGTCGTTGCAAAAGTTACTCTGTTAATATTTAAATTCAAAAAATAGTAAAAACTAGTAAGGGAGGACACATCCATAATGAATTTAATTGTTATAAGTAACGTTAAAATTTTGTTTCAAAGCCTACTACAAAAATCGTTATTAATCCGTATATCGAAGATTAATTAAAATAAAAAAGTTTTATAACAGCGCTAGCAAAACACTAGCAAAATAAACGGGTTTATTACGATATACGAAAGCAATCTGAAATTTCGATGGATTTTCCTTTTGAATTAAAAAATAAATTTAATAAAAATAATATTTATGGCCTTTCAGAATGCCTTTCATTTTGCTCCGAACGCTTAAAGTTTTTTAATACGATTTTAAGGCTAGTCTTTCCGGATACTTATTAATAGTTTTTACTATTTTTTGAATTTAAATATTAACAGGGTAACTTTTGCAACGACCTTGAAAGCAAGGCTTTATAAAAATGACCCTTACTTAGATCCTCCTTAAGTTTTTCCGTTAGTCTTTTACATTTTAACTTAAATATGCTCTATTAATATGGGTTTCAAATTTCATCAAAATCGGACCAAAACCAAAAAAGTTATTCAAGTCCAAAAAGGGTTCCAAATAAATTTGGCCCACCGTGTAGATGAACGATTTTTTAAATTTAATACCTAAGATCTAGTAGCGATGATTAAATACAAAACTAACATGATATTCACTCATTTAACAGCACTATTATTAACCAAATTACTGAATAAAATGCATAAAACGAATTAACAATTTTGGTATTGTTAATTCGTTTTATGCATTTTATTCAGTAATTTGGTTAATAATAGTGCTGTTAAATGAGTGAGTATCATGTTATTTTTGTATTTAATCATCGCTACTAGATCTTAGGTATTAAATTTAAAAAATCGTTCATCTATGTATTAAAAGTATACTTAAATGGTTCCCCTAGAACGATAATTTAAAAATCTATAAAAAAAAAATATATATATACAGGGTGTTGCATTTAAAATAAGAAAGTTGAATATCGCCCTTCAAAACAGTTGACTGATATTGAGAAAGTTATAATGGGAAAATATAGCTTTTATAATGCCATTTAAGAATATATATAGTTTGTTGGGGGTAATATTAATAATAAAAGCTCTATAAGCTGGGGCCTTTTTTATAAATCGGACGGTATGTGCATGGATGTTGTCGCACTAGCTCAATCAGTTTTGAATCGTCCATATTTTCCAGAAAAATGCGAGCAATTTTCCTCAAAAACACTACCAATCGTGACGGCTGTTACGGCTAGACTGCTACCAGAAGCAGTGCAGTCGTACGTCTCGGAGACGTTTTTTAAGATGTAATTCCAATGCGACGACTGAAACGACTACGGCCGCGCGATCAGAACCGCAAAGAAAAAGCCGCGCGATCAGAGTCGCCTGTTCAATTTTCAATTCCACGATTTTAGTCGCCCTATGTCATTATTTGTAATCAGTTTAAGGCCAACGCGCACTTAACCACGCCACGGCGCGCCACGCCGGACGGCAATTTTAAATTACATTGGTTGTTATGGAATAACGCGCACTTATCCACGCCACGCCACGGCGCGTTATTCCATAACAACCAATGTAATTTAAAAATTGTCGTCCGGCGTGGCGCGCCGTGGCGTGGTTAAGTGCGCGTTGGCCTTATTGTAGACATCATGGCAGAAACACCTGTGTTGGTACATCTTCTTGTTGAGGAAGACGAAGAAGAAGAATTTTTGATGTTACTAAACCAGTTATTAAAAAGAAATGAACCACATCCAATGTATTTAGCGAGAGACACAGAGGGATTTCAAAATATTCTTATACAGAGAAACAGAGACACCTTTTGAAGGATGATTCGGTGTTCAGAAAATTTTTTCGTTTGAATATTGATCGAGGGGTACCATATAAGTATACTTTTAATACATAGATGAACGATTTTTTAAATTTAATACCATTTTATTCAGTAATTTGGTTAATAATAGTGCTGTTAAATGAGTGAATATCATGTTAGTTTTGTATTTAATCATCGCTACTAGTTCTTAGGTATTAAATTTAAAAAATCGTTCATCTATGTATAAAAAGTATACTTAAATGGTACCCCTAGAACGATAATTTAAAAATCTATCAAAAAAAAAAAATAAAATATACAGGGTGTTGCATTTAAAATAAGAAAGTTGAATATCGCCCTTCAAAGCAGTTGACTGATATTGAGAAAGTTATAATGGGAAAATATAGCTTTTATAATGCCATTTAAGAATATATATAGTTTGTTGAGTGTAATATTAATAATAAAAGCACTATAAGCTGGGCCTTCTTTTATAAATCGGACGGTATATGCATGGATGTTGTCGCACTAGCTCAATCAGTTTTGAATCGTCCATATTTTCCAGAAAAATACGAGCAATTTTCCTCAAAAACACTACCAATCGCGACGGCTGTTACGGCTAGACTGCTACCAGAAGCAGTACAGTCGTACGTCTCGGAGACGTTTTTTAGAGTCGCTTCGGTCGCGCGGCAATAAACGCGTCATTGGAAGGGGTGCCATATGAATGCATGAAAAGGAGTAAACATTGTGGAGCGTTTAGTGTCGCGCTACTGTAGCCGCGCGGCTACGGCCGTTTTAGTCGTCGCATTGGAATTACACCTTTTTTGAGTCGCTTCGGTCGCGCGGCAATAAACGCGTCATTGGAAGGGGTGCCATATGAATGCATGAAAAGGAGTAAACATTGTGGAGCGTTTAGTGTCGCGCTACTGTAGCCGCGCGGCTACGGCCGTTTTAGTCGTCGCATTGGAATTACACCTTTAGGGCCGCCACTCACGATTGCTCCCTTCGTCCAAATGCCGCGATATCAGTCCAAAATCGGCGACAGACTCATCTGTATTTTTTAAAGCGCCAAAGTCTATACTAATACTGGTATGCCATTATGGATAATCAAAGCTTTCTTGTTGGGCCGTAATACGTATATAAATAAATATCTTTGTCTTCTGGCTTAACAATATTGGCTAGATTTAGTTGAAAGTTTCCTTCGTTTCACTTATAATTAATAAATAGGCACTTTAATTGCATAGCACTTATCGTTATAATAAGATGTAATTAGGAAAAAAACGATAATTGTAATTTTTCTTTTTAAATCATAATTTCTGTAATCAACAAGCAGTTTACAAGCGAACCTTTTATTTAACGACATTCTGTCCTGTAAAGCGTCGCTATTATTCTGCTATATAAAGCAACGCTATAGAATTTAACGTAATTTACACTTATAATTTAATGTAAATATTTTTTTCTCTAACCGAGACAAAAACCCAACTCATAAAACAACATATTAAGAACAAGAATGGAAATGACTACGCATTCCACCTCGGCTTAATTACAAATAATTATCATTATTAGGGTTACTCGTGAACGTGAAAAAATTAGCTTCGTTGATAATTTTCAAAAATTACAGCTCGCAAATTAATTCGATAAACGTTATTAATTCATAAACTAATTAATGATCCGTTTCTACGCGAAGAACCACTTAAAAACGAATGGGTAGTAATAAGCTGATTTGTTTATTCACGTATGACATTCTTCCGAGTTACTTATTAACTCACCACCGATGTTTAATAAATAAGCAGAAAAGTCATTATTAGGTTATTACAAAGCGATAATTACTTCCTTAATGATATTTTATAACACCGCCACCCATTTCAGTACGATCTGAAGTTAATTGTTTTAGCGGATAATGAAACTAACAAGGAACATAAAGCACTGTCACATTAAACGAGCTTCGATGATAAGGTGTGCAGTGGTGACAAAAATACCACAATATTAATTCCGGCATTATTGCTATTGTTAAGTCTTGACCTCCACGCATTCCACCTTAGTAATTAATTTTAAATTTCAATACGAGTGAAAATTACCGACTGAAATGAGGAATTTTAAAGCCGATAATGTTGCGCGTCACTTCGAATCTATTATTACAAAGACAAGAGCATTTTAACTGCTTTCGTTCCTTCTTTTTAGAATATATGGTTTAGATATTTAAATTTAAAAAACATTTTTAATTATTCTTAATTTACAGGCAAAATTTTACAATGTATTTGTATACAGCGTGGTGATAAAGTAAGGAACAAAATTCATAGTTGCGTTATTTAATGTTTTCAAGCAAAACGCTCGGACAGGTCAATTTTATTTTTTAATTAGCCACCTTATGACATAAAAATTTTACTTATGACGTCATATATTTTTGCACAATGACGTCATCATTGGTTTTTTTAAATGACAACCCCAATTTTTTTTTGCTGGTTTTTATAGATGGTCCAACTACTTAAATGATGCTGTAAACAAATTGTTTTGTTTTTGTTTTTGTTTTTGAAAAAATAACACACTTTAAAAAACAAAAATTTATCTTTAATGGAAAAAATTAATATTACACCCAACAAACAAACAAAATTTAGCGCAAATGTTCAAATTGTTCTCCACCAACCATTTGGCACTGAATTTTGTTTGTTTTTTGGGTGTAATAATAATTTTTTTCCATTAACGATAAATTTTTATTTTTTAAAGTGTTATTTTCTCAAAAAAATTGTTATGTAAGGGACCAATTTTTTTACGTCACCATTTAAGTAGTAAGAAGGTCTATGAAAAACAGCAGAAAAAAATTGGGGTTGTCATTAAAAAAAAAACAATGATGACGTCATTGTGCAAAAATACATGACGTTATAAGTAAAATTTTTATGTCATAAGGTGGCTAATTAAAAAATAAAATTGACCTGTCCGAGCGTTTTGCTTGAAAACGTTAAATAACGCAATTATGAATTTTGTTCCTTACTTTATCACCACACTGTATATACCGACAAATGTTGCAGTCAACTTTTTAGAAAAACTTGTAGTATTTTAGTCGAATTTTAGTTTAATTTAAGTACCTACGTAGGTAAACATGATATACTTACACAAACTATTCTTTAAAAACTATCAGTAGTAACATAGACAAGCTTACAATATTTTTGGATCGTTTTTGCATATTAAAGTGTGTTAGAAATTTCTATAATTTGAGACTAATCAATTTTAAAGTAAGATCAAGTGATATTACATAAATGTAGCTAACTGATAGCTCATATTAAAAAATTCATACCCGATGCATTAAATATCATGACGTAACTTAGTAATTCATGTATAACTTTGATATTTAAAATTAATAATTATAATTGTTGCTAACTAAAGTTTCCATTTATTTCTGCTATTATTTGAATCAATAAAAGTTACCAAGAAATCAAAAGCTTGTCGAAGCAATGCGGTAAAAAAGACACTGCCTAGATTAGTATTTTCTAAAAAACAACTCAAACTTAAAATAAATTAATAAAACTATTAAAACAGAACGTACCGCCCACCAAAATACAAGGTATTTTATTTTAAGCAATTTAAGTAGGTAATGTACAAAGTTTAACTAAAAGTCTTTTAATAATACCGTTTTTGGTTGCGACACGACAAATGTTCTCAGAACCGAAACGTATTTTTACAATTCTATCTAAGGGCCAATTTAGAAGGGGAGAAATTTCAACTTTTATTAAAACTAAGGTGCCTGAAACTATTTGTTTACGAGTCTTTATCCACTTGCATCTTTGTTGAACAGTATGCAAATACTCATTATACGCTCTCGTTTCCAGAAATCTTGATATAAACGCTGCAAAAATTGCAAAAGGTCTGGTTTCCTAATATTAAAATTTAAATGCGTAAATCGGGAATGGCAGTAAGAGGTTCTAGGTTAAGAAGTGACCAGGTGTTAATACAGAGATATCGTATCGTTTGGATCATTACTTACAGCACAATACATACAATACCGTATAAAGTTCTTCATAGCTAAATATTTGGTTTCCTACAACACGCGTTAAATGAAATTTTACAAATTTAACTCCAGCTTCACTAATACTTCCAAAGTGAGGAGCAGAGGGAGAATTAAATTTCCACTCAATGTTCTAAAGTTCGGAAGCATTTTTTGTGAAATTTAAAAGTAATTTTCAAGCACCTACGAAATCGATATCATAATCACTGTAACTTCTAGCTGTGAAGCGTGGTAAACCTGCAAGAAATGCCTCGGAAGACAAGTCGAACGCCAACGTTCAATGCAAATCTTTAGTTGCTAAACAAACACAAAGACACAAATAAGCTTTTTGGGTTTTGCTCCTCTTCGTCCGGCTAATGTGGTAAATGCACCGGCATAATCTACACACTCAAACGCCTTTATTTGATTAATCATATAAAATAATAAGTTTCCCATTGGAGGTTCTAAAGATTTCGGTTTTGCCCGAAAACATCTTATACACTTTGAAGTATAATGAAATGGTTTTCGAATGAATAGAATCCAAAATTGTTGAGATAGTAACAATAATAAATTGTAGGCCAAGATGTAAATATTCTTCTTGAAAATGTTGAATAATCATCTCGCATGATAGAGTTGAATTGTGTAAACGACCGCCCATCCTGAGAAAACCTTTATTTAAAAATAGAGTTAACGAATGGGTTTTGAACAAAGTTTATTTGAAGTTAAGTTTGAAATTTCTACGCCAAATAATATAAGTACTTTAAACTTGTTTTACTAAATAAAGAAAAGTTTTATGTAATTCACAGGCAGAAAAGGCACCAGTTAACTTATTCATAGGCTGTTTTAAATTGTGGATAATGCGACGACAGTAAGCAATAATTCTTTTAATTTTTTTCAGCGAAAAAGAAGCAGAACGAACTAATGAAACTAAAGTAGATAAAGACATCTTTTTTCTTCTTCTAAAACAAGGCTGACTGCTAATTTCTCCAACGAAGAATTGGTATTAGGCCAAAAATTATGAGGTAATAGTATCCAAGGGGAACCCGCCTACCACAGCAAATGTCGCTTTAATTCAAATGGAAGAAGACCTCGAGACGCACCATCAACTGGATTAGCCCCTGAATCGATATGATGCCATGAAGTTAAAGATATTCCTTCTTGAATATATTGTAGATTACTTAGGGGTCGTTATGGCTATACTAGCCACCCATTACTCCGATCTACATAAATCTTTTGTGAATTACCTTACAATTCTATGTTATTTCCAATATTTTTAAACTTTTCATATAATCTAGTATTTTCTTGGGAGTCATTTTTCCGATTTCTTCAGATGTGAGTGTCACCTTTCCAAGGAATTTGAACCTGCCACGGGTTGATACATCGCATTCAAATAGTATGTGTCCTGAAATTTCATTAGGAAATCCACATAATCTGCACGTTTCACTGTCAGTTTTACCCATCTTTTTGAGATGGTATCTCAATGGGCAATGTCCGGTTAGGAGACCAGTCATTAGTCTTAGATTTGTTTTATCGAGTTCGAGAAACTTTCTAGCATTCTTTGTCGAATAGTTAATAAACTTTTTCGCCTGATTTGGTCCTGGTGTTTTCCTCCAGTAGGATTCTTTTTGCTCCCTTTGCCATCTTCGGGCCTCTTTCATAAGGCGCCCTTTCGTAATTCCACAAAAAGGCTCTGGTCTGATAAATGATGTCTACACGCCCTTTCTTGCAAGGACATCGGCAGTTTCATGTCCTACTATTTCCTCATGCCCCGGCACCCACATTAAAGTTAATCTGTTATTTCAATCCACGAGTTGCGTCAGGGATTGCCTACAGTCTCAAATTATGTTAGATTTAAAATTATCAGATTTAAAGGCTTTTAGGGCTGCCTGACTATCTGATAAGATAAAAATGTTTCATCCATGTAGACCTTCCTTAATGCACTCTTGGGCGCAAAGATCTATAGCCTATACTTCCGCTTGGAACATAGTTGGAGTATTACCTAAGGATTTTGATATCCGACACCTAGGCCCTGTATGCCTATTTCTACTCCTTCATTCATCCTGGAGCCATCTGTATACCATATGTTTGCTCCGTGATCCAGCTGTGATCTTTGCAGTTTATTCACCTTGCGGTTATTAATTTCCACTTGAAAAGATCAGTTGAAGTCATATTGTGCTGGCATTATATCTGTGGGGTTGGCCGCGGACTCTAATTAAATTTTACTCACAATCCTTAAGTGATTAACTAAGTTTCCAGGTTTATATTGAGTTACCTGTGTAGATTTAGTTGTATTAAAAAAATGTAATATAAAAAAATTAGATAGCTAGGTTAAGTATTAAATGTTAAAAAAATGTAAATATTATGCATGGGGATATTGTGAAAACCCCAGGAGACAAAAACAACATATAAAAATAAACAAAACAGTAAAAAGTTAATTTTACAAGGAGGAAGCAAAATAGATGTTTCTCTCTTGAAAATAATTATTAATTATTGAAAAGTTTAATACGAATTGAAGTTTAAATACTTAATTGTTGAATTGTACGTAGTGCTAAAAACGGAGCTGATGATACACCGAAAGTGACGGATTTCCGGTGATATTCTTGAATAGATTCTTTAGTAGAAAATCTACATAAATTTTATTGATAATAGCTATCTATGCGTAGGATTCATCAAGATTTATCTATACATTTGTTTCATATCAGCGGTAAAAACTACTTTAGGTAAACGAAAATACATTAAAATGTGCACAATATCTTTCTGCAATTTAGCACCAACGTAAAGATTATCACTTAAAGAAATTCCGTTTCAAGATTGAACTGACGCAAACTACTCTTAATTTTGTGGTAATGTTATAAAGTTTAATTACACCGTGGCGACGAAGATAATATAAACTACTAACGTTTTGTGGTTGCGGTACCAATTCCATATGACTCACGTCGACCAAAAAATATTTAATCGAAGGGCCAGAAAACTAAATAATATGAATAGATTTCCACTAACCTTGAAATTTGCGTCTTCAGGTTTGGGCCGAAATCTATTCTTCTAAATTTTAGATTCTAAATTCTTCTACTATACAATCGAATTAGAAAACATGTCAACACGAATTTAGATCAAAGCATGATACGATCGACGCTATACATATAATGAGACAATTAGCTGAAAAATGCTGGGAATTCGAAATTAATATGCATAACCTATTTATTCACTTTAAACAGGCTTTTGATAGAATAACCAAAAGAAACACAAACTTAAAGTGTATATAAGAAACATACAGAGTGATTGGAGACTGATAACCTCCACGTCAAAAAATATATGTAATCTAAAAAGCGGAAGCAGGCTATATCTCATATAGGACAACTCTTCTAATATTCACACGTTTTCTAAATAAATCTTCAATTAAAGCTTTTATTTGTTTATGCTCTTCTAATCTTTTTTCAATAAACCAAGGTTACCAATACGATAAAAAAGATAATAAATATTCAGTACCACAGGGTGCACACACTTCGTAGATTTCTATTTCCTAACACAGTGAAAAAGACAACGCTCTTCTCGCCGGCGTATGTCTGTATTGAGGCTTGGACATAACCTAACATACCGAAACATGGAGATTTGTGCCAATAATAAACAACTTCATGCACACGTAAAAACCACACACAATACGATCGCCGCGCCGTTGATAAAATAGTGTAATTTTAACCATCGCTCTCTTACTGTATTAAGTGTTATTAAGTACATCTGTTGCCAGCTGAAGGTTCGACAATTGGCAATACGCGTACTAGCTGGATTCGCACACATAGAGAAATTTAGTTATCTATGGGAAGTAGAGTGTGTTTCCTATTCAACAATTTTCATGAAGAAACAAATAAAATGAGCATCCGGTATAATTAGCCTAGTAAAAGGATGTATCAGTAACAATATTAACTTCGTTAGTCAATTGCCAAGCCTTAGACCTAACGGTAGAAAGTCTCACGATTATGTATGTATTATGTATTTAGTTACCTGCCAAATATAGTTGCAATACATTAAAAATATTGGTTTCTCCATAAGATAAAATTGTTAACATTTCTAAGTGACTCTTGTAAAGAGATAGGTATATCAGATTCAGATAATGAACTGTAGTTTATAAAACTGTCAGAATGAACCTACTCAAATCAAAAAGTTCTTTTTTAAGTACTGTCTTAATAGTTATTTTCGGTAGAAGGGACTGTGTGAAACTTGTAAATGTAATTGCCCTGGTGAGTCTAATAAATTCACTGTTAATGTTTAAATTTTACTGGTAATTAAATCACTACATTTATAACAAAAAATGAACAAGATATTATTGAATAACCAGTGTTTAACTACAGATTCACCGCCATTAGTTAAAAATCGGAAAATGTAGCTACTAATCGAGAATAGTTAAGAGAAGAGACTGAAGAGCTAAGAGCAAAGACACTGAAGAGTTAAGAACAAAGAGGCTTAAAAAGCAAGCGAATCTTTCTTAAATGTTAAGGCTTCGTACCCATTTGGCAGCATTCGCCGCTACATCACACAAAATAGCAAAAAGGGGGTTTAAAACCTTAACATATACTCTCCTGGACAAAATTATCGTACCATTATCTTTTTCGCGTATACTATTGAATTAACACCCTTGCCACTGATGTTATTGTTTGATTTAGGATACTTTAACCAGATATTTCGTATACATCCGTAATGCAATAGTAACTAAACTAAAATATTATAAAGTAACAATTAATTTCATAATTTACAATTAAATGTAAAAACACACCGAAAAATTGATACTAATATCGTGTATTACCTCTTGCTCATATTACGGCTTTCACCCTTCTGCTAACAATCTCTTCCAGCTGCTAAAGATTTTGTGGAACAGGTATTCGCCGTCGTACAAAAAATGAGTCACAGATATGCTCAATTGAGTTCATTCTTAGACTTTTCGGCAATCAATCCATACGACGAATCCAAAACCATTCTGGCGGTAGTAGGCCTTGCATTTTCTTACATAAATTCAACCTCCTTACCGAGTAGATGAGCGACAGGTACTACATGATTTTGAAGAATGTTCTTCACGTGCAATTCTGTACGGGCTTGATATGAAATTCGTCCTCAAAACATGATTGAGCACTTACCAAAAGATACACGTGAAAAAAAATACCCTAAGGAAATCTCTCCACAGCCGTTTCCGTATCCGTTCATATCCATCACGTAATTTTTGGCTTATTCTTACCTCATTTGAGAATAAAACTTGCTTCCATTGCTCCAAAGTTCATCCCACGTGTTCTCACGTGAACCTTAATCATGCAACTCGATTGTGTCTGATAAAAAGAGGGCCAGTCAAGGGCTGTCTGCTGGTTAATCCTGCTTCTCTTACTGGTCGAGCGGAAATTTCTACATTCTTTACATACTGTGCTTGATGTTGCAGTTTAATACTGCCAACCATCCCATTTCGAAGTATAAATTGTCTCAAAACCCGACCGTCTCTTTCGGTGGTTTTATGAGGACGACCCTGTCCTTGACTTCTTTTGTCTTTGTTCTGCTGTTTCCCTAAATCTTTTTAATGTACGGTTTATTGAAGAATGGTGAAATCCTAAAAGTCTAGTTACATAATATTCAGAATAACCCTCGTCTAACAAAGTTACTACTTCATACTCAGCCAGATTTATAGTTGCTCTTTCCAAAACGACCAAAAAAACAATAAAAAACTTCAAAAATGCAAAACTTGATTATTTTAGTTTTACTAAGAGAAATCAATAGTTTTTTGTATAGTCAATGGTAAACGGCCATTTTACTATGTAGAAAATAGTAAAGAAAAGTAGCATTTTTCTCGTTAGCAACCTTTTCCTCATTACAACGCTTGAGTCATTAGCAACCAACACTTTATTCCTAGCAACACAGTCTGTTTGTTTACTTGTTACTATGTACGTGTTGTAGTTGCTATGTTTCCGTACAAACATAACCTTGATAAATTTAACAAATTTGTCTAGAAAATGCGAACTTTTAGTACTTACACAAAAAAATAGCGTATTCAACGCGTAAGAAAAGTGGGTTTCTAGCTCGTGAAATTGTAATTCACTCGCTAACGCTCGTGAATCAAACATTTTCCACTCGCTAGAAAACTGCCACTTTTCTTTACTTGTAGAATAATCTACTATTACATCACCAAACTCTGACAATTGAAAAAAGTAAAGGAAACGGTTGACACGGATAAGGCAAAAACTGTTATTTTTTGTAGGCGAGTTGATTTTGATACTATAAGATCTTGCATCATTAAATAAAATCTGTGTCAACGTGATTAATTTAACAATATACGTTAAAAAGACAATACATACTTATATCGATATAAAGTAATAATATTTAATAAAATCTCTCTTTTTTTTAATTATGGTACTGACAACATTCATTATACAGCCTTTATTTAACATAGGCTAAGAGGATTCATATTTTAGGGGTTTGTGGAAATTCTCTATCCCTCGACGTGATTCGAGCCTTTGTGTGGGCTGATTACGAAGCGCTGCGCCATGGATCTTCCTACTAAACATTGGAGTAGATAAAATACGTACACATTTTATAATCGAACCCAACGTTCCACTTTTAGTCCGAGTTTGGAAATCTATTATCAATTGTTAACCCATATACCCGAAACGTGTTTTTATTGTAATTTTTTTAAATTAAAAGTCGAACTCGACTTCTTCTTCTTCTATCGGGTTTTTCTTTTAGCGTTAGGTGTCGAGGGGTTGGGTTAGTCTTATTTATAGAATAGCTTCCAGCTATTCCTCTCCTTCGCTATCGACAGTGCTTGTCTCTAGCTGCTTCCTTTTTTCTCCATAATTCTTGTTACTTCATCGTTCCATGGTTTCTTTGTCCTCCTCTTTTTCGTTTCTTATCCGAGCTCATTTCCCCCAGTTCTTTAACTTTTCTGTTGGTACGCATTCTTACCATATGTCCAAACTATCTGAGTTGTCTTTCAATTTTTAATTATATTTTTCCACTTCTATTCCTTTTCTTATTTCATCGTTTCGTATTCTGTCTTGTCTAGTAACTCCTGCCACTTTTCTTAGAAATTTCATTTCGCAGGCTTGTATCTTACTCTTTTGCCTTTTGATGAGTACCCAGGATTGGCAGCCGTAGTCGTTGCAAACACTGCGTTAAATACTTTAACTTTAGTTTTGTTGGACACTTCTTCTATGAAGGCACGATTTACAGGATTGGGAAGTCTGGTTGCTGCACTTATTCTGTTGTTCACCTCACCTTCTAAGCCTCCTTGTTCTTCAATTATTGCTACCAAGTATTTTAGCTTATTTGCTTGTTTTAGTCTTTCATTATCAATATATACCTCTATCGCCTCCGGTTTTCTCGCTATCACCATTACCTCGAATTGATTGGTATTTATTTCCGTTTTAAATTTTCTGTGGCGTCCATGTTATGATGCTTTTCTGAAGCTTCGTTTTGCTATTTGCGAAAAGTATTAGGTCGTCTGCGTACGTTAACTTTTCATTTTCACTTTCACTGCTTTTAGGTGTCTCACCTCCACTGTTACCCCTTTTACCTTATCATCTACTTGTTTGGAGATTTTGTCTAATATAGCAATAAATAACACTGAGCTGAGTATACCACCTTACCTGACCCCTCTGTCAGTTTGAGTTCTTCTGTACATAAGCCCTTTACTCGAACTGGATTTCTTGTTCGCCGTATACACTTTTAATCGCCTTTAATAGATTGTGGTCAGTTCCTCGTTTGCTAAACGTTTTTCACATGTCCTCTCTCGCCAGGCTGTCAAAGACTTTTGCTAAATCAATTGTGTATACATACATAAACTTTTCCGTTATATTCTAGTACTTTTTCTTGTATTTGTCTCAGGCTAAAAGTCCAATCTTGTGTACCTCGTTCAGGTCCAGGTCTAAAACCAGCTTGGTTATCACCTAGTGTTTCTTCTATGCATACTCTCAAATGCTTCTCTAGTCTCCGTTAATAGATTTTGCCCACCACACTCAATAGTGATATTCCTCGGTAATTTTCACATGTAGAGCTATCTCCCTTCTTATAGATTGGCACTATGACTGCCATTTTCCAGTCTTTGGGTACAGTCTTTGTTCTCCATGCTAACTTTATTATCTTGTGTACTAATGAGATATCCTTTTCCCCCATATACATGTACATATGTACATGTACATATAGTATAGCATTTCTAGCTTTATGCCATTTTGGGCTACTGCTTTTCCGATCTTGAGTTTTTGTATTGCTTTTGCTACTTCTTCCAGTTATATCTCCATCTTTTCTTATTGCCCTATTTCTTCATTTTCTCGTTGCCCCCTACTTTCTTCGTGTAATCTTTGAGCCTAGGCAACTTGAGCTTTTAGGAGCTCCGAGAAGTATTCGTGCCAATCTTCTTTTATCTCCTTTTCTGTGGTTAATAGTTTCCCATTTTTGCTTCTTATCGTTGTAACCTTCTCTCTTTGCTCTTTATAGATACAGTAGTTTTTCTTGCTTTTCAAGCTCAATGCTCAAATAGTTCTTCCAGTACTGTTTCTTCGCTTTGACTTTTCGCTTTATGTATTCATTCCACCAGGCTGTTGCCCTTCTTTTATTGGAGAATTAAGACACTCAACAGTTCCGACTAGTAGCTTTAACTACAATTTCCTTGAAAGCAGTCTATAGTCCTTCTAGAGTTTCTATTTTCAGTGTTTCTTGTGAATGCTATATTACTTGGTTTATTGCCATTGTGTATTTATTCGACTTTAAGGTCAAAATAGTTACGAAATTTTAATCCGAATTTTACGTATAAATTTTGTATTGGTAAAAATTCGCTGTGATAATTTTTCAAAAATATAATTTCAGGTTCTGTAATAGCGCAAGTAGGTACATATCAAAACACTAATTTATGTTAAACGCATACAATGTTGACTTTATCATAATTCTCAATTAACTTACATTGTATTATAACAAAGTTCAAGAAAGGAAATTTTATTTTCAAATAAATTTCATGTATAAATAATAACAATTACAATTATTTATCCTGCGCTGTAAAACCGAAGCTAATATTATTTAATGTTATTGCTCGAAAGAAACAATTGTCGTAATTTACAAAACTTGCGTGAAATCAGGCTATTATTTAAACAAACTGAACTTAATAAACAACAATGAAGTTAAGTGAAAATGGAAAAGCAGGAATGTGTAACTAAAACTTTATATTTTACTGAGATAAATACCTACGCAAACACCTGTAAATTTTACGAACATAATACACACTAACGATAATATTCTAAACGTAAGGGTGGTAAACTAATGTATAATACCGCATTTGAAAGTCAATTGAGTTGCGGATAATCCTCGGTATATAAGGTTGCATTAACTAACATTTCACTGAATATAAAACAGAATAAATCCATTGATTTCATTCTTCATCGGAGCACGTTTATGAACGAACCTCTCAGACTTCTCAAGTATTTTATAGACCGCGGTCTAAAGAACTCAACAATGACCCGTTCTTAGTACTTTACATCGCTATTTTAAAGTAGTTGAAATACCTTTGTACCCACATTTATTCCTAACCACTAGAATAATTTCTTTTATATTTTCGCAGCCGCTTGCTTTGCGTTTCATAAAACAACAATTTTCTTGTTTAGAAAAGTTGTCCACGTTACTTTTTTGTACGTAGATAATAACGGTGCCCCAAACAACATAAAATTTGTCCTACTAACTTTTTAACCATCGTTAATTATTCGAGCAGTCATCGTGATCATTAGCGTTTGAACTGTTCTGAACCAAATGGTCGATCGGTTAACCAGGCGAATGTCTGAGTAATTGTAATTATTGAAACCGTTGTTTCTTAAACAACTTTGGAGGTCGTAAATTGTTTATATTGTTTGTCAATGTTCCCAACATTTGTCTCGTCTGGACGGTGTTATGCTATACAGCTTGATTACCATGCTTTTAGGTAAAATCCTATTTGTATTTTAAATTTGGTTTTCATTTAAAAATCTTCTAATAAAATTACCTAAAATTTATAATATCTTGATTTAAACATAACCATTTTTACGAGAATATTTTAGGATAATAAGGAATTTATTAAATTGCTTTGTAAAATATAATTTAAATTTCAAGATATTGATTAAAACAACAAACTTTCTGATATGCTCTTCGAAAAGTAATTCCAATACTACAGGGTGTTAAGTCCTGTTTCCATAAAAAATAAATTGTTGTTTAGCTAATTTGTATTGATTTTTCGAGTCTCGCTTAAAGAATTGCGGAGGGCAGGCGCATTGTGAATTTGTGGTGTCTGACAATCTGACACATATTATTTTTAATGTTTGGAGGTTTGTAATACTAATTATTTATTTGACCTGTTAAGTTTACCTAACAAATCCCAACCTCGTATTGGGACTTCAATAGGATAATCACCATGTACTCACCAACTAACAATAACTTTCCCAGCCAAAAGAGTTTCACTGTAGATCATTCAAAATTAAACTAACCAAATGCTTTTTTCACCTACTCGAAAGCTGTTAAAACTTCGCAAATATTTAAATACCCAAAGAGATCTCAACGCATCCTGATAAATACTTTAGAAGGTATTAAAATCAAGGAACACATGTAACACGGAAACTTAATACAGCCCAAAAATATTCTAGCGGCCTCACACATTTCTGACGAACATAAATATCTGTATAGGTATATCTAACTCTAACAAAGATATTGTTGAGAAATTGGTGCAACAAATATCCAGTACGGTCGTTTAGTCTGGAAACCTGGGAACAAAAAGTTGTCCATTCATTTATGGAAAAAATCCTCGGACAGCTCAATTTTTATTTTTTATTGAACACATTTTGACATATCGTTAAAATTAACATTGGAAATGTTTATGCGCTCGCATATTGAACAAAGTTACAAGATTTTCAGTAGCTTTTGCGACATCGGCACATCAAAGCGAACCCGATGATCTCATAAGAACAAACAGTAAGCGGTCTTAATGTGTTTGAAAAGCACGTTTTGTTGAGGCTAAATACGCACCGCGTTGATGACGGAATTCACGAGTAATTATAAAATAGGCAGATACCGTATGTTTATTGTGTGTTTTAGATGAATTTTTTGTGTCGTTTAAAAAGCATTTGACGCGTTCGAATGTTCGAAATGTGGACGAAAATATTGTAATGAAGCAGAATTATTTAAATATCATTTAACAGCATTTCCTTAAGAAAGTAAATTATTAACATTCAATACGTTAATATTTCGCATGACTGATATAAAAAGGTGACGCAACGTTTGTTTAGAATAGGATGTTATTGAAATGTTTATCAAATAGACGTGCATGTTAGATATGTACGTGTTAGATACGTGATTGTTTTACCTTTGTAAGCATTACGTCATGATAATATTATATATCCATGTATTCGCTGTTTCTATTTAGATTGTAATAACAAGTTGTCGTTGCAACTCCGTTATAAAATTCATAACGTTAAAATAAAGTTAATTTTTGGAAATCTGTTTTGTTTAATCCAAAATCATAACTGGCGCAGTCGGTAGGATCCACACAGGCCAACGGACAAAAATCGCCGAAAGTCGTTTGTGTTTACAATTAAGTGTGGATCGAAACAACAAAATTAACAAGAAGGACGCCATCCTAATAGTTGGATCGAAAGGACAAGCATCGCCTAAGTTCCAACGAAACGAAGGACCTTCTTTCTATCAATTTCATCGCCAACAAACCTCGAAAAAGAACAAGCATCGTCTTCGAGAGGTTTAGCCGCCAACGAACTTCGAAAAAGAACAAACATCGTCTTCGAGAGGTTTGGCCGCCAGCGGACCAGCATCGCCGCACAAATCGAGCAGCCAAGCATGGGAATAATTTTATTACTACTGTAAGTCGCTAATAATTGCAACAATTACAGAATCAAGAAATTAAATTTTGCATGTTAGAATTTAAGTTGCATTAAAACAAAGTGAAGAAAATAAATTTATATTAACGAATTTAATAATAATTTAGTATTAGCCCGAATTGAAGTAGAGTATTGTTCACGCCAGTATCTGACGGAGTACGCAATGTCTAGCTGGTCTGAATATATTTTACAACGATTCTAAAGGGAACCCTTAAAATAATTTAAACCGCTAGCCCCTTTTCTTAAACAAAAATAAATTAAATTAAAATAAAGTTGTCATCGTGGAGGATCTACTTCAACAACTAGAAAATCTAGATATTAATAATCGCAACGAAATGGCACAGCCAGTATTTCATTTAGACTACTTAAAAACTATACCAGAGTTCGATGGAACACCACATCAACTGACCGAATATGTGCGAGCCACAGAGGTCATAACAAATCAATTTTTTGGTCAAGTACAACAAGATCCATTTCTTCGACAATTAGTTTTATCTGCCCTTAGAACTAAATTAAAGGGAAAAGCCCTTCTAGTTACTAGTGGACGTGAAATTGCCACTTGGGATGATTTAAAGCGAATTTTACAAGAATCATTTTCGGATCAAAGATCTGAGGACTCTCTGTTAAGAGATTTAATGTTACTTAAACAGAAAAACGAAACAGCACAGGAATATCACGAACGATGTTTAGAAATACGTAGTTTATTATATACAAAGGTACAATTAACTGAACAAAATGCAGCTGCAAGACAGGTTAAGAAAACACTTTACGATAGCCTTACCTTAAAAGCATACCTTTCAGGATTAAAAGAACCACTTGGAAGCTTTTTGAGAGCTAAAGGACCAAATACAATGGAAGATGCAATTAAATTTGTAATCGAAGAGGAAAATGTTTATTACAACCGAGCAAGAGAAACCGCGGAATTCAACAAAGGTAATCCGACATCAAAAAAGGCACCCTTATCTTCAGTTGGCTTAAGAATGCACAATACAGGCTATATACCCAAAAATAATTGGCAACCATTAACACAACAATCTAGTTTTCAATTTGGATCCAGTAACCAACCCTTTACATTAACAAATAACTCAAGACCGTTGAATTTTCCAAATCACTTTAGACCAACGGTTTTCCCAGGTCAAAATCCAACGCAAAATTTAGGAGCCGCAAGGAATGTTTTTGCACCAACTAATCGTGTCCAACCCCGACCAACACCTATGGATACTTCGTCAGGTAATACTCGAAGAACCGTACAAACACAACAACGGGTTCAATATCCCCAATACATAAAAGCAGGAGACCCGCAACAAAGAAATTTTATTTCTGAAGAACTATTTTATCAAAATTATCCAAATGATGAAAACGATAATCAATATTACGAAGAGGGAGAAGAAATCAATCATATTGAAGGAACTCAGGAAGAATACTATGAAGAACAGGATTTTACGACAACAGCCTCAACAGAGGATACAACATAGTTGAACAATTCTCATCTGAAGTCGATTATCAACAGCCAGAACTCATCAAACTTAATAATCAAAATTCTATACAACTACCTTGCATTTATATTCCGGAACTAAAGGCTACATTCTTAATTGACACCGGAGCCTCTAGGACTTTAATAAAACCAGAAATAGCTTATAATTATTTTCCAGAATTAATTAAAACACAATTTTTCCAAATACAAACTGCACACCAAATTTCACTGCATACAGAGGTGGCTGTAATACAACTACCACCAACATTTAAAGCGAATCAGGCACATAAATTTCATTTATTTGACTTCAACCCCAAGTATGACGGATTGATCGGAATAGATTTACTACAAAAACTTCAAGCTAACATAAATCTAAATAAGAAAATTTTGGAAACAAGGAACACTTCTCTACCATTAATTAACGCAAAGAATAAAAATAAGTTAAATTTTCATGTAACCGTCGAACCAAGAACAACAAAAGTAATTAAAATACCAGTAACTGGAACATACGAAGAAGGTATTTTGGAATATACAAAACTAAATTCGGAAGTTGAAATCCCAGCATCCTATGTTTCTATAACAAATAATCAGGCAATCGCTACAATCACCAATAAAGGCGAAAAGCAACAAGAAATTATAATTAATCAACCATTACCAATTGAACATGTGGAATCTCAAGACGTATACCATAAGCAAATGCTGAAAATTGATCAAAAACAATCGAAACGAATTTTACGAAACAATTTAAAACAACTTAGACTGGACCACCTTAATGATGAAGAAGCTACCCTAATACGAAATTTATGCGAAGATTACCAAGATCTATTTCACCGCGAAGAAATACAACTATCATTCACAAACGAAATTAAACACCAAATTAAAACGACAGACAAAAATCCAATGTATACAAAAATTTATAAATACCCAGTTCCAAATATTACAGACCTTTTGGATAAACTTGGAAAATGTCAATATTTTACCACATTGAACTTGGCTTCTGGATTTCATCGAGTTCAAGTAGACGAAAAAGATATCCCTAAAACTGCCTTTAACACTGAAAACAGACATTATGAATTACAGAGAATGCCATTCGGATTAAAGAATGCACCATCAACTTTCCAACGCGTTATGGGCAACGTTTTACGTGGAATTCAAAACGAAACATGTTTGGTTTACCTAGACGATATTATTATTTTTTCAACCTCTTTACAAGAACACATTGAAAGATTGAGACTAGTATTTGAAAGATTGAGAAAGACAAATTTCAAAATTCAATTAGATAAAAGTGAATTTTTAAGAAGAGAAGTTCAGTATTTAGAACATGTGATTACACCTAACGGAGTCAAACCTAATCCAGATAAAGTAAAAGCCCTAGAAGATTATCTAATACCAAAAACTCAAAAGGAATTTAAAGGACTTTTAAGATTACTTGGTTATTATAGAAAATTTCTGAAGGACTTTGCAGGATTAACAAAACCTTTAACGAAATGTCTAAAGAAAGGAGCCCAAGTAATACGTTCGGAGGAATTCATAAATACTTTTGCGAAATGCAAAAATATTTTAATGAACAAACCTATTTTACAATACCCGGATTTTTCAAAAGATTTTAATTTGACTACAGATGCTTTATCACGAATACAGTTAAACCCAATTGATGCTAACGAGTCAATGCAAGTAACAGTTGATACGAGCATGGACGACATTATGAGTTTTCTAAACGACGAAATCGCACCTATCGCTAATAACGACAATTTAAACGATATATTAGAAGATTTAGAGGAAGAACTTAGGATCGTTAAAAACAACGAATTTACAGAACAAACGAATCATTCTCAATATAGTTTAATGCCTAGTATTCCCATATGCGAAGACGCTTTGGATGGTAAAAGAAATCAAATTATAATAGAAATAGTACACGGAGAATCCATGAAACCACATACAAAAAGCAAAGGAAGCAATTCAATAACTACGGCTTACATTGGAGATTATAATTTAGATAAAAATATAATTCAATTTTTGAAAGAATACACAGGAGCAAAGAGACCATACTATTGGTATTTCCCAAACGAAAACATTTATAACAAATTTTGTCAAGTAATAACGACTCACTTTGATCAAATAAAACTCGACAGATGTATAAAAAGAATACTTCATGTGACAACCATTGATGATCGATCAGAAATTATATATATTACTAATTATCGCTAAGAAAAAGTCAATCATCAAGGAATAGTAGCTACGACGTTATTCATCAAAAGGAACTATTATTGGGAAAATTCAATAGAAGAACCAAAATTCATAGAATGACCAATAACCCTGAATTATTTTCTTACAAATTAGGCCAAGCAATAAACAAGACCGATAAATGGACTTTAATCCAAAATTATTGATTATAATCAATTACTTCATGAATATGTGAACATACGCAAAAATATTCTAGAAATGCATAATGTTTTCACTGCATCCAAAAATGGGCCATATTACAGCAAGGAATTTGAAAATTACTTTGCCCTTGTAAATACTACGCACTATGAAGTTACTCAAAATTTAAATCAACTCTTTCCAACAATAAGACAAAAAAAAGAGGAGTCATTGATGGATTAGGCACAATATTCAAAATTTATAACTGGGAATTTGAACGCCAAAGATGAGCGAAGTTTTGAAAAGGCTATTCAGGAATTAAAAATACCCAAGGGCATCAATCTAAAGCAATTACAAGATAAATTATCTTAACTTATCAGATCATGGATAACATAAATAAAACTATGAACAATCTGGTTACTAATCAGTTAATTTTGCAGATAGAAGCTGCTTTAAAAGAGAAGTGACTCTTGACCAAATCAAGATGTATGCTCTGCTCAATATGCATACAGTATTTTTCTAATTAATTCTTATTTTAAATCCAATGATACATATTACTTCTGGAAGAAGCTGTAATATTTGCGAGGCCATCCATCGATTATAGATCCCGAAGAATTAGAAATCAGTTTAAAATTTATTAATTCACAAGTGGACAGTGCGCGAGTGTTCTTTGAACCTTCCAAAGACAATTTATTTTTATTCGAGGAAATAATAACTGTAAAAGATTATCAAATTAGTAGTCAAATGGTGTTTATTTTAGAAGAACCCTTATGCCATTCAATTTCCTGCGAATATTATCATTTATATTCATTACCTGTAAAGAATAATAATGAGTTTTACCAAATTATTTTACCCCATAATAGAAATCTTTTGTATTTGGAGCAAAACTATATTTCAACTAGTGAAAAGTGTAAACTCCTTTTCCAATAATATATCTTGTCAAACAAAGCAATTTCATTTAGAAAGTTATAAAATTCAACAATAGACAATGATATTTGGTTACTTTTAGCCCCTACTGAAATAGTCGGTTAAAAATAATAACGAAAACAGAAAAATTGCGCTTTTAGGAACCTACACAATTCAAATACCGATTAATTGCGAATTACGAATTAAAAATACTATTTTGAAAATCAACAGATATTCGACAGAAATGTTTAAATCAATTGATTTACCCTCAATTACACCTAAAATTATCAAATAAAATCAAAATTTCGTAGAATTTCCCTCTGTTCGTTTAGAAAATGTCGAACTAGGCGATACACTGCATTTAAAAGAAAAATTACAAAATTACTAAATCTAATTGAAACTAGTAATCATAATTCAAATATTCAGTTAAGTAATTTTATACCTACTCATTATTGTTCTAATAAATATATTAGTTATTACATTTTTATTATATAGGTATAATTTGACCCCTAAGATATTTCACAAATTCAAAAACTGCTAAAGCCGGCTAGTATTGAAATTCAACCTTAAAGAAAAAAATCGCATTTTATGAATCCCGATTTTTTTTACTTAAGGATGGAGGTGTTAGATATGTACGTGTTAGATACGTGATTGTTTTACCTTTGTAAGCATTACGTCATGATAATATTATATATCCATGTATTCGCTGTTTCTATTTAGATTGTAATAACAAGTTGTCGTTGCAACTCCGTTATAAAATTCATAACGTTAAAATAAAGTTAATTTTTGGAAATCTGTTTTGTTTAATCCAAAATCATAACTTGCACCTGCTAAAGATGTGTCATGTAAACAACTTGTTATTTTAATCTTAATGTCTTTAGATAATAATATGAATAATACACTTCTATGCCAACACCTGCATTTAGATAACGAGAAAGGCGATGATTAATGTTTATATGAAACAATAATTACAAATGAATTATATAAATAGTTTGAACACATGTTACGAACAAAATCATATAAATACATGATCCCTATTCATAGAAAGACAGTCTTGAATAAGAGGTCTTACAACGATGACTGAATTGTATTCAGACAAGAGACTCTTTGCCAGAGTGGTTTATAAAGATGTATTATTCATGTAAGTAGAGAAGTAATATTAATATTTTGTGTCTTGTATTAAGTCCATCAGACTTAGAACTTATTATGTGTTTGGGATTTCATATTTGTAGACCAGTATAAATAATGTTTGAATGTAAACTTATGACAATATATTTGATGTTAGTTTTGATCGTGTATTATTAAATGAAACTTCTCGCAAAAGCCAAGCCTTAACATTCGTAACTGAAGGGGTCTAAGACTCTACCATCATAATCAATAAATGAACAGAACCGCTTCGTTACAATATTCCAACGTAAACAATAGAAGACGACACGAAAAGTTTGAATGTGGGAAAGTTGCTTCGATCGTTTCAGTGTCTTTATTGTCCTAAATCAAAATTAGATGTAATAACTTCAGGTAAATCAAAAGAATAAAAATTGTATAAAGTCTTTAATTCACAAAAACAAAGCAACGTTAGTATAAAAGATTTGTTCTCACAAGGCCGCCTTGGCCAACATAAACACCACGCAGGCACGCACGATATATGTGTAATAAAGCATGTCCGGGAAATAGAGAGACAAAATGAACTTAAACTGTATTTTATTGTGTTAGAACATAAAACTCTTAAACTAACATGTTAAATAGTCTAACATTTCCTCTTGTCAGTTATGTTACACATGGCCCCCTGAACTCCTGTGTATCCAATTTCACGAATAACTTTATATGCATGGTCCATGACAGCTTTTCCCGATTCCTCAGAAATCTCCTGGGCTATTTTCTTCCAAACAAGTTTCAAAGATCTAAATGTTTGGGTGTCTTGGGTCGCTTTGAATAGCTTTCTTTACACAATGCCAAACATTTTTCAATTTCTCTTGCCTGAGGAACGTTGGGTGAGTGTTCTGTTTTAGGCCAAAATTCAATGCCTTCACTGGTCAGGTAGTTGGTTAACAATTTTTAAGTAATGGCAGGTTGCCAAATCCGGTCAGAATAAAATTTCGTCGTGATTGTGATGTTTAAGGATAAATTTTATACATTCTTCAATATCATTTTTTTCTGTGATAGTTCTAGTAGAAGTGCAGGGTTCGAAAAGTGACCATTTCCATCAACAGGCTGCCAAAACAAGTATTATTTCGGAAATTTGGGTACTTTTTTAAGTTTATGTACGTATGCCAGTTGTTTATGGTTTGCTGCATGTAGAAACGTACGTCCACATTGCTCAAAATGGTTTACGGTTATATAGGTTTCATCGTCGATGCAATTTTAACATCACCAATGCAATGATTTTCAAAATATTGAATAACGCCCTTTGCAAAACACTCGTTTTCTTTACGCGACATTTTTCAGTTTGACATAATATATTAAATTTGTTTTTACCCTTGGTTACTAAATAAAAATGCCTATCAAAATCACATACTAAATCATAAGTGACTCCAGTTAGTTATTCACATTTCCTACAAAGAAGTTTGTCTCCCGACTTCCCGGACATGCTTTATAAACAGGAACATTAAATAATTCATATTTCCTTGCATCATCACTGCGAAGACGGTCAAGGCTGCTCCAGGGTTAACAGATTTAACTTTATTATGTAGAATGTCAATTGATATGTCGACAATATTTTACTATTTGTGCAATAGAAGTTAAGCAAAGTTATGCATTCCTTTTTCGTTGTGATAAGTTCGTTAAGAAATAATATATTGTTTGTTTGTTTGTTGTATATTTTGTAAGTAGAAATTTTCTAATTGTCTTGGATATATGGAACAGGACCAGTACCTATGTGGCTAGCAGTTTTAGTGTTTTAGTTTCAGACAGACTGTATGTATAATATTAATTGTCATTAAGTGGCCCAGTGATGCGGTTAACACAACGCCTTCTGAGCGGATAAAATCTCTTTATGAAACAATAGCTAGCAACCTAATTTAAAAGTACCATGATTTTCATTCTACAATTCACGTCGTCAAGGAAAGTGTGAATAAAATGTTTATAGAAACAGTGTCGTCAAGGAAAGTGTGGATAAAATGTTTATAGCAACACTTTATCCACCCTTCACGTTAAAATGTTGCTTTGATAACTAGATTTGACACATTAAAATGCCACTTTTTAATGTACTCTCAGAGGTGTGATCCATCGTATATACAGGGTGATTCAAAAGGTATGGTCCAAACTTCAGGGTGTGATTGGTGATGTTAAAATAAGTAAAAAATGCCAATAAACTCATGTCCGATTCACAATTGTTTTCTAATTATAACAACATTTACGATAATTTATTATTAATAAAGAATGTACACAATTATAAGAAAAATTAAAAAGTATCACAGCAAACGTTCAAAATGTCCACTTTGTACTTGTATACAAAGTTGGCAACGCCGACGCAGAGAACCTCGAACATTCCTCTGTTAAGGATGTCTTCGAATATTTTAAACAGCTTCATTTATTCTACTAAATGGTCCCCGTTCTGAATTTACGTTGCATAAACTTTTTCTTTTAATGCACCCCACAAGGAAAAATCTGGTGGAGTAATGTCAGGCGAACGAGCCGGCCACATTACTGGACCGCCTCTTCCAAACCAGCGCTGTAGAAAGCGATTATTTAGCCGAACCCTTACCTGATGTGAATTGTGCAACGGTGCCTCGTCATGCTGATACCACATGGATCTTCGCATATCAAAATGCAGATCTTCTAATAATTCCGGCAAGGCATTATCTAAGAAGTCTAAATACATGGCAGCATTAAATCGATGTGGTAATACATATGGTCCAATAACATGATCGCCTATAATACCGGCCCAAAAGTTAACACTGAAGCGTTTTTGAAAAGCAGTAAAATCCCTGTAACTAGATAACTGTTGGAAATAAGACATGGGTTTATTGGCATTTTTTGCTTATTTTAACATCACCAATCACACCCTTAAGTTTGGACCATACCTTTTGAATCACCCTGTATGCACATTCCTGCTCCCTGCTTGAGTTGATAGGATTGATAGTAGTATCAATCGAAAGACAAAAAGAATGCGCTTAATGTGATACTACTTTAGGCCACACCGCCACTATTTAAGAATATAGCTCACTCGGCGTTCCGTGAGTGAATAAAGAAAAATGTTATCCAGGAAAGGAAAAGTTTAGCTCACGAGGCGCAGCCGAGTGAGCTAATTTAAAAGTACCATGATTTTCATTCTACAATTCACGTCGTCAAGGAAAGTGTGAATAAAATGTTTATAGAAATAGTGTCGTCAAGGAAAGTGTGGATAAATGTTTATAGCAACACTTTATCCACCCTTCACGTTAAAATGTTGCTTTGATAACTAGCTTTGACACATTAAAATGCCACTTTTTAATGTACTCTCAGAGGTGTGATAGTTCCACAATTTCGAAGTCGTAACTGAGGTAAGTTTATACGTTTTATGTATTACATATGGCATTATCATTTCCAATGTATCCGATGGTTGCAAGGATTGCGAAATCTGTGAATTTTTTTTAATGGTGACCCACAATTTTTTTGGCAAATTTGATTACTTCGTGAAATTCTAAAACAAAAAATGTCAAAAAAGAATGACTCTGAACTTGAAAATTTTCGAAATAAAAAATGGTGAAGAAACAGCTCTGCATTCTTTTACATATCGCCAAAATCATTTGAAACAGCTAGGACAGTGATGCCAAATATTGAGCATCTATTTATACCTAACCTGAAGATTTCCATTCGATTTTGGCCCACTGTAAAATAAAATATAAATTCTTCTCCAATATTAGAAAATCTAATATAAAAGAAACACACCTTGATAGTATACCAATAACTCCTCACAGGATTCGCTATTTGAAGATTCTGATTTCAGATAAAAATTAAAATAGCTGCAACGGATTTACAAAAAGACTCAATCACAATTCTAATACAGCAAAATCAACCACAAGTCATATGCCTACAGGAAATACATTTAAAAGAAAATCACTCATTATCCCTTAAAAATTTTAACGTATACAGTAAAAACCGAAACAACAGTAGTAGCATTGCTACTTCACATTCTATCTTATCACGGCTACTCCCTATCAATACCTCGCAGTTCAAGTCCATATTCCAGAGAGGGTTATTGTATGCAATATTTATATACTGCCGTACTACGCTCTAGACTCTTCTACAACGTACAACCTCTACGCTAAGCCACAAGTTAAAATTAATTAATAATCAAATTTAAAATGTAGGGTAATTAACTACTATTAAATGTTATTTTGTATATCTAAAATGGTTTCATTAAGATTTGGAGTACACAAAGGTACACAAGCAAAAAAGGTTGAACAGCACTGCTCTAGAGTATTAAGAGCTTCAAAATATAGTCGATTTGTTTCCCGTGCCGTTCCTAATCACAGGAGATTTAATTCTCATAAACCGTTATGGGGAACTAAAAACATGAATAAAAAAAGAAAAACTACAGAGAAGCTAATAGATGTAAATCACGTAGTTTTACATAATGACGGAAAACCAACATACATATATCCCAGTACAAACGATTTTTCAGCAATATATCTTACGTTCGGATACCGCTGAATTGCTATTTAGTACAGTCATAATATATAAGGTGAAATAAGGGGTAAACCTCGGAATGAAAGTAAGAAAGCTGTATATTTGCATAAACCTTTGTTTTGACGTTCTGAAGACTGGCTGAAAAGTCTCATGTAATCTCGTGTCTGCGTCACAAGATATTAAAGGTCAAGGTCACGAAAATCGGTTTTTCGCAATTACCTCGTTTTCTATGTGTCATATGTCATGTAAGGTTTTTATAAAACTTGTAGATCATAAAATTATCTACAATTTTTATTTCGTGCATTTTGTGGTATGATCAAACGTTCTCGAGATATAGCGCGGAGAGTGGTACTTGCGCATCCGTATATAGTTTTCTCGAAATAATAAAAAAAGTTGATGGCATGAGATTTTTTTTGTAATTCTGCCCAACTTTCCCCATTTAACGGATCCTCTATCTTTATTATATTAAGAAAGTTACCCATGTAATGAGATAGATTATGGGCACCCTGTATACCTGGCTCCGCAGTTTACATAGCGTTACCCTATATACGGATGCGCGCGTGCCACTCTCCGCGCTATACCTATCTCGATAACGGTTGGTCATATGACAAAATGCATCAAACAAAAATTATAGATAATTTTATGATCTACAAGTTTTATAATAACCTTAAATGACATATGATGCCTAAAAAATGAGATAATTGCGAAAAACTGATTTTCGTGACCTTTGACCTTTAATAGCTTGTGACGCAGACACGAGATTATATGAGACTTTTCATCCAGTCTTCAGAACGTCAAAACAAAGGTTCATGCAAATATACAGCTTTCTTACTTTCATTCAGAGGTTGAATCCTTATTTTACTGGACTAACTCGTATTGACTGATCACCCCTTGATAACCTATATGACAGTGACTAGATACATATTTTAATTAATACTAGTCCAAAGCATAAAACCGTCCCAGCTAAGCCAAGGTAAAATAGTAAGAAAGCTCGATGGAAATAATACGCTGAATATATTTTGCAAAATCCTAGCATCGCATCAGTTGCTGAAACAAAAGATGTTTACAATATGTCACGATACTTGAAATTAGTACATCTGCATCTGAAATATCAATCCCATTAAAAACACACCCGGAAAATCACCATAAAGCACCTTTGTGGAACGAAGAATGCAATAATATTACAAAAATGAAAAATTCAGTATTTAATAAATTGAGACCGTCTCTGTATACATTGAACAAGACAGCGAAGAAATTTATAATCAGTTTTTCACGATGACAGAACTTGTAGACTCGGCCAGCCAGCGACCGACCCGACCCCGTAGGTATACATTATAAAATTCTCCAAAACCTACCACAAGCATTCAAGGCCGTTATCCTACAATTTTGTGATAAAATATGGTTCGCAGGAAACTTCCCAGTGCTATGGTGTACTGCTACTAGTTATAATTCCAATCCTGAAATATAAAGAGAAATCTCACCCAAATAGCTACCGCCCAATACATTGCGCAAAATTATGGAGCGAACTATAAATTACCGATTCAACTGGATTTTAGAACAGCGGAATCTTATTAGATCAATGCAAAGCTGATTTAAGCGTCGCCAATCAACGCTAAACCACATAGCCAAGCTTGTAGCTCGAAAACAAAAGACGACATTAAATTTCGGTTTGCACCATTAGATTTGTCTCAAAAATTTGGCCCGAGGCACCGTTATTACTTTTTGCGTAGATGTAATAGTTAGTTAAGGAGATAGCCTGGAATCCCTTCGAAAATGGGCTACCCTATACAAGCTGCATTTTTTGATGAATTAATTTGCTCCAGAACATCAGTTATACGAATTTTAAAGATTCTTCCGGTGGCCTTTACTTCTTCCCATGAACGTTGGCCAGGAGACACAAAAGGATTCTGCCCAAGTGGACAAGCACGAACTTTTGGTCTCAGCTGAATTCATTCGATATTGTGAGCTAGTGTTACAGCATGACATCTGTGAGAACAGGGACATTCAATACGTCAGTCTACCGGTAGTGGCGTAGTAAAATAGCTCTGACTGTGTCTAATTTGGTGAAGTTCATTAAAAGCACGAATACTGGCGACCAACCTCCAAGGTCCTTCTTTAAACTTTGACATTCCGCGAAATACCACCTTCAAAATTTTCTATTCCAAAAAGTCAGATATCATTATCTAATTGTCCTTTGACCGAAGAACATTGGGTGGAATTTATGGATTTGTTATTTCGCACGGAGGAATAGGGATTGGTTTGCGCTAGGTTAATCAAAATCATCGTCAAATGATAGTAAAGAACTTGTTGGGATGGGTCTCTCCTTCTAGGGTTGGGCAACTTCGTCCTTCAACAACAACAAATATATTGGACTCCTTCACTGGAGGGACCTCTTTAAAAAGTTTTAAAAAGTCTGGATTTGAAAGAATTCTATATCAACAACATGTGCGACAAAATAAGCTCGTGGATAATAGGAGTTGAACCTTATTTTTTGTAGAGGAAGTATTTATGAGATCTGTAGACCTCGACAATGACATGGTTCAACGTGGAGGATGGTATAGTCGGATTCGATCTAATTTGGCATGTACTGAACCGTTCTGAACACAGTAAATGCTATCTCTTTTCGTTTCACAGGTCATTTCATAAATTTCAGAGCGGCCATCTGCAAGACTTGCGCTCGCTCTAAAAGCTAGAAAGAGAGCGGTATAACTATACAAGTAACTATACTGCGAAAACCCACATGCCAAATTAAATCGAATCCGACTATATCTAAACTAAAATGTATTTAAGGTATGTATCAATTTAAAAAAAATAATATATATTTAACCTAAAAAATTACAACGAACACTACTGAAAGTGTCAAAACTTTAATGGCGTATGACTAGCTTTCCCATTTACTCGTATTCCTTTTAGAAAATCTATCATCCAAACTAAACTAATCTTATTAAGATTGAATATAGATCAATTATTATTAAGAACCTACATAAACATAATGCACCACTTTAAAAGCCAATAAAATATCAACCTCAATTGCAGTTTCGCAACAATTAAATGGTCGTTAATACTTGTTTAAGATAAGCTCTCTATTGAGACGATTTTACGAGCGGTTTTTGTAAGCACATTCGAAAAATTTTATTCCTGATTCAGAGAAGCAATTCTTCTTTTAAAGACGTTAACACTGGTTTTACATTTAGTAACAGAAAAATTAATACGTCTTTATGAATAACAAGCTGGTACTTAAGACGAATGGCGATTACGGTAATGCCTTTACAAGAAAGCACTTTGTTTAATGTGCTGGAAAACGAATGCGCGCATTAAACATTACATCTGGATCTTAATGAAGTTTTCAAAGGAAAATTATTTATTATATGAAAATATATACATATAAATTGTTAATAATAATCGCTCCTTAGACGAACCAGTTGTAGTTCAATAATTTTATAAAAAGGGAAAAATTAGGACTGAATAATCCTGATATTTTCTAAAATCGAAATAAAATATTTTAGGAAAAATACGTATTCCTAAGCTTTGTTGATCTAATTTCTTAGAAACATATAAAAACGAAGAATGAGTAATTTTATTTTTATTGCAAACAATAAAACGGTCAATTACCAATCTACGTTATCTTAAGTCGTAATGTTTGGGTTAGAAATTATAATTTTATTGTTTAAACTTACGATGCCTTCTCTATCTTATCATAACCTCATAATTTGCTTCCAATATCTTTGCTGGTACATGAAAACGCTTTGTTAGTATGCTTCAATTTGTCATAGATTTTATGTGTAGGAGAGCTTATCACTTTTATTCTTTATGTGATTTTATTCTTGTTAAGATTAAAATATTTAAATAAAATCAAACCACGATCTTGGAATTAAATATTTATTAAATATACTATTTATATAAATACAGTATGTCCCCGGATTGAGTTTACAATAGGTATGATTGACCAAAAATTTTCGAATTGGAATTTCATATTTTGGGATTCCGCCCTGCTTGGTCTGAAACTTATTTTTAGTTTACTTTCGATTTTTTAAAATCAAGTAGGCCTTTACAGTTGTGCAATAACTCTTTTCGTTTCAGGTAAAGTACCTTTTCCGTTCACAGTACGCCAAAGTGTTACTATGAAAAGTTGTTCAGAATGAAAAGTTATGGCGGTGTACAAATTTTCAGAACGATCGGCCTATTTTGATAAAATTCATTATTTGTCAATTTCGTTTCAGGTAAAGTACTGTTTCCATTCACAGTACGCCAATACTGTATAACAAACCTACAATATGCTTTTATTATAACAATTTACTTTTATTCGGTTTTAAACATTATCAAATTTAAGGCCGTAATGCCCGTACCTACAGCCAATACTTTGCTTATGCCCGTACGTAGGGGTGAGTCGTCCAAAACGGGGACGGCGGCTAATATGGGGACACTCAGTTTTTTTCTACTGAGTGTTGCTATCTGTGTCAAATTGCGTACTACTACCCTTGGCTGTCATTATGTCAGTTTGAATTGATACGTAGACGTAAACGTGTGCTAGTTGTTGTTCTAAACGTTGTTCAAATTTTGTTGCTGCAATCTTTCAATTTTGGGTTGGTCTTTAGTGGCACCTGTTTGGGTTATACCGGGTGTTTGACTTAAAGGGCGCACATAGGGAAATAGCATGGGAAATCGTATACATATATGCAAATTCCTGCTCCCCGTTTGAGTTGATAGGATTGATAGTGGCATCAATCGAAAGACAAAAAAAATACACGCTTAATTTGATACTACTTTACTTGAATTTGTTGCTTGTTTAAGAAAGAAATAGCAAGAGCTGTAATAAATAAATTCACAAAAAAACAGACCGGCTATGATCAAATTTGAAGTTTGTTTATGCCAAAATAAATTTATATTATTATAAAATGTTTTGATAATAACGGGTTCGCCAAAATGACGTGACACTTTTCAAAACGCTATAACTACAATATAAACTGTGGTATATAAATTATGTTTTATTAATATGATTGTAAGATTGCATTACCGACGCCGATGACATCATCCTCCAGCTCGAGCATGTTGTTATGGTTATTGTATCGTAACTTGAGATTTAGGTGTTTTATCCAGCTGGCGATTAGAAAAACAAATAACAAGCATTGACAGTTCCATTTAAGAATTTGTTCGTGGTACACGTATTATAATTAGTGTTCAATAAATTCGTGCCATAACTGATTGGAGTTTTTCACTGTTGTCTTACATCTCAGAAGTGGGATTTTTACCTAACTTGCGACCTGTACGCGTGTGTTAAAGCATCAAGTGCCTGTGTGTTCAGTATGTCTAAAATCGGGCGATCCACGACTCCGGAAGGTCCAATACCGGGGCCGTCGACGCGGAGAAATGTTCCGCCTCGCGATTCACCGATATCTACCCCCTCAATGCCTAAGCGAAAGTCGGTTTCAAAGAGAACGCATGAAATCACGTCGAGTTCGTCCACGTCCTCCACATCCTCCACGTCTGGCGACGAGGAACGAAGGAAGAAGAAACGAAAACTGAAAGGGTTGGAGAAGCGACTACACCGAACGGAGGATCGGCCTAGTCGAACGTATCCTGGGGAAGAGAAGATGATTCCCGTATTCGATCCGCAAAAAACGGAACAGTCAATTAGCTGGTGGGTCCGTCGAGTGGATGATTTGGCCAAATGCTATAAATGGGACGACCGTACGGTTATTCGACTGATCGCGAGCAGAGTGACAGAGATGGCACGGAGATGGTACGATACGCAGGAGGAATTTATAAATTGGAGAAAAATGAAAAAGCTGATGATCAAACAATTTACTAAACCTCTTCCATTTTCAAAATTGCTTCGGGAGGCGGCCTTGTATGAGGCTCACGGTGGTCAAGAATTGAATATACCGGAGGCATACCTAATAGACGCCGTAATTGGGGGAATTACGGACGAAAGCATCGCCAGGTCAGTTAGATCGTCGCGTTTTAAGGACACTAACGAGCTATATGCACATTTGAGTACTTTGGGACATCTGCCAAAAGGGTCAAAAGGCATCGGCGGCAAGATGGTTCCAAGCTCTTCGCAAAGGTACTCGGAGAAGTCTTCGGGAGATAAAGTTGCAATACAGTGCTTTAATTGTAAAGGACCGCACCGTTCGCGCGAGTGTCCGAAACCCAGGGTAGAGTGCTTTTCGTGCAACCGCTTGGGACATAAACAGAGCAACTGCCCCATGAAAAATGCCAAACAGGGACAGAAAGGCGGTAACGTGAATGAAGTGGAGGATTTGCAAAGTAGTACTACAAACCCGTATATTATGAAAGTCGCCCTGAATGGCAGGAAATTTACGTGCTTAGTGGATACGGGCAGTTCGCGTACGATAATTCGAAAAAGGGTGTTGGAAACCTTGGGTGTAAGTTGGGACGCGGATAAGCAGTATCTGTTGTGAAGTTTTGCTGGGGATCGCGTCACACCCATCGGAGTCGCAAAAGTGCACGTGCGACTAGGCGAAGCCGGCGCTATTTTGGACGCCGTTGTTTTAGACGACAATAAATTGCTGTATGGCTGTATTATCGGGCGTGACTTTATAAATCTGCCAAACTTTATGCTTGTGACGGTCGGTAGGCAAATCTTTATGCGTCAGTTAGGAACTGTGAAGCCGGTATGCGACTTAGAGTGTTTCGGAGTTCTCGAAAGTGGCAAGGTGGAAATAAACTTTGGTAACGTGACTTCGGAGCTTCGGACCAAAAGGTTCGATGTGAGGCATTACTAAATGAATTCGAAGATCGCGTGTCTAAGTCGATGGCCGACTTGGGCAAGACCACGACAGCAAAAATGAAAATCAAATTGACTACTAACGAGCCAATTTTTTACAACCCTTATGGATTACCACAGACCGAGAAGAACATTCTGGGGGACATGATCCAGGACCTGTTATCCAATGGGATTATTAGGGAATCGACCTCCGCTTACGCCAGCCCAGTAATTTTGGTCAAGAAGAAAACCAATGATTATCGAATGTGTGTCGACTACAGGCGTTTGAACGCAATCACGGTTAAGAATAAATTTCCGCTTCCTTTGATAGAGGAACAACTAGACCGACTGGGAAAGGATAAAGAGGGTAATCGATTTAAGACCTACGGGACGTTGGACTTAGCATCGGGGTCTTATCAGGACCGTTGAGGAATAAAATAGCGTTCCCTTACATAGATGACATTATCATCCCAGCGACGTCGGTCGACGAGGGCTTGAGGCGACTTCGCATGGTACTGGAGGCTCTTCGTTCGCACAATCTGACGTTGAAACTCAGTAAGTGTTACTTCTTCCTTAGTAAGGTCGACTATCTCGGGCGTGAAATTAGTAGTGAGGGAGTCAGACCGGGTCGACGCAAAACTGAAGCGATTACAAAAATGTGTGAACCGAAAACTGTGCGGCAAGTGCGTCAATTTCTCGGGCTAGCGGGATATTTTCGCAAATTCGTTAAGAACTTTGCAACAATCGTAGAGCCGCTTACTAGACTTACTCGCAAAAACATACAATGTTGCTGGGGCGTTGAACAGCAACGAGCATTCGAGACTGTAAAAATGACATTAACTTCCCGGCCAATATTAACTATCTTTGATCCAGATTTGCCGACGGAGCTGCACACGGATGCTAGCTCGACCGCCGTAGCGGCAGTTTTGTTCCAGGGCCATCCGGATGGTAAACAACGGGTCGTGGCATATTTCAGTAAGCAAACGACGGTCGATCAGAGAGTATATCATTCGTATGAGTTAGAGACGATGGCCGTTGTGTACGCTTTGCAGCATTTTAGAGTTTATTTATTGGGTCGACAGTTTACGGTAATCACAGACTGTAGCGCGCTTCGTACTGCTTTTTCTAAAAAGGATCTTGTCCCAAGAGTCGGCAGGTGGTGGTTACAGGTCCAAGAATACACGTTTGACATCAAATACCGTCCTGGAATACGAATACCGCATGTAGACGCCATCAGTAGATTGCCCATCTCAGAAGGGGTTGAAATTAACCAGGTTGATATCACCGAAGGCGAATGGATCCTTGCCGCGCAATGGCAGGATAAGCAATTGTCCAGGATATACAAAATATTGCAAAGCGGAGTCCGGAATCCCGCAACAGAACAATATTACAAGGATTACTTACTACACAATCAGAAGATTTTTCGGCGGTTACCGAATGGTAGGAAACTATGGGTCGTTCCTAAAGCCGCGCGGTGGCAGATTGTGAGATTGTGTCACGACAATGCTGGACACCAAAGTGTGAGGTGCACTTTGCATCGAATTCACGAAAACTATTGGTTTCCCAAAATGCGGCGGTTCGTAGCGAAGTATATAAACGCATGTTTGAATTGCAGTTATTACAAAAGTGTCGCACGTAAAAGGCAAGGAAAGCTACACCCGATCGAAAAACAGCCCGTCCCATTCCATACGATACATCTCGACCACGTGGGCCCGTTCGAGACGAGTCGATCCGGAAAGAAATTCTTGCTCGTGATTGTGGATGCTTTCACAAAGTTCGTAATCATGGAAGCTGCGAAGTCCACAAAAGTGAAACCCTTATCTAAGACGCTGCAAAATGTCATGTGCATTTTTGGGGTTCCAACCCGAATTGTCAGAGACCGAGGAAGTGCCTTTACGTCCAGGACTTTTCGTCTGTTTTGTGACTCTTATGCGATTAAGCATGTGCTAAATGCTGTTGCCACCCCCAGAGCTAACGGCCAGTGAGAGAGGTACAATAAGACAATAGTCGCTATGTTATCTACCATGAGTGCGGAGGACGAGAGTAACAAGTGGGACGATTACGTCAAGAACGTGCAGAGTGCTATAAATTCAGCGTTCAACAATAGTTATTTACGATATGAGTATCGTAACAACTCATATTACGATACGAGATGGAAAGTTTGTCAAACGAGACCGCAGGTCGAGTTTTACAAATCCATTGAGGATCGTAATATGATGTTACGATATGAATATAGTACAAAGCTTTATCTACTTTCATGAAATTAGCATGAAAATTAAATATTTGTCAATAATTAATTGCCTGATGCAAAAGTTGACTGTTCCAATTTTCATTGAAATCTAATACGTTAAGGCTTGATTTTTTGTTTATTTGGTGTTGGTTGCTGTCAGTTTGAATGAAAATTGGAACAGTCAACTTTTGCATAAGGTAATTAATTATTGGCAAATATTTAATTTTTTTTTCTAATTTCATGCATTTAGATAAAGCTTTGTACTATATTCATATTGTAAAAAGTGCATAATAAATGTCTATAACAAATAAAATAACTATAAATTCTCTTGTCAATCTGTCATTTTTATGTCAAAAGTTATTACGATACTAGTGCTGTAATATAGTTCATTACAACACGATTTTTCGTTTCGAAATATTGATATTACGAAATGAAAGTAGATAAAGGAATAAACGCCACTCCAGTTAATGCACTGTTTGGCTATCAACCTAAATCGATGGCTGAGGCTAGCTTGTTGAATTCTATCCAGCCCACGTTGGATCGAATTGACATTAAGGAATAGAGACAACGAATTAAAGAATATATTGATCGCGACCAGTGCAAACAAAAAGAGCGGTACGATAAGGGCAGACGGGAGGCACCAGTGTACGGAATTGGTGATTTGGTGCGCGTGAGAATTACGAGTGAAAACTGTACCGGCTCAAGTAAGAAGTTGCTGCCGAAGTATAAAGGTAAGCGCACATTTATTCGCATCGGACGGATGCATCGGACGGACGGAACAGACAGAAATTATTGTTTACATTATTTTCAATGGGATAACGCACACTAATTCGCATCGGACGCATCGCATAAACGGAATTCCGTCTAGGATTCTTTGAAAAGAATGAAATCCGTTCGTGCGATGCGTGCTGATGATGTAATTCGTAAATCCGCGCAAGTGTGCGTTCAGTTACAACAGGAATCGGCTCGGAATAATTGTCATTAGTAAAAACTCCCTGTCATAACTATATGCACTTTTGTAATCCAGCCAATTTACAATGGATGATGGGTTATTGATAACTTTTGTGGAACAGTATGAAGAAATTTACAACTTAAAGAAAATTTCCCACCGTCTGAAAACAGAGTTGATGCTGTCAATTAACGTCCGACTTGATTACACTGCGAAAATACGCAAAGCAAATCCGAAGCAGTGTGCGATGTGAACAAAAATATTACGATTCGTCCGATACGTCCGATGCGTCCGATTCGCACAAATGTGCGCTTACCTTAAGGGACCATTCAGGATTGTACGAGTGCTCCCTAACGATAGATACGAAGTCGAGGACCTGCGCGAAGGTAAAAGGAGACGGACGCTACGAATGGTTGCGTCGGTGGATAACATCGAAAGATGGATTACGATGGTGCACGAGTAAGTGTATTTAAAGGTGAGTGTGGACTAAGTTTGTAGGGAGCCGATACTGCTCCGAAAGATGCGGATACTAGGAAGGTAACAATGGAGGCCGACACTGCCTACTTGTTACTGGAGTTGAAGCATCAGTTTGAAGGGAGCCGATACTGCTCAGAAAGATGCAGATACTAGGAAGGTAACAACTGAGGCCGACACTGCCTACTTGTTACTGGAGTTGAAGCATAAGTTTGAAGGGAGCCGATACTACTCAGAAAGATGCAGATACTAGGAAGGTAACAACTGAGGCCGACACTGCCTACTTGTTACTGGAGTTGAAGCATAAGTTTGAAGGGAGCCGATACTGCTCAGAAAGATGCAGATACTAGGAAGGTAACAACTGAGGCCGACACTGCCTACTTGTTACTGGAGTTGAAGCATAAGTTTGAAGGGAGCCCATACTGCTCAGAAAGATGCAGATACTAGGAAGGTAACAACTGAGCCCGATACTGCCTACTTGTTACTGGAGTTGAAGCATAAGTTTGAAGGGAGCCGACACTGCTCGAAAGAGGCTGATACTGGGAAGGTAACAACTGATGCCGATACTGCCTACTTGTTACTGGAGTTGAAGCGTAAGTTTAAAGGGGGCCGACACTGCCCGACAATGTATAAGGGAAGTTACCACCGAGAGGCGCACGGTACTGATGATGACACGAGCGGCCGATACTGCCGGATCGCTGTCGGAATTAAAATCGTAGGGTGGTAGAGGCGAAGTGAAAGTAGCTGACAGCGGGAGCATCTGGCGGTCTGGGACATCCCGCTTGTAGGATGGCCGAATGTAAGATTGCATTACCGACGCCGATGACATCATCCTCCAGCTCGAGCATGTTGTTATGGATATTGTATCGTAACTTGAGATTTAGGTGTTTTATCCAGCTGGCGATTAGAAAAACAAATAACAAGCATTGACAGTTCCATTTAAGAATTTGTTCGTGGTAGACGTATTATAATTAGTGTTCAATAAATTCGTGCCATAACTGATTGGAGTTTTTCACTGTTGTCTTACATGATAGAACACATTATGCCATTTATTTGTGAAAAATTACATCTTTCAAGTGAAGGCCTTGGACTTCTAGCCATTTATTTAATCGCGAACGAAAATTGAGCATACACCGCTGCATCGTAAATATCTATTGGAATGGCTGCAATCTCTTCTCGAATTCGATGTTTTAATTCCTGAATGTTTTAAATGCGAGTCGTAAAAACTTTACTTTTGGGATATCGACATATCCGGCATATGACAACTAATTGACAAATGGCATGGCATAAGTTCACCAACGCATAAAACAAAATACTGAAAACATCAACAACTACTATGTTGTAGCACTCTGAAAAGTGTCACGTCATTTTGGCGAACCCAGAAAATACCCTCTCCTGATTAGAATATTCAACATTATTATTCATAGTAATTACAAGGTAAAGCGCGCCGAAGCAAACATGAAATCGGAAAATATGCGAACTACAAGAATTTTATTTAATATTTTAAGCGGCAAGATATTCAACCAATCACGTAAGAATATTTAGTTCGGTACATCCACAATCAAAATTACGAGTTGTCAAATTTGTATCGTACTTGACAGCTGTATTTCTATTTCATAATAATTTGTTTTACCATCATAATAATTCATTTTACAAAGCATCATTCCATATTTTATCAAATTACACTGTGCAACAAGGGATTTGTTTATGTATATTTTTCTGCACTATTCGTAGTAGGCCATGTACTGCTTCGAACCCATAGCGTTTGTTTTGCCCTGCTGTCAAAACTATTGTCTTTTCATTCAATTGAAGTTTGTTGGTTATTGTATCATCAAATTTACGAAAAAATGATTTCAAGATCGAACTGTAAATATTCAAATGATTTCTTCTGTTATGTGTGCGGTTTTTACATTGCTCCTAAACAAGTTAAGCGTCGAATTGTATGATGAATCAGTTGGAAGATCGTGATAAGTCACATGTGGATAAGAGTAAAAAATACTTCTTACTGTATCATGTTGTAATTTTATTTGTCATACGTTTCGATATTTAATATCTTCTTGAGTGTTACATATTAAAATGTGAATTAAAAATATTCTATGCTAAAATGAAAGGACGTAATTAACAATTTTAAAGGTATTAATTAGATAAGTGAAAGAGTTATTTAAAAAATATATTGTGAAAAATACTTACAATAATTAAAGCTTGTTAAAGCAATTGGATATTGATATATAATTATGAATCCATCATTTAATAATTTAAAGAGCCAATGGATTTAAAGCATTTAAACTAGATTCGTATAAATTATTCTTGTGTGGTGTAACATTTTAAGAGTTTTGCTGTAGACGTTTGAAGCGTGTTTGAGTATTAATCTGAAAGTATGTGGATGTTAGTGGGGATAAGTATTAAGAAAAATATATTTATGACTGTTGGGATAAACTCAGAATGTTGTTTTTATTATATTAAATTAGTCTAGTAAATTGTAATATATTGTATTTAAATTGTCTACGTCTGTTTTATAATTAATTGTGTTATTATTATTTTTTTATTTCTATGCATTCAGTTAATATGCGTTTTTTTTAATTAGTTTCATATTTTAACATTTTTGGTTTGTCTGTATTAAAGTTATGTAAAAATTGAAAAGCAGATGAAAATAAAATAACAGAAATTTTATCAACATTCAATAACTTCCACAATATATTAAAATTTACCATAGAAATAGAAACTAAATATCAAACAATCAACTTTTTAGACATCACGTTAAAACGCGAAAACAACGAAACTATTACAACTAATTGGTATAGAAAAGCTATTAAAACAAATAGATATTTAAATTTTCTTCTTATACCTCCATAAATTATAAAAAAAGTATGATTACAAGACTAACAGATAGAGCTATTCTTCTTTCAAACAAAAAACACCACAATAACAATATAAACATAATCAAAAAAATATTAAATGAAAATAATTATAATCCACAATTTACAAACACAATAATCAAAAAAAGGTTAAAAACATTAAAATTCAGAAAAAACGACACACAAACCCAAACATTTCAATTAATTTACAACCAAATCCCTTTGATAATGAATTCAACAATAATCAAATAGAAGAACCAATTTATACAGCTATTCCATACATCCCAATCTTATCAGAAAAAATAGAAAAAGAATTAAACAAAATTAATATCAAAACAACCTTCAAAAACACAAATACTCTAAAAAATATCATTTACCATAACTTAAAAGATAAAACAGAAATAACAGATCAAAGTAATCTAATCTACCAATTAGATTGTAAAAACTGTAATGCCGTATACATTGGACAAACTAAACAATACCTAAAAACCAGAATTAAACAACACCAACAATCAATCCAAACCAAGATAATGAATCCCAATAGACCTAATACAGCTTTTGCAGATCATGCTTTTCAATTTTTACATAACTTTAATACAGACAAACCAAAAATTTTCAAATGTGAAACTAATTTAAAAAAAAAACGCATATTAACTGAATGCATAGAATAAGAACACAATTAATTACAAAACAGACGTAGACAATTTAAATACAATATATTACAATTTACTAGACTAATTTAATATAATAAAAAGAACATTCTTAGTTTATCCCAATAGTCATAAATATATTTTTCTTAATACGAGTACTTATCCCCACTAACATCCACATACTTTCAGATTAATACTCAAACACGCTTCAAACGTCTACAGCAAAACTTTTAAAATGTTACACCACACAAGAATAATATATACCAATCTAGTTTAAACGCTTTAAATCCATTGGCTCTTTAAATTATTAAATAATGGATTCATAATTATATATCAATATCCAATTGCTTTATCAAGCTTTAATTATTGTAAGTATTTTTCACAATATATTTTTTAAATAACTCTTTCACTTATCTAATTAATATCTTTAAAATTGTTAATTACGTCCTTTCATTTTAGCATAGAATATTTTTAATTCAACTTTTAATATGTAACACCGAAGAAGATATTAAATATCGAAACGCGTGACAAATAAAATTACAACGTGATACAATAAGAAGTATCTTTTACTCTTATCCACATGTGACTTATCACGATCTTCCAACTGATTCATCAACAATTACAGTCCATTCTTCAAGATCATCGAATTGTATCTGATACCAAATTTACTGCTGCTTATGAAGCATATTTTGGAATACCCGTTTCAAATCAGAACGTTAAATGGGCTCCTCATGTCTCATGTGGTAGTTTCCGTTAAAATTTAGAAGCATGGTATCGTGAATCGAATCGAAAAATGCCATTTAGAAGACCGAGAATATGGAGAGAGCCCAACAACTCGGCAATGATGGGAGACTATGTTGTATGGGGCTTAGGTACTACGAGAAAGCAAATTTATAAAAGAAAAAATAGATCTAATGTTCATTTTTAATCAAAATAATTTTAATAAATGATGTTTTTTAGGTTTCTTTATTTTTGTATTAAAGTCCTTTCTTTCTCTTTATTAATTTTATCAAATTTTAATTTTTGAGCCTGCTAAGTTCGATGCTAAAATTGATCCATACAAAGTTCAGAGTTAGAACGTAAGTTCTAAAATCTAAAAGCTAGAAGACTGAAACTTAATTATCAAATACAACTGATGCCTTTAAATAGAAAAATGTAAAAAAATTACCATAAACAAACAAAAAGTTAAAATTTGTTGCACAGTGTTATCAATCATTTATTTTAACTCCACAATCTTATTTTCTTATATAGTTAGAACTTCCACCGAAATCCTTTTTAACCTGAATGTACGCTGAAAACGACTGCAGCGCTCTCCACGCCTCGTCAGCTCTCTTGTTTGCTTCGGTCAGCTGTAGGTAAGTGAATTGATAACTGACAGATTGGCATAAACAAACTCATGGCCGGTCTGTTTTTTCTGAATTTATTTATTACAGTTTTTTAGCTATTTCTTTCTTAAATAAGTAAAAAATTCAAGTAAAGTAGTATCAAAGTAAGCGTATTTTTTTGTCTTTCGATTGATGTCACTATCAATCCTATCAACTCAAACGGGGAGCAGGAATCTGCATATATGCGATTTCCCTATGTTCGCTCCTTAAGTCAAACACCCGGTATGTGAAACATCAATTGTGGTAAGTACGGCATTGCTTTCTGTAGCTTAAAGACATTATTTTGATATTTGAATTGATAATTTATCTTACATCTGAGTGACGAGATGTCATGTTTTTTATCTTACGTCGTAATTACACATTATTGAAATTTGCATTAATATATATTATTTGTTAGACGAAACCGTGATGGAGCGCTATCAAAGAAAGGCTAAAAAAACAGAGCTGGTCCGAGGCGAGTATGACTGGAGCAATCCACCCAGTTTTAGAGGAGGAAATGGGATACAGGAGAGCATCCAAGGCCGACAACGTTCCTCAAACTACTCTGGAAAGGGGTTATCTCCTGAAGCAGCTGCTGAAAAAAAGTTAGGACCATATAAAACTGTTTTTTCAGAATCCCAAGAAAAGGAATTGGTGGAGCATATATTAGCGTCAGAAGAAAAACTATTTGGCCTTACCCTGACAGATCTACGAATACTCGCGTTTAAGCTGGCTGAGAGAAACAATATTTCCCATACATCTAACATGCAAAAGAAAATATCAAGGAAGAATGGCTCTACGGTTTTCTTAGTAGGCATCCTAGACTAACTTTACGTGATCCTGAAAAAAACATCAGTGGCACGTGCAAAAGACTTTAACCTTGTAGCAGTTCAAAAGTTTTTTGATTTGTTACAATCTCTTCATGAGAAATATAAATCCTCGCGCCCCACGATATTTATAATGTAGATGAGACGAGCATCTTGACAGTACCCAATAAACTCTATAAAGTACTAGCTCTTCGTGGTAAAAATGCAAGTGGGCAGTTTAACATCGGCTGAAAGAGGGGTACTCGTAACAGTTCAAACCTGTATAAATGCTGCAGGAAATTTCATGCCTGCAATATTTGTATTCCCTAGAAAGAGAATGCCTTATCAATTGATGGATGGCACCTCACCTGGCTCATTTGCGGTATACATGAGAGTGGCTGGATTAACAAGGATAGCTTCATTGTTTGGTTTAAAAGCTTCGTTGAATTTTCTCATCCCACACCTGAAAATCAGGTGCTGTTAATTCTGCATACAACACATCGGCGGCAGTCACTCGACGTGTCTTTTATGGCACCACTGAGTGGCATCTATGAACAGGAGGGCAGAAAATGGCTGATAGGTCACCCTGGACGCTGTGTAGAAATTTATCAGATAGGAAAACTGTTTAACGCTGCTTTTACAAGAGTAGCTACTATGCAAACGGGGTTTCAAAAATCCGGGATATATCCTTAATAAACCAAGGAGAAATTTGTTTAAGATACCTAAGAAATCAATGCTTGTGATGAAACCTACAGGTCGGAAAGCAAAGAAAATAAAACTTCAAGAACCTGTTTTGTCGGCTACTGACGAAGAACAGGATACGAATGAGGCTTGCATGTTTTGTATGAACTATATTTGCACTCAAAGGCTAAAGAGGGTTGGATTCAGTGCAGTGGATATCACGGATGGGCGCATGAAGCATGTTCAAAAGATGAAGAGGAAGATGACACATTTATTTGTGATTTTTGTGTCTAATTCAGTCAGCTACTAATACTAAATACGAGGTAGACAATTATATGTTTTGATTTTGTATTTTTTATATTTGATATTATCGTTTTTTATTCAAATAAACAAAAATTTTGTGCTGGCACACGATTTCACATAGTATCCTATGGACACCCCATTTTATCCACCCGTTTGTCCAAAACGGGATATTTTCGCATTCTCAAAAAACTGTTTTTTTCCTAACCAAAGCTATTCTTAAACTAAAAACTTTATTTTATGATAGTCTAGGACCCATTTTAAAATGGTAATGATATGCCATATTTGTTTCATTATTAAGTTCTGCTTAGCAAGCCTAAACCCTTTTCGGTCCCCATTTTAGACAACTCTCCGCTATAGACTAAACTCAATCTCGGACTTGAGAACTGCTCAGCCGAGAATTGTCGAGAATGCGTAACCGGCAAAACGGCGAAGTGCGCCGAAGTTTGCCTCGAGCACGTCTCAAGGTAGGGTGTGACCAACCTTGAGTAATGCTCAAGTCTGAGATCGAGCGAAGTATCCACTATAAGTACGGGCATTAATCTCGTACTTGAGCACAACTTGAGTCACAAAATGGTTAGTATAGTCATTACTTTTCAAGTAAGTAATGTTTCCTGGGACTATCAGAAACCAGATTGCAAGGGCAAAAATGTACAATATGAAAATCAGGTCATATATTGTATGAGAATAACAATGAAAACGCGAAAACCGGAGGCATCGGAATAATGATCCCAAGAAAGCGATGAAGTCAAGTACTGGAAATGAAAGCTATTATTTCTGACAGAGTAATATATGTAACCTTAAAACTCTTTAAAAGGTATAATATACAATTCATCCAAGTATATGCACCAACAACATCATATACGGAAGAAAAGGTGGAAGTATTCTACGACGAGATCCAAATGGCACTGGAACAGTCGAAAACATACTTCACGATAATTATGGGAGACTTTAATGCGAAAGTAGGCCAAAAAGATGAATCTGATGAAAACTACATAGGTAACTTTGGATTAGGAAACCGAAACAAAAGGGGAGAAACGCTCGTAGACTACTTGCACCAAAATAGAACACTTTCTTTAAGAAAAATAAACACAATAAATGGACTTGGAGAACCGCTGATGGAGTGACAACGAACGAAATAGACTTTATCAGAACAGATAAGAGGTACATAGTGAAAGACGTATCAGTACTCAATAACTTCAGTACAAATAGCGACCATCGACTAGTACGAACTAATCTATCAATAAACATCAAACAAGAAAGAACGAAACTCATACAGAAAAAGAACATAAAAAATATATCTGAAATGTTAAAAACCAATCAAGACTTCATGGGCAAGAAAATAACATCTATCGAACAGAAAAATAATCTAAATCAACATGAATTAACAGAAAATACAACAAATGGCATCGTTACCTCTGCAAAGAAAGCTTGCATGGGTGTAAAATCAAATAAGCAACAAAAACTAAGCAACGAAACTCTAGAATTGATAAAAGAAAGACGCAAAATAAAGAATGTAATGGAATACAAACAATACAACAAATAATTCAATAAAAGAATTAGAAAATATATTAGAACATACAATACTCAGAAAATAAAACAATCAATAGAAGAGAACATGAATATGAGAGTATTAAGGAGAGAACGAAGCAGGGGAAAAAATATGATTACAAAAATTAAGGGCGAAGAAGGGAGAGAGATTACAAACACAGAAAGCTTGAATCAAGCTATAGAATTAAAAATTTATATAGCAGCAGAGATATAAATAAAAGGGAAACCATCTTAAATCAAAGACCTTCAATAATAAACGTAAATTCGAAAGACATCCTCACTATAACCAAAGAGGAAATTACGAAGGTATTACACGAAATGAAAAATAGACGCCCACCTGGACAACACGGTATAACAACAGAAATGTTGAAGATGGGAGGAGACTCCTTGTTACGTATAATTCAGAAAGTACTAAGCAGATAAGCCTATAAGCCTATTGTTCCACTTATACAGGGTGTTGGGAAAAGGTTGCACCCGCACCATACTACCATATTTTCCGCTCAAAATTAATCATAAAACTGCCTTCAAAATCTTTCTACCTTATCTATTTAGGATACTACAAGAATTCCTAATCTAAAACTTAAGACGACATTACAGCACCTTTACTTATAAATATACTCGGTTTTATTAAAAAGTAACTCATTATACCACTAAATCATTAATCTTGAACGACAATAATAAAGAAAATCTGTAAAATTGCAAATTTATTTTGTCTTTGTTTGACAATTTAATAGGGCCGTATGTTTTCAACCCAAGATTAAATGCGAACAACTTCTTACAGTTTTTGGAGAACGATTTCCCGGGATTGTTAGAAGACGTTCCGTTAAATGTACGTGCGAATATGTGGTACCAAATGGATGCAGCTTCTTCTCACTATGGTAGAGCTGTAACGATTTGGTGCAATGAAAACTTTTCAGGGCGCTGGATCGCTCGCGTGGGAGTAGCTAGTTGGCCTCCACGGAGCCCTGATATTACGCCCTTGGATTTCTTTTTGTGGGGCTTTCTAGAGGACAGGGTGTATGCTGAACCTATAAATGACATACACCACTTGTAGCAACGAATAAATGCCGCCGTTGCTGAAATAACTCCCGAGATGCTGCGAAATTTGCAGCCCAATTCAATACGGAGGGCACAGTTATGTGTCCAGGTCAACGGAGGGCATTTTCAACATAAGTTCTTATTTTTGTTAATTTAGTTTTGTTTAATTTAGTTCAATAAATTTGCAACAACTGCTTTTATTTATCTATAAAACCTACGAACTGAGCAAACATGTTATTTGAAAACGAAAATCATGGCTAATATTATTTTTTTACAAACTTTAAAACGAGCATATATTGTTGCCAAATTTATTTGTATAAAAATGACTGTATTTTTAAAATTAGCGGCTAGGGAGGATTTTCAACATCAGATTCATCTTATTTATGCTGTACTGGACGCTATAGTGCTACTGGGGTGCGACCTTTTCCCAACACCCTGTATAAATTGCTGACGAAAATAATAACTAATCGTTTGAACAACAGATTAGAGTGTCAGTCAAGGGGACACCATATTGCCCAAATTATTCACTGCAGCGTTCGAGGACATCTTTAAGCAACTACAATGGAACAAAATGGGAATAAACATCAATGGAACATACATCTTCGCAGATGATATAATCCTTATTAGTGATAATCAAACCAATCTGCAACACATATTACCAGAATTAAATGACAGATCCTTAGCAGCAGGGTTGAAAATGAATAAACATAAAATTAAAATCATTTCGCAAGAACCAGCCCACATTTCCATTGAAAACATCGAAATAGAAAATGTGACAGAATACACATACCTAGCACACACCATTACTTTGGGAAAAGCCAACCAAACGGCTGATATAACTAAAAGAATTCGCCGAAGATGGGCAGTATTTGGGAAATTGTCTTACATTCTAAAGAGCAATATACCAAATAACTTAAAAAAGGAAATAAAGCATGTCCGGGAAGTCGGGAGACATACCTCTTTGTAGGAAATGTGAATAACTAACTGGAGTTACTTATAATTTAGTAGGTGGTTTTGATAGGCATTTTTATCTAGTAACCATGGGTAAAAACAAATTTAATATATCATGTCAAACTGAAAAATGCCGCGTAAAGAAAACGAGTGTTTTGCAAAGTGCGTTATTCAATATTTTGAAAATCATTGCAATGGTGATGTTAAAACTGCATCGACGATTAACCCTATATAGCCTTAAACCCTTCTGAGCAATGTAGACGTACGTTTCTACATGCAGCAAACCATAAACAACTGGCATACGTACATAAATTTAAAAAAGTATCCAAATTTCCGTATAATACTTGATTTGGCAGGCTGTTGATGGAAATGGTCAATTTCAAACCCTGCACTTCTACTAGAACTCTCACAGGAAAAATGTATATTGAAGAATGTATAAAGAAGAGATTGATTCCTTTTATCCTTAAACATCACAATCACGGCGAAATTTCATTCTGACCGGATTTGGGTAACCTTCCATTATTCAAAAATGGTAACCGACTGCCTGACCAGTGAAGGCATTGAATTTGGACCTAAAACAGAAAACTCACGCAATTTTCCTCAGGCAAGAGGAATTAAAAATTTTTTGGCATTGTGTAAACAAAGGTATTCAAAGCGATCCAAGACACCCAAAAATCTTAGATCTTTTAAACTTGTTTGGAAGAAAATAGCCTAGGAGATTTCTAGGGAATCGGGAAAAGCTGTCATGGACCATGCATATAAAGTTATTCGTGAAATTGGATACAAAGGAGTTCAGGGGGCCATGTGTGACATAACTGACAAGAGGAAATGTTAGACTATTTAAAATGTTAGTTTAAGAGTTTTATGTTCTAACACAATAAAATACAGTTTGAATTCATTTTGTCTCTCTATTTCCCGGACATGCTTTATATGATAAATGCATTTTACCTGTAATGGCATACGGTTTAGAGGCAATGGCTATTACGGAAAGAACCATGAAGCGTTTAAGAACAGCTCAGCATAATATGAAAAGAAGCATGCTTGGACTAAGGCTTACAGATAGGGTTAGAAATTATGAAATTCGCCACAGAACGAAACTCGCCCACATCTCAAGAAGAATAGCGGAATTGAAATGGAACTGGGTGGGTCACATAGCTAGACAACCGAGTGAACTCTGGGCAAAGAAAAAAACAACATGGGGACCCAGAACTACGAAGAGAGATGTAGGCCGACCACGAAAGCGATGGCTAGACGATGTAAACGAAATGATACCAGGAAATTGGCTACAAACAGCACAGAACCGTGAACTATGGAAATCATTAAGGGAGACCTATGTTCAGAAGTGGACAGAGAAGAGTTGAGAAAGAAGTAACGTCTGCGCATTTCGTGTGTTGTTTTGAAACACCCATGATGCAAAATTTCGATCCGTGGATGTTTTGTATTGCTCAGATCGCGTTCTGGTCGATTTTTTCGCCCATTGAACAAATTAATTTCATCTTTGCTCTTAACAGGTGCATCAAAAACCACTTGAAGTTTAGTTGTTGTACCGCTCTTTTATTATAACTAAACTAATAATCTGTATCGTATCTGTAACCTCTTTTACCTTTCAGCGTCCAGGCTGGGGGGGGGGGGGTCAGCGTATGTGACTTTTACGAATGCAATCCACAACCAGGCTCATCTGTACAAGTTACGTGGTTGGTGCACTGTTTAATACCTACATACTGCACCATGTTTACATACAGGGAAATTTTCTTTTTAGTATACATATACCCTATGTATACTTTTATAGTAAACGCAAATAGGCAACCCACTATACACTATAAACGTTAAAAAATTAGAATGCTGTGGCAAAAATCATCAAATTAAGTTAATGTCAAAAAATTAGTCTTTAACTGTTTTTATTTTCCTTTCTGTTTTGAATTGTTGATATTTTATGTTATAGAATAATCGTTGAATTAAAATTATGTTGATATTCCACGAATTTTGATTTATTTTTTATTTACAAACATGAAACATAACCTTTACGCACCACGTGACGTGACGTTTATAGTGTATAGTGGGTTGCCTATTTGCGTTTATTATAAAAGTATACATAGGGGATATGTATACTAAAAAGAAAAATTCCCTGTATAGTGTAAGTGTGCATACGTGTAGGACCTTGTTACTCTGACTCTTAGGCCTGTATTCGTAGGAGAGCGTCGTTAATTTGGTGTCCAACGAATAATGGCCACCAGAACTTGAAACCGACCTCCAGACTTTAGAAAAATCCTACCCTTCAGAAGATTCGAACCAAGGATTAACGTACCGCTAGCCTGAAGCTCTACCACTGCGCCACCCTGGGATCAAAAGGGAACTAATAAATCTCTAAAATTAAAATCATGATTGCTCTAAATTCCACATTAAGGGAATGTAAGCAATTCAGTTGTATATCAAAATGTTTAAACTAAGATACTAAACTTAAACCTGTAAATACATAAGTACCCCAAAATTCCTTTTACTTGTTACAACGCGTTGTGGCAAATAATGAACTTCCAGAACGAGTTGTATGAGTTTTTCAAAGAGCCATAACACGAGATACGTCTTTAGGTGGGTGTTTGGCATTGTTTAGAAAATATTATGGTCAATTATTTCGCTCATCGAGCGAATTTGACTTCTGGTCTTAACTATACAAATAATTTTGGGACTTAAAATCAATCCGACTTTCACGGGACAAAGAGATTTTTTGGGAAATTTCTCTCTTGTTTTAATGTCCTTAATTCGTTGTTGAACTTTTCTGTTCTACTCCAATTTCTGGACTTTCTTGTTAATATCGCTTTGTTATCTCTGTCATAATGGCAAAATTTTATCCAACTTTGCATCTCTTTGTCGTATTATCCAAACTAAAATTACATTGTACAAATGGTAACAGCTGGAACGGTTTCCTCTTTGCAAAAACTGACTGCAAGTAGTTCTGTCGTGAATCAATTGTGTATCAATACTGAATCTCATTCCAAACTTTAAAAAATGAATAGTTTTGTAAGAAGGATTTAATCAAATAATTAAAATTAACGAATCGATAGCAGCTTTACGCTTTACCACTAGAAGGTTATCTATTAAATATATTTTTAAGTGGAGCTAAAGTGAAAATTTCACAATTTATTTCAAGCCTTAAAAGGTGCTCAACTTATTTCGAATAAAGCAGTAAAAAATAGTACTTATAGTAACTCAATAGTACTAAAAAAAATTTGTAACTTAAAGATACTTGTACTCGTTACCATTTTTAAAACTTTTAAAAATATTAAAATGTTTAATTGGATATCGTTAGAGCTAGAAACGCAATATTCCAAAGTGAATCTTTCTGTCATTTTTGTTTGTTAAATTTCTTAACAAAGACGAAATAAATTTAAATTGATATTTATTTTTCATTTCATTTCTCTGGTGTTTAGCCCAAAAACTTTCGTTGCAAAGGGTGTTCAAATTTGAGGTAAAAATTTTAATTTATCGCCATTTATATTTTCGGAGTAAAGTGCGCTGGCATGTTTGACAAATGGCAAGTAGAGGCATTCCGGTTGGTAAATATGGAGCGCTATACGATTGAACAACGCGTGTTTATTGTGAAAAATTATCATAAATTTGATGAAAGAACAGAAGTTGATAGAAAATTTCGTACAAAATACGGTAGAGAAAATGTTTCAACAGTCAAAGCCATTCAAGATATCCTAATTAAATTTGACGAAAATGGTTCAATACATGACCAAGAAGCAAAACCTACAGTCGTAGTGGTCATTCACAAGAAAATATTGCAGCTGTTAGTGTGCTGAATTGCAAGCAGTGAAAACAAACGTTTTATGGGGTAAATTGGAAGGCATGAACGTAGAGAACATATGGTTTCAACAGGACGGTACTACCTCTCATACAGTCAATGCAACAATCCACTTTTTGCGAGAGAGATTTGATAACCGAATAATTTCTCAGAGAAGAGGCATCAATTGGCCGCCTAGATTGTGAAATTTAACACCGTTGGGCTTCTTCTTGTGATGGGGTTTTTTGAAGAGTAAAGTGTTTGCTAACAATTCTCAAATGATTCAACAGCTTAAGGACAACATACTTGAGAAAATTATTAAACTCACCCCACATTTATGCCTAAATATTTGGTAAAAAGATGCTGGCTTGTCGAAATAGCAGAAGAGGTCACTTATCTGATATTGTTTTCCATTTTCAATAAAATTATTTGGACATTTCAAACAATTTATGTGTTTCATTGAAACTTTATATAACTTGCCTACTTGAGTAAAATATCTTTTTATGGATATTTAATTATTAGCCTTCTGTTCACATCCTACTCGAATTCAGAAAGTAATCTTTAGTAATTTAAGCTGGGTATTACTTCATAACCTTGAAATCTGCCAATATGTTCGATAACATAAATAATGAGTGCATATATTAAAATTCGTGTTTTTGACGATCAATGCTATAAACAACAATTTTTTTGGTACATTTCACACAAATTCTTGCTTAGAAATTGTAATACGTACGTAACTTTACTGAATATGGAAGAGGCACAATAAAAAACAAGATTTATTCAGGAAAGCTTAAGTAACCTCAAGATTACCTATGAATAATTAAAATTCCACCTAGGAGTAACGCCTTACTTCAATAAATACCCATTTAAACGTAGACAGACGCAAGAAACAATTCGCAATGAATAACAAGAAGTTGATTCCTTCTTGACCGACAGATCAGATTCTTCGTGTCTCGACTGTCACCGAATTTCTAAGAAGACTCGCCTGAGCATTTCAAACATTCGATTTAAGTAATTAAAAAACAAAGAAATCCTTTTACATTGTGTAGACACCGATATTTCAGTTTTTGGCCACATAATTAGTCCATCTTCAAAATAATTCACGAGTAACCGATCTGTCTCTCTCGGACCATCACGAGACTCATCTGCTCCTTAATAACTTTTCTTAGTATTCTTATAACAACTGCCGCGGTAAATATTTTACAGCTGAGGATAATCCAGCAAACTAAATATTTGGTCAAAGATAAAATCATAAGGATATAATAGGATGTTCTTAAGCGATTTCCAAAAATTTTACAGGAGAGGTCGTACTGACGTTACGTGAAGAATACGAAATCTAAACTAAGGATAATTACGGTTGCTGTGTATTGTTTTTAAGGATAATGAGGGGCGGACCTTGATGACAGACTGCTCAACGGTGGCCATATTTTATTTTTATAATTAATTGTAGGCACGCCTTAAACTGATGGTTGGTGCAGCAAATTCACGTGTCCCATGTCATATTGTAACGCACTTGCTGTTTCTCAACACGTTCGCTTCTTTTTATAAAAGTATTTTCTTTGTTAGTATTAATTTTTATTAGAAATTAATACAGAAAATTAGTTCTTTTGAACTTAGCAATTCGTGTTTAAAGTGTATCTTTGAACTTCACAAGTTTTAAGTTTTTACACATCCAACATTTTCTAACATATTTTATATTTTTCGTCACGAACAAAGTTGTTCGTTTATACTTTCTAGGATTAAGTGACATAGTTAACAACATCATATTCCCCGACAAATTCCGAAATATTATGTTGTGTAACTATTGTAAAATACAGTACGTTGGCTAATCGATAATTTGAATATTTAAGTTTAATATAAATTATAAACATAGAAAACTTGAGCAGTTAAAAGAGCCATTTAACAAATCAATAAATTAAATAAAACTAGGAGTTTGAACTATTATCAGTTTGGTATTTGGATAAATTATGTTTTCAAACAGTATAGAACGGAAAACGCGTGTAATTCTGGATTCTTATTTTTAATTTATGAGCATAATTGTTGAAATAATCATTAGAAAATAACCAAATCGAATCCAAAGAAAGAGTCTAAATAGGAAATGATTGTATCATAAAAGTGTACCAACTCACAATACTAACGTGCAAGGATTTTGAATTGAATTTACAATATTCTTTATAAAATTGAGCTATTAGGTTGATATTGGTGTCCTTAATTTTGTATCTTTAGATGCAAAAAGATAAATGTATAGAAAACATTTACATACATTTAAGTACAACAACTAACCTCACTTAACTCATAGGTAACAGCATAGACTAAAGTTAGTCTGTGGTAACACTGGTAACAGGTATGAAAATATTTCGACGTTACTCAGAGCCAGGATCGCATATGGGTTCTGAAGCCTGCGTGCAACAATAGTTATTTTCATAACAAGTGCGGGAAGCGGGAAGTTAGCGATTCCGAAACGAATGCAGGACGTTACAGAAACGAGCGAACCTATCAATATTTTGTACTGAATCTTTTTTGTTCTAAATAAAATTTTAAACAAAAAAGGTTATAAAAGTTTTTGTGGTATAACCTACCGGTTATCAGTTACAGCCAGTTAAAAAGTGTATTAGTATAGCCAATTTTTAGATTTTTAGGTTGAAATATAACAACTAGTTAAGAAATTAATATTTATTTCAATATTTTTATTGAATTAATTGTAAAGTCTTCATCACCTCCACACATACAAAGCTCAGTGCATAAAATGCTTTGGGATTTACATTTACAGGATACAGCACATTTCCCTTTTGCACATGAACACCGAACTAATTTTAAAATGGTTTCAGGTGCACAAGGAAGCGTACACAAAACAGGAACATAGTAATTATCTTACATTTCCCATCCGTAATCAGAAGTTGTTGGTAGATTAGGGTGCTGCTGGTCAGCAAGACGCCATTCCATAACCTGGTAATGTGCTATGTGCTCTTCGAATAAAAGGAGATAGTAACGCTTTTGTAGGGGGCAAATTTTCACTTTGCGTCTCGTGCTTGGAGAACATTCACCAACGAAGCTCCCCAATGTCTGAAATCTTCGTCCCTGGTATACAGCCTGTTTCAGAGTAAGCGCCTTATTTTTTTTTAGCCACACTATGGGTACTACTTTCAAAATATTTGGCAGTAATATGTTTCAGGACATTCTCTACACAATGGTGATATCAGATTTTCAATCGGACGACTTATTTCAAAATGGCGACTTTCAACTTGTTTTTTTTTAATTTTCGTAATTATAACTTCCGAGATTTTCGGTTTTGTTTCACTTTGTGAAATTATTTTTTAGAAGCACCAAGATACTGGTGGTAAGTGGAGATTTTTGCCTTATCATTGAACGCACGTGTTAATGGCGACTTTGTTACAGCTTCTTTTCTTTTTCTTTTGCGTTACTTTCCTGTACTCCGGCGCTTTTGGTTATTGCCTTTTTACGGCTGAATTATTTATGGAGTCTTGGATACGTTACTTGCAAAATTGGTTGACGTTTATCAAGAAAAGTTATTTTTGATTGCTGGTTATTCGCCACTCGATCGCTTGGAGGATTCAAGGTCGGTGTTTATTGAATTGTTAAGTGTCGTCGAGTTTACCTGGTTTTAGTCCATTTATTAAATTTCTTAATTTTTAACTTTGCTTTACTTAAATATTTGTACAATTGAATTTTAACGCCTTCAGCGAATTTAACTTGCATTAATTTAATTATTTCATATTAATCCTTTTTCGCTTCACGAAATAAATTTATAGTTTTGTTTGTAATATACTGTAACGCTTTATGTTGGTTTTTCCATTTTATTTTATTAGCATAACGAATTTGCGTGTTTTTTTTTCAAGGTAATAAGCTTGAGTTTAAACAAGGCTATTATTATATATTTTTTGATCGTTCATTTTTATAAGACTTGTTTTCACTCAGGTAATAAAGGTAAGCGCTTATTTATTTTATTATTTATCCACCTTGATCGTTTTTTTTACCATTCATGTATATCTTTCTTTAATTCAACTAACGTTGATATTTAGTTTTTTTTGGTTCTTTTGAAATTAACCTAAGCGAATTGTTTTGTATGTTTGATTGAATATTTTTGGCTTTTACTTTTTTCATTTAATTTGTCTATTGTTAAATACTTTGAATTTATTAAACTTACTTATCTGTATTTCTATATATTTTTTGAAAACTGAAAAGTTTTCTGGCGCCCAATTTTTTCCATTTTTTATTAGTATTCACTTTATGAGTTTTAACTTTGATAAGGCAATCCTCGGCGATCTACGGCCCTCGCAAACAACTAAGTTAGTCGGCGAATTCTTTTGAGTTTTTTTATAAGTATACAGGTAGGTGATTATTTTACTTTGTTTCGCTTTTACCTGTTATAGATCATTGCATGTTTTAACCTGCACTGATTTTTTCAACGATTGCAGCTCTGCAATTTCATCAAGAACAGCGACACATTGGGATTTTGCATTCAGATGCTTTGTTATACAGGGTGTCTGCTAACATGTGTCTCAAAATTTGGAGTCTGGTTCTACCCTTCAAAACATGTAAGAAACGCTTAATAAACTATGTCCGCAAACCAACGCCGCACGAGATGTAGCACTTTTTTTAAAGATAAGTTCAGTTATTACAAATTTGCCCGCTCTCCTGATGCCAACCGTTTGGATTTATTTTTATGGGGATATCTAAAACAATTGGTTTATGCCTCTCCTGTAAATAATGTTCAAGAATTGCGAGAAATAGTTCAAAATGCTTGCCAAACAATACGAAACAATGCAGGTAGGTATCTTTGACAATCAATGATGCGTCGTGCTAATACTTGCATAGCAGCCAATGGAGAACACTTCGAACATCTTTTGTAAAGTGACTTATTATTCAATATTAAAAACAGCCTATTTTATTTGGCTCACATAAATTGCTTAAAGGCATTGTCAACTTATGAAAAGTCGTTTTTTTTTTATTTTATAATTTGATTGAGTAAAGTGAGTATTGCACCTGTGCAAAATTTTACGGCCGAATTTTAAGTCGTTACCGTGTTATGGGAGCTAAAAGTTTAAGATATGACGTCAAGAGTGTCGCTTGCGAGTAAGAGCGGCATGCCGAGTCGACTAATAATACTAGTAACCCAGCAACGCGGGTGTTGTGTTTGTTTAGGAGCCTCAGTAGGACGACACTCGTGACGTCACGTATCGGGAAATGAATTCTCTCTACCCGTTTATTGTGGTTATTATCAAAGATATTGAAATTCTACCACTGCGGGTAGTTTTACGAGTATTTTAACTAACGTATTTTGATATTTACTAAATATGTTGCATAAGTTGACAATGCCTTTAATTACACTATTTATTTTCTTTAAGTAAAAGTGCTACATCTCGGGCGGCGTTGGTTTCCGGACATAGTTTATTAAGCGTTTCTTACTTGTTTTGAAGGGTAGAACCAGACTCCAAATTTTGAGACACATGTTAGCAGACACCCTGTATTTGAGTCCACCAAAGGTGCAGACAAAGAAGTTTGTACAGTATTATAACTCTTTTCTTACACATTTTCCTGCTAGAATCTTTGATACTACATTTTCATTGTACAATTCGGTCAAAGTTACCTCAAGACCTGTACCATCCAGATACGTCCCAATTGCTCGCAACATAGCCATAATTGTATGTAGTTCACCAGATCTAAGAACCCAATTTTGAGACAGGTTTTTGTTTGCCATTGCAAGTTTTAATACAGGCTTGTGAGTCCTAAATCCAGGGAAACGACTGTTTGTGATTCAGTGCCTAAACTTACTTTCGTTACATTTTCTAGCCTCTGCATGAACATAAGCTGTGTCGCTGAAGAAGTCGAGCTGCTGTCACTGAGAGGTAACACACAAACACGCATTTCCTTGGGTGGCTTCTCGTTAACTAAAGAGTTATATGCTGACCAGTTTGGGATATGAATAACGTCTTCATGCATTGATGTGTCGATTTTATTATCATTAGAATCATTACAAATAGTTTCAGGTGAATCGCCTTCAGCCGATTCCTCTACATTCTTCACTTTCTTCACATGAGCCATCATCCAAACAAGGTCCTCAAGGTGGAATGAATCTAATAGCTCACTTTCCTTTTCTTTGTCGTCTATTATTAAACCACTTGTTGGATTTTTTGGCTTAATTGACTTTGGAATATGAGAGGATGTAATGTCGGTCAGGGACTGGGGTATCGCGTTAAGAGAACGAAGTGATGGGCGTGAGGTAAATGTAATTGGAATATGAGTGTCTGATTCGTCTTTCTGTTGGTAGAAGACCATTACAGTACCTTGCAAAGTACCTCCCCCATAAGGTGTATCCTCAAGAAAATCGATGTTATCCGCTGCACAAAATAGGAATATTCCTTTTGTCAGTTCGGGGGGAATGTAGGTCCCTCCACACTCATCCATGCGTTTAATTACCTCATTCGCTATCTGGGTTTCTAAGCGAAGTACTTTAGCATAATCAATAGAAACTCGTATTTTGTGTCATTTAAGGAGCATAAAAATTTTACATCTGTTGCTTCATCCGAAATGCACTGGGGATCTCTATCAGGGGCATATGCAGATTTTTTTCGCAACACATTAAATGCATGTTTTACCCAGCAAGGTTTGTGATATATAATATCTTTTGCATGAGGATCTCCTGAATCTACATTTCAATTGCTTCTTTTAATTTCAGACCGACAGAGTTTGTTTTCACGGCAATTAATAGATTTCTTCTCTTTCCTTCTTCCAGACAGAGAAAACATTCATTTTTGTCACCCGCAGAGATTTTTGATCTTGTTGTGTAACCTTCATTACTATCTTCAGCAGCGGAACTAGAACAAGAAGGCTTATTCTCTTCCTGTTCAAATAATCTCTAACTTCGCTCCATTTTGATTTTATGAGTACACTTCTTGTAGCAATCTGTATGCCATGATGCGTTTTTGTTTATCAATTATTCAACAGTCACATTTTTTAATCGATTATCAATTAACACGTATTCACTATCATTCCATTCTGCTCTCTTTCTAACATGCTCTAACACTTTATCATAGTTAATAGGTTTGACCAATAGTGACTTCTTCTTATTTTGGCATAAAATATACAGCTCGTAATTAGTCTGCAGCCTTGCCTTTTTTGCAGATGGAGGCAGGGATACTTGGAGACGAATTTGTGGTGGAGTAGACATTGTGTCCAAAGTTAATTTTAATCTATTGAAGGCATTAAACTGCTCGGCTTACGATTATCAATCCGTTTCTATCCGAAACAAAAAAAAATGAAATGATACGAATGATAACAAAATTAAAATTGTATTTATACAAAACACCTAAACGGTAAAAGATATCTATAAATTCCTAAGGACCTTTTTTATAGAGAATTTCCTTGTAAATAAAAAACGTTCAGTACAAAATATTGATAGGATGGCCCTATCAAGAGTTATAATCGAGAACGTCCAATAATGTCTGGGGTGGCCGCCATCTTGGATATATGTCGTCATAAATTCAAGCAAAGAACCTGGTAAGGTATGATTGCGGAGGGCATAGGGAATGTATTAAAATTGGTCCCACAATTTCATCATGAAATTTCCCACGGAGTGTATATTTAATAAAGTATGTCCCCCGATTAAAAATTTAATTTTCTTTTTTATTATTCTCAAGATCGACTTTTTTTATTACATTGTAATATTAATTTAATAATAGCCTAATTTAGGATACTTTTTTTATGCAATATTAGTTTGGTTATATTTATAGGTATTTAGTAATATTCTTTTATTTTGATACACTAAGATGACTAATCAGATGATGATGTAAGATGACTAATAGGGCTATTTAGTGGACTTTTGAGTCATGTTTTGACTAGTGTAATGAAAATGAAATCAGTTGCAATTAGAACATTGTGTGGAAAGGTTGTTGTTTATTTTAAGTTGTTTTCTAAACCTATTATTCGGAAAACGTTAACTTTCTTTCATTTTTTGGAGTGATTTTATTTGTGCTGCTCTTGTGTTCATCTATTACAAAAATTGCTTCAAGGGGTTGTGCTAATTCACCTAATAACTTTTGTTACATCTGTGGGGAGTTTGTAGTGAAACTACAGCAAAGAAATGTAACAGATTTTGTAAGAAAGGCGTATTACGCGTATTTTGGGATAAAACTTGGCGATCAAGATAAAACGTGGGCCCCTCATACAGTTTGTTCTATTTGTGTAGAAGAACCCAGACAATGGTCTAACGGTAAACAAAAGTATTTTCGGTTAGGAGTTCCAATGATCTGGAAGGAGCCACAAAGTCACAGTGATGATAGCTACTTTTGTTCTTGTAATGTACTATCACGTGCAAAAGTAATGACACCCCTAAGCTTTGTTATTGTATGATAAACAGCCTTTGCAGCAGTCGATGAGCAACTTTCTTATTCTAACTTGTTAATCCTACCTACAAGGTCTTATGGTTATGCCCAAGGTACTCATCGACTGCTGCAAGGCTGTTTATCATACAATAACAAATCTTAGGGGGTGTCATTACTTTTGCACGTGATAGTACAAGGGTTCAATCTAAAAAATAAAAAAGAAATTATGTATCCAAATTTTCCTTCAGCTATACGCCCCTTACGTCATGGACCTGGTATACCTGTACCTTTAGTTCCACAAAAACTAGAAGATACACAAACAAACTCTGAAACAGGGTCCCAAGATGTGATGATAATGTGATGATGGTGACTTAGTGTCTGGTAGTTCCGAACTGGTCAGAGATTTAGGCAGCAGAACTGTTAGGCTCTAGATTCAAAGAAAAAAACTTACTGGCCCTAGTACCTCTTTTTCGTGGTTCAGAAATAGAGAAAAGGTTTTTACTCCATACTTTTCTGAAGATGGTGACCTAATTTATTGCAATAATGTTCCTGGTGTGCTGGAGCAGTTGAACATAAAGTATGACAATGGCAACAAATTTGCTTCAGTGCCGGTAGGGCATTCTATGTATCTGAAAGAATGCTACGAGAATTTAGAATTGATTCTGACTAAAATAAAATACTGCGATCATAAATGGACAATATGTGGTGATCTAAAAGTAATTTCCATGTTTCTTGGACAGCAGGGAGGATACACCAAATACCCTTGTTTCTTATGTGAATGGGACAGCCGGGATAAGAAAGAACATTGGATCAAGAAGGAGTGGACAAGTAGAGTATTAGAACCTGGAAGCAAAAATGTAATACGGCGAAGTTTGGTTGATCCACGCAAAGTCCTCCTATCTCCGCTTCATATCAAACTTGGATTAATGAAAAAAAATGTAAAGGCTCTGGGAAAAGAGGGGGAAGTGTTGACAGAAAAAGAAAAATGCAGTATACGCCTCTGTAGAGGTAATAGAATGTTTATAAAAATTTTTCTTTAAATAATATAATTTTTTAAAAATAAATATTTTCAATGCAGAATAGTTACATAGGTATAGAATACGCTTTTCTTCCATTTTGTTTTTCTTTTTTATGAAAAATCCTTACGTGATAGGAAAAAACGGTGCTCATATTTGAAATCAGCGTACTAAATAACATAAAAATTAGTTATTAGATTGCAAACAATTTTCAATAACCTTAATTTTGCAGGCCTGTGAATCAATGATGTAGGTATTAGCAACAGTGACGTATATAAACTCGACAGAAAATGGGAAAAAACGCATACTGTTGCCTTTGTTCATGGTGGTGATTTATGGAGAAAATATTAAGCAAAGTATTAAACAATCTTTTTTGAATTATTGCATCATGTCCTAAATTCTAGCAGTATTAATTAATTGAAAATTATAATATAAAACAAAGTATTTTCAGTTAGTATAATGTTAGTGACATCAATTTAATAAACAGCACATTTTTAAATAAGATTATATTTTTATCATATCACATTTCATTTAAAAATCTCATTCACATAACCAAAAAATTGCCAAAAAACAGAATATTGTGGTTAGTATCATTTACTTTCAATTGCTCCCAATAGTAGGTAGAGGTAGGTAATGTTCGTTAAAATATGAAATCGTTGCCTATGAGTACTGCCAGAAGCAAGGATATGGTCGAAAAGACAAAACAGTTTTTTGTTAAAAACCCACCAAACATGGCAATCAGAAAAGCTGCTGAAAAATTAAATATTGGAATTGCATATGTAGTCAGGAACAGAAAGGAGATTGGGATTCGATAACGCAAGAGACAGAAAATTGTCAAGAAGCTGTCAAACAAGGAAAATCTAGCTACAGAAAGCTCTACAAGAAAAGTTCCTTCTGGTGATGATGTTTTTACTGTCATAGATGATGAGACTTACATGACACTAGATTCCAGCGAAATTACTTCATTTAACTCAGCCCCTATAGAAACTAAAATCATTCCGAAGTCAAAATTTCCTACCGAAGTTGTGGTCTGCCAGGCTACTGCGCAAGATAGTCACATCTCGCCAGCTTTTGTGATGAAATATGGAAAAGGCGGTCTAAACTGAAAAATTTTGCGAAATCGGCATCTGATGGTTAGGAATTGCTGGAGTTTGTAAATACATTTTTATTACCATATTTTTAAATAGCTACCTTAACCAGTTGGAGACACTTTTGGATGAGATCTTCCCATAAGACAATATGTGTGTCCTTCAATCGAATTTTACTACGAATGACGTTCGTTTTCACATTTCGATGACAGAATTTGACAACAATAGGGCGATGATCACCAACCTTATTGTAAGTGACGGCTTTTGTTTGTCTCTGCACAGGTTTATCACTAAGTCATCTGTATTTTCAGATGAATTTTCTGGAATATATTCGAAGGTTATTCCTTCTAGGATATTGTTCTTGGGATTCTAAATAATCTTCAGCAGCAATCAACTGCTGTTTTAATGTTGTAAGCTTTTCTTCATAAGCTTTGAAACATGCATCAATATGATCTACGATTTTTATAGTCATAGATGAAAAGAGTTGATCCATAAACGTATTATTAGATAAAACCCTTTCAACGACTTTTTAAATAAGGGATTCGTCTTTACCGGCGCTTTAAGAACGGTTTGTACGATCTATGTTGTTATACCGCCCATATCGACAAGAATATTTAGCAAGTAAAAAATTATGAAGTAGTATTTAATGCAGCAGGCATAAAACGCGTTTATTCAGTACGGCTGCACATCACAAAATATTAAATAGTAAATCTTATCATTCATTCAGATTGTCATACATAGGTAGATAGATCCAAATAAACAATTTTGTTGTTGCCCAATTTTACCTACAGCGGTTGTAATTATATTTCCGAAAAAAGGTTTTAAAAGAACGTAAACTGTCTGTTATGATAGCATTTTGTTGTAACTGCAACTTAATGTTATTTATGTATTTAACACAGTTATTGTTGTTATTAGGTTGCTACTCGTACGTCAAAATATGCTTTTACGCATTTAAAAAAGGCATAAGAATGGTTTACATACTAACATTACAACTAACTAACAACTACATTAATTTAGATATTCCTTGACTAAGGGTATTCCACAGGGATTGATTCTGGGGTCTATATTGTTTCTGTTATATGCGACAATAAGAAAACTAACCAAGCTTTTGCTCAAAAATTAAAGGTCTTTCGCTTTTTCTATCCTACTGCTACACCAGCACTAGGTGGAGTATATCAATTGTTATCCGGAGGTGATAACACTAAATAAACCCGCTACTCTGTTGCGTGGGCGTGAGGTTCCTAAAAGAAAATAGTAGTGCTCACTAAATACCTAAACTAACGATGTTTCTTGGGCGCCAGACCCTTTCTTAAGTAACACTGTCTTCAGTCGAATCACCTGAAGAATAGACCTCCAAAGTCAATTGACTTGATAATAAAACGCAAGGCTTTATAATTAACAAAATGGGGTATATTAACTCATAAGCAAAATGACACATATACAATTGAAATTGAAAATTAATAATGAATAATGAAGTTACTAATTCAAACGATCAAATAAAGAAAATAAGTTATCATAAATGAAATCAAATAAATAACTAAGTTTGGAATCAAACATAAATCTAAACAACGAAGTCTAACTAAATGGAATGTTCAAAATAACACCAATCGTGGTTTAACTAAAGGAAAAAAATATATATAAGGTTCAAAGTAACAATATCGTAATTAAGGTGGTTGTACTCAGTAAATATTTCATAATATAATTCGCCCTAAGATATATTAAATTAAGTTTGAACTTATAGAGTGAATGGATACTAACTCATAGCATCATGTTATATATATCTATGTTTATAAAAATTAACAATTATACATAATTACGATTTTAGATCAAAACATACTAGCCGCCTTTCTGTCAACATTTTTGTGGTTTTGTTTACATATTCGTTTTCCTTGCAATTTGATCTAGGGTGCAGTGTAATTTTCGTTCGTAACAAATTATTAAATCTTAATTAAAAATATAAATTTGTATAAGAACAAACTCATCTTGGGTAATGTTAATCACAAATATCCGTTTTAGAGTCTTAATAATGTCCCAATTTTGTTGAAAAGTTTACATAACCTGTAGGGCTCTATATTTAGTCCAAAGAAAAAAACTCAACTCTAAAAGTTTATAATTGTGCATGTGAGTGTGTTTTAAATTAATCAGAATGTTCAAGCTCAACTGTGTGAAACAGGTATATGGAGCGATAAAGATAAACAAGCGCTTACCTGCCTACAGATTACAAAGGTTTACTTGAAAATAAAAACCAGATTTTTAAAAGCACTTCTTACTTGGGAAACATAAAGGTGGTAGTTGACAAAACATAATAGTTTGTCCTAAATTATTTTTACTGGATCTTTATTTATTTATTTGAGAGCAGATGTATTTAAAACTTGTTGACTTTATTTGAGATCATTTTCTGAGATTTGTAAATGTACATTTGTTACTTATTATATTTTTTTAATTTAATTATTTGTTTTACTGCTAGTGACTATTATTTTTAATTTAATAAACAATTAAATAATCAGTTCTTATGATATAAGTATACATACTTATATGCAAGTATATCACAAGTACACATTTTTGTACTAATAGTAGTTAAATTACTTTCTAACATTATAAAATTTAAGAACTAACTAAATTTACAACTGTTATTTGACTTATTCAACAGCTTCTAAAAACCATAGTTTGTAGTAAATTATTTTTGCTGTTTTTTTTTTTTTTTTTTTGAGACCACGGGTATTTAAGGTTATTTATAATTTGAAATTTCAGTGTAGTTCGTAGCTATTAATATTTAATTGCAATTTTAACAGAATTTTTAAATTTAAACCTCGGTGGTGGGCGCGAGGTTTTAACAATTATTTAAGTTAGCTAAGTTACTTTTTAATTTTTTCGAAGAAACGCTGGAACTTTCTCCAATAAAAATCACTCAGTTAAGATGGTAAGGACTCATACAGCATGTATAGTTTTGTTTGAATTTATGTTGTTTTTATACCTTAAACTATCAGTGTTCGCGGAATCACAATCAAAAATATAGTTCTCAAAAAAACAAGACTTAAAAAAGGCTCATTTAATAAAATTGTTAAAGTTTACTGCTAGAAATTTTTTATCTTGATATATGTTCCGCTAATTTGTTTTATTAAACTAGACATAAATACAAAACTCTTAACGTACTACTTTTTTGTGCAATTTTTCTACAATTCATGAAGAGCAAGCTAGCTTTGGTATTCTGTAGTAAAGATGGCCTTTTTATGTAAAATATAATATTATATGATTTTCAATGTCTGCAAACGTGCAGTTGCGACCAGTGCGATTTCAGCTCATGAAATTGTATTATTTTTTAACGATTTTTATGAAATTCGTTCAAAGTATTATTTGTTGAAGAAGTCAAATAACAGTTGTAAATTTAGTTAGTTCTTAAATTTTATAATGTTAGAAAATAATTTGACTACTACGAGTATTAGTACAAAAATGTGTACTTGTGATATACTTGCATATAAGTATGTATATGTATACTTATATCATAAGAACTGATTATTTAATTGTTTATTAAATTAAAAACAATAGACACTAGTAGTAAAACAAATAATTAAATTAAAAAAATACAATAAGTAACAAATAATGTATATTTACAAATCTCAGAAAATGATCCCAAATAAGTAAAGTCAACAAGTGACCACTGGTTTTAAATATCTCTGCTCTCAAATAAATAAATAAAGATCCAGTAAAAATAATTTAGGACAAACTATTATGTTTTGTCACCTACCACCTTTATGTTTCCCATAATAAGAAGTACTTTTAAAAAGTTGGTTTTCATTTCTAAGTAAGTCTTTAGTAATCCGTCTTACCCATCTGCAGGCAGTCAGGTAGACGCTCGCTATATCTGTTTCACACAGTTGAGTTTGAACACCTCGATTAATTTAAAACACACTCACATAAACAATTATAAACTTTTAGAGTTGACTTGTTTCCTTTGGACTAAATATAGACCACTACAAGTTATGTAAACTTTTTAACGAAATTGAAGCATTATTAAGACTCTAAAACGGACATTTGTGATTACCATTACCTAAGACAAGTTTGTTCTTATACAAATTTATATGTTTAATCAAGATTATAGGACTTCATAATATCATAACTTGTTACGAACGAAAATTACACTGCGCCCTAGATTAAATTGCAAGGAAAACGAATATCTAAACAAAACCACAAAATTATTGACAGAAAACCAGCTAGCTTGGTTTGATATAAAATCGTAATTATATGTAATTGTTAATTTTTATAAACATAAATGTACATAATTATAATGCTGTCAATTAGTATCTACTCACTCTATAAGTTGAAAATTAATTTAATATATTTTGGAGCGAATTATATTAGAGAAAATTCATTAAGTACAGCCTCCTTAACAAACAAATACCCGAATTTTTAACTTTTGTAAATAAACATGGGTTTACAACTTACAAAATTCAAGGAACTAACATGATATTAGTCGTCAATAGTTATTACCTGTTTTAGTTTGAAAGGTTTTCTCAATGGGGATGCTTCAGATCTTTATACCACATAAATTTATGTGTACGTCTATTTTGTTGACGTTGAGGAAGTTTTAAAAACGTAAGTTTGGTTGCCTAATTTTGTTAGAACGAATTTTACATCGAGTACAACCGTCTTAAACGAACGTAGACCCTCTGAGGGTTCGCAAGGATAATTCTTAAATTAAATTAATAACTAACGCACACAGATAAAAATGAGCTCACTTTAGTCGTTGTCGCAGCTATAAAAAAAGACATAATAACGCAAAAGTAAATAATAACAATGTCTTGCGAGACCTATCGGTAACCACAAATTCAATTACGACTGAATAAAAAAAATAAATTAAAAGAAAATAATTGACTAAGTTGAAACACGAAAATTTGAATATTCCTTTACAAAGTAAAAATTACAGTTCATAAATTCACGTTGCTGTAAAAGCAACCACTATATTTATTTAAGCGTACTGGAGTACGATTTACTAAATGACGATTGAAAATTTTTACTAATACTTGAAATTACAATGCAAATTAATTACTGTAAATATTTCTAATAAACGTTTCTAATCAAATTACTAACAATAGTTAAATACCAAAATTATCAAGCTTAATGAAATATGTTTGAATGTTTCTAACTTTAACTTTACACAAAATAACCTCAAAATCAAACCTTGAGTTTAAAACTAAACTTTCAGGATACGAAGTTGAGTTAGGGGAAATTAAGCACAGGATGGACTAATTTCTTCGGCTCCAAAAATTCCAAACCAAAAACGTGACCTCGAACAACACGTGGATAACAGATGTTTAACAGGTGGTTTCTACAAACACGTTGTGCAGGAAAAACAGCACGAACCACAAAAAATACTAAAACGCACTGCAAGGAAAAGGGCTGAAACACAACGAATACCGTAAGAAATCTTTAAATAAAACCAATGCATTACATACCAACAGATGTTAAAATGCCCTTCGAAACGCTTCTATCAAAATGGTGGTCAACAGGTTAAATCCCAAAAAAGGTAATGAAAACGGTTAAAAATATAAAACTACGAACGTTTTAAATTCACTAAAGGCCCAAAAGGCAAACCAAAAACAATATGTCGAACCTCGGATGATCAAACTAATTTTGGAAAACCAAATACTAAAACCAAGGTTACGACGATCTGCCCACCATGAATGACTAAAGTAGAAGAAACTAAGTAACGAATTTGCAACAAAATTTCCTCAAGAAAACCAACCTAAAATTACAAATTCCCTAAGGCTATAAACCCATTAGTGACTAAATTCATGCGTGACGTATGCAATAGCATTGTATGCAACCATGCAATCTTTAGATATAAATGGGAAGTCTAAATATACAACTAACTAGACTAAAGTAAATCCGAGAATTTACATAAAACAACAAGTGAGTGATTTCTACTGTAACACTACCTACACGAAAAATAATATATTATTGTATCATTTAACGTATGTATCATTATTTTTTCCGTCAGTGTCACTATAAAAGAAAAAATCAAATCAAAGTATTAAAATATCCATATTTAATAACAATTTTGTTAACAAAAACAGGCTCATCATGATATAAAACGATTCAAAGGTTGTATTATTCTTTCAACGAGTTTAGAAAAACAAAAATGTTATAGAGAATTCCGTTCCGACTTTCGTACGTGACGGTTGTTTTCTGCGTTCTGTGTCCCAGTGATAGCGATACGTGTTCATCTGTGCGAGTGCTAAACAAGGTCAGATGTTAGCCTGTCCCAGGTTTCTTGTTTTTACACCTACCTAACATTCCCGTAATGATAAATCCAGACAATAAAACCCCAAACCAATCTTCTTCAACCATGTCCCGAATCGACAATACAAACAGTCAAAATACCTACTCTTCTATCACCAAACCACAGCACTCAATGTTCCCTAAAAAAGATCAAGCGATGGTCATAGACGCAATCGAAGGAATGCCTCAAATAGAATACATTAAAGCAATTGCCAAAATTATAAATCCAAATCACATTCGCTTCGCCTCAAACATTTCAAACAATCGTTTTTGCATTTACTTATCAACTAAAGAAACCGTAGATCAAATTATCAACATAACAAAGTACAAAATAGAAATTGGAACAGAAATATCAAAACTTCGACGACTGATAACCCCAGCGACCAGAATCGTACTCTCCAACGTGTCCCCAACGATCCCACACGAGGTCATCGAAAATACCCTGAAATCTAGCGGTCTTAAACTGGAATCACCAATAACTTTTCTCCGTGCTGGCCTCGCCGACGATGGTTTCTCACACATTTTCAGTTTTCGACGGCAAACTTACGTTTCCGAAGAATGCAAAGACATCCCAGAGACCCTCCTTGTCCAACATGATGCCTCAGTATACAAAATTTTCATATCAACTGACGGAATATCATGCTTCCTGTGCAAACAACCAGGTCATTTAGCAATACGGTGCCATAGTTGCACTATCACAACAAATAATATTCCCACCCCCACAACCGAAAACAAATAAGTCCCAACGCCATCCACATTACAAACAAAAGAGACGCTTTCACCCAAGGGGATAAAAAGACAAGTTTCAACCAGCACCACAAGCGAAACTCAAAAAGAAAACACTTACCTAGCCAAATCACAAGATCCAAATAACTCACCGAAATTGAAAATGACGGGCCTTTTAAAAAACCAAATCAAAAACTAAAAAAGTCTAAATTTTACAAGAGTAACTCAAACCTAAACCAAACTCTCGAAGAACAATTAAAACCAGTAGAAAATCTCCTTAAAGACGAAAACAATAAATATATATTAAACTAGGATCTATTCAAGGACTTCCTAGAAAATGCATTCAGTTCAGACGATCCGATAAGCGTTGCCCTGAATTACACCGAAAACGTTGAAGAAATAATAAACATGATCAATGGTATTTACCCAAATCTCAAACAAAGAAGTATAAAACATCGTTTTACCAGAACCAAGAACAAACTCTCCCAAAATCAAACAAACGATTCCGACTCAAGTTCAACACACTCGACTTTCTAAAATTCAATATTCTACAATGGAACGTAAATGGGTACTATACTCGTTTAGAAAACATAAAATTATTGTTATCAGAATACTCTCCGGATGTATTTTGCATCCAAGAAACAAATTTTAAGGACAACAATGTTGCAACTCTCAAAGGCTATTCCCACTTCCATAAAAACCCCCCCAACCCAACCATAGCCAGCGGAGGGGTTGCCATATATATCAAAAATTCTTACTCTTGTAACCACATACATCTCAATACAAACCTCGAAGCAATCGCTATATCTATCTACCACCCAAAAACGATCACGGTATGTAGCATTTATCTACCGAACAGTCAAAATCTTAATTATAACGACCTCACGACTCCCAACACCATTCCTCATCTTAGGCGGCACAAATAGCCATAATCCCCTTTGGGGATCCAAAACTGTAGACTCACGGGGAAAAATCGTCGAAAAAATAATAGACGACTCAGACGCAATACTCTTAAATGATGGCTCCCCAACCTATATAACCATGTCCTCAGGATCTTTATCTGCCATTGATTTATCTATCTGCTCAAGTAAACTAGCGCCGGAATTAACATGGCAAGTGCTTCCTGATCTCCATGATAGTGGCCACTTCCCCATACTTATCAAATTCGAGAATCTTAGAAAACAGACCGTAATCCACACACCAAAATGGAAACTCTCAAAAGCCAACTGGGATCTCTTTTCACATCTAATCGATTCCAAAATCAACCAACTAGACATGGCAAACGAAATAAATGACCTAGTAACAATTTTCACACAAATTATAACCGAAGCAGCTATTGGTAGAACTTCGCCCAACAACAAACACCGTTCAGTACCATGGTGGAACGAAAATTGCGCAAAGGCTATCAAACAAAGCAAAAAATCTTTTCGAAACTATAAAAATTTCGCTAGCCTAGAAAACCTAATAATCTTCAAAAAATCCAGAGCAGAAGCACGACGTGTTGTTAAAACCAGCAAGCGGGACTATTGGAAAGCATACGTATCATCATTAAACCAAACCACACAAATATCTGAAGTATGGAAAAAAATTCGAAATTTTAAAGGCACACACCCTTCAAACGAAATTAAGTTTCTTACAAGCAACAACACCACCATAACCACATCTACAGAAATCGCTGAAATATTAGCTAAAGCATTTGCTAACACTTCTAGTAATGAAAACTACAACCCCAATTTCTCGGTGTATAAAAAAAATTCCGAAGTCCATAATATACCCATTACAAACGACCCTCCAATCCCTATAAATAGCCCGATACACATGTGGGAATTAAAGTATTCCTTACAAAATTGTAAAAATTCAGCACCAGGACCTGACGGTACATACCATTCATATTTCTCCGTAAGTTGACGAGCAAAGCATACACAAAACTGCTAGACATATATAATTTAATATGGTGTAACCATATTTTCCCCCACACTTGGCAAGAAGCAATAGTAATACCAATACCCAAACCTCAAAAGGACAAATCCGACCCTTTAAACTATCGACCAATATCCCTCACAAATACCCTATCTAAACTCCTGGAAAAGATAATAAACTACAGACTTTGCTGGTTTCTGGAACAAAATAAACTCCTATCCGAATACCAGAGCGGTTTTAGACAAAACTACTCCACTTATGACCAACTAATTAGCCTAGAAAGCAGCATCTGCGGCTCCTTTGCCAATAAAGCACACCTGATAGCAGTATGTTTCGACCTGAAAAAAGCATTCGATATGACGTGGAGATACCACATCATTAAGACCCTACAAAACTTCGAACTAAACGGAAACATCCCAGCGTTTACAAAAAATTTCTTCGAAAACAGACGCTTCAAAGTTAGACACAATGGCGAATACTCAAATGTTTTCGCCCAAGAGAATGGAGTTCCCCAAAGATCCATCCTAAGCACCACAGTTTTTCTCATAGCAACAAACGACACTGCACGAAACATTTCAGCCCCCGTCAACATCAGTCTGTTTGCTGATGATCTCACAATTTATTGCAGTGGAAAAAAAACTTAGCATCTGTTCAAGTCCATCTCCAGAAAGCAATAAATAGTCTAGAAAATTGGTCAAAACTTACAGGTTTCGAATTCTCCAGCCCCAAAACGAGAGCCATACACTTCCGCAAGAGAAACCTAGATAATCAAGAACCACGTTTACTGCTAAACAACCAAAAAATCATATACGACGATCACATAAAGATCCTTGGATTGACCTTCGACAAAAAACTATCTTGGAATATCCACCTAGAAACCCTAAAAAATAACTGCAAAACTAAACTTGGCATCCTTAAAGCACTAGCAAATTACGATTGGGGAGCTGGTACTACAATATTACTCTTACTGTATAGAACTCTAATACGCTCAAAAATCGGCTATGGTTCTATTGTATACTCATCTGCACGACTAAACAAACTGAAACTATTAGAAGTAGTTCATAACACCGCAATAAAAATAGCTACAGGGGTTTTTATTACTAGTCCAATACCAAGAGTTCTCATAAATGCAAACGAACCCTCACTATCGCAGAGAAGAGAAAGGCTGATGATAAGTTACGCTTCCTCAATAGCTTCCACACCCCAAAACCCCACACAAAAGTCTATCTTCAACACCCACTTCCTCTCAACCTATGACTCTAAAGCTAACCTCTCCAAACAATTTCATTACAGACTGTCCCTGATATTAAAAAAACTTAACAAACAGTTCCCACAAGTCCTACAGAAATCTCCTTTTGAAATTCCACCTTGGACACACTCCTCTCCAAATGTCATCTTTGACCTCTTAGTGACATCCAAAAATGACTTTAGCCACGAAACAATCCGCAGAAATTTCGAGAACTTATCACTGAGCCTTCCAACTACAAGCAACACCTACATATACACAGACGCAACGAAAAGTGTTAGTGGCGTAGGAGCTGCTTATGTATCAAATAATACCCAAGTTAAATTTCGCCTTAGCGAACTCAACAGTATTTTCACGGCAGAAACTATCGCAATTCTAAAAGCACTAGAATGGGCACAAGCCCAACAAGACAACAACTATATTATTTGCTCCGACTCCAAAAGTGTTCTAGAAGCCATACAAAACCCATACCACAGAAATCCATTAATTCATCAAACACAAAAACTGATGACCAACATTATTCAGTCAGGAAAGGGATTAACACTCGTATGGGTCCCTCGCATACAGGAATTCCAGGAAATGAAGAAGCAGACAGATTTGCAAAGGAAGCAACACTTACTGAAGATGCCATCCAACTCAACCTCATAACCCACTACGACATTAAAAACTACTTCAAAAAATTCACTAACGATCTCCACCGAAATGAACAAATCCAAAACTGCGGAAACCGACCGCTGGACAACTATAATGTAAAATCCAATAATCGACGACACCAAGTTATACTTGCCAGGCTCAAAATTGGACACAGCCGATTAACTCACTCATACTTGCTACAAAAAACTGAACGTCCCCACTGCAACAGCTGCGACTCACCCCTAACCACCGACCACATCTTAACCGAATGCCAGTGGCGTAACTACACAAAAAAGGCCCCAACGCGAAATTTAATTTGGGGCCCCCTACACCCCCCCCCCCCTTATAATAAATAAAGGCTCCTTGTATTGGCTAGGAAAAAATTTTACTTTTTAATGCATAAATAAAATTTTGTTTAAACAAATTTTATTAAAAATTGAAAACGAACAAAATCTATACATATATAATTTAACAATAATTATAAATATTTATAATGGACACCTTCTTGATTTGGCATTAGCAAAATTTTTAATTAATTTAGACACATCCATTTTTTCCGCTTCTTCTGCTTCTATGCTTAAGAGTGCTAACGAAGAGAGACGTTGTTGGCCCATAGTATTTCGCAGACTATTCAACTCATATGTCATCTGTCAAAAATCGACCAATTGAAATGCAAGATTTGACGTTTTTGAGCCAATCAAAACGAATTGTATGGACAATTTTCACTAGAAAAAATTGTCGATAAAATTTCACTAGTGATACGAAGCGACAATTTTTTGAAAATAGTTTATTGCTAGTTATATCCAACAGAGAACAATTTTCATGTAAACAAACTTGAATGTGGACTAATTTATGAAAAATGATTCGATGGAAATGATTTTTTTTTTCGTTCAATAGTCCCTCAAATACCATTCGTGGTCAAAGAATTGTAGATTATTTTTGCTGTAAAATCACTCATGTTCCTTGTGATTGCGAATACCACTCGTGCTGCGCACTCGTGATATTCATATGCAAGCACAAGGAACATTCGTGATGTTACAGCAAAAAAATAATCGACAATTCTTTGACCACTCGTGGTAGTGTAAGTGATAATTTTTAATAATTTTTAATTTGGAGAACGAACGTTCTGCAGTGGATACTGTTACAGGTATTGTTAAATACAAAATAAATAGAGAGTATAGGTACTTCCGAAAAACTAGCACTCATATCATAGTACTTAATCATGACTAGTTCAGCTAACTCACGAATTGTATGTAGTTTTTCCATTTTTGTTATTTGCTGCAAGTTAAAACTGTTAGGATTGCGTTTTGCGTTACATTTAGTATAAACTTTAAATATTTCGTAGTAGGTATTATATTTATATTAGTTGGTTATCAGATATAAATAATTAAATTTAATGACAAATTTAACATATATTAGATTCAGCAAATGGGCCCTTGTGTGACGTGGGCCCCAATGCTACGCATTGGCTGCATTGGCATATTTACGCCACTGCCGAATGCAAAAAATACGATAGACAAAGACTTGAGTGCAAAGTCCCACCATCAGTAGCAGACGCCTTTAAAAACCCAACCAGTGTTATAAACTTTTTCAAACAAATAAAGTTAATCACCCGGTTGTAACCTTTTGTATAATGTAAAATGTAATTTACTCTGTAATACATGTTTTCATGTAGTGCTAATGACCCAGTAGTCGAAGCACTTAAGCCTAAATTTAAAAAAAAATGTTACACACGGCCCAATAATCTGAGTCAAATTATTTACAAAAAATCTTTATGTCCACTTTAGAAATTTTCGCAACTAAGTAAATAAGTTACAACGCTTATAACAAAACTTATTAAAACTGTAACTGTAACTAAGTGGAGCTATAACAGAATGACTCTTTTTTATTTAAAAATAATACGGTACATTTCCAATTTTCCCATCGGTATAATTTATTATTAACATTTAACATTCTGAAATAAAAATACCTCGGGTGTTTTTAATTAACTTAAAATAACACATGACATTATCTCAAAGTGAAATTATTTCTCCTAAAATAATTTGCTAATAATATTATATCAAAATGTCACTTAGGAAATGAGAAAAATATAATGATACGCCCAAAACGTTTAGTATATTAAATTTAAATTGCAAATTACTTAAAACATCAATAAAACTTTCAAAATTAACATTATGCATAAGCGAATGCAAATACTGTTCGTTACTTTCCATACGACAGTTATTGATATTGTCATTTTTCTAACGACTTTAGTTGTTTGAATTTCTAATATTAACTTTCGGCCATAAATTTAATTCAAAACAATATCTTTCGACCATTCGTAATATTTAATGATAATGAAGTTCTCTAAGACCACTACCAAGTTAAATATATGACATCTAAATCGCTTCCTGACACACAATAATTATTTAAAATTTCGCCGCTTATTAAAAGTGTTATTAGCTAACATTTTTAAACTAAATTGATGGCTAATAAATTATACCGACTTCATTTTTAAGTTTACAAACGTAGAAAGACACACCTTTTGTTACAAAAGCACAATTTCAGAGAAGTACAATTTTTAACGTAAAATCGGAAATTTATTCACCTCGTGTAACAGAATGATTTAGAAATAGGACTAGAATTCCGTTCAAGTTTCCAAGGTGAATCTTTAAACAGCATATTTTTCATTTGCGTGTGACTGTACACGATGAGCGTACCACAACCATACCAACACAGTTGGATTGTTCTTAGAAAATTAGCGGTATCGAAAATCAAGCCACCTGTTTGGTTTTCACATGACGACGTCGACGACGATATAAAGAAAATACTCTCAAGTTTTTAATTTAGGTTTGTCTTATTATTATTATTACAGATGAATTTATAAAGGTACAGTTTCAACACTTTAAGAATGATGTTTCAAAAACTCTAAACTAACTTTCAGGACTTAATATTAACTTTTTTGCTTTCTGTAACTGGTTCACATGCAAGGGTATTACTAATACGTATCACGTAAAATAAATCTGAGTTCTAAAGATTAAAAAAAAGACACCCATCAATAATCGGTGGATGGCTAGAATATGCAGCATTACTAATCTCAAAAATTATTGGACCATTTTCATGAAATTTGGTATATGGACTTTAGCAAAAAGCTATCGGAAAAATAAACTTTCAAAAAAAATGTTTCAACCAAAATTGATACGTTTTTCTTGTGTAATGTTTTCATAAAAACTATTAAGTTGAATTCGGACAGTATTTTCCAATGCGTCTCAAGTAATTTTTTCAAAATTAACACTGAATTATGTCCCAAGGCCGATGAATTCTAAATAAGAGGACAGTTTCAAGAATTACCTAATCTTCAAATTAAAAACAGCGTTCCATCGTATCATACAGAGATGCTTTTTAAATCTTCCCAATTATTTTCATGGCGATGAACCTTTCTATTCGACAATTTTTTTCTGATGCTTCTTTCTTATAGTACTTTTAAAATATCAATTTTGCTAATAGATTTCCTAGAGAATTTGCAGCAAATGGTAATTTTTTTCGCTATTGTTAACTAATTATTGATAAAAGCTTATATATTTTTGAAAACAAAAATTAAATCTAAAAATTCTATAACGGCATATCCTATCGCGGAAATTAAAATTTCTAAAAATATGACCGATTTTCAGTTTTTCCAGTTTTCACTAATTTAACTGTCCAAACATTATAAACGCCTGTTCCAAATATATACAGCGTTTTAATCTTAGGGATTTTCTGAAATAATTTCCTTTTCAATTTCTTTGAATACAATTTTTAAATGTTTTTTATGGCGAGTTTGACATTTTATTTTTTTAATTGGGTTTTTCGCCGCCAATTTCTAAAATAGCATTAAATTAATTAACTAATAACTCATTGAACGTAGCGTTTTGGAGAAAAATCTATCACCATTTTCAAACAAATCAAGAAGTTTTAAAAGCTAGCAAAGTTTTGTAATTTTTATTTTCAGACATAATTGGAATGTATTGCATTGTGAGGTTAATACAGTATTTTTCATCTAGTATTTAGGTTGTGACGTCAACTTGCCCCGCCCAAAAACTGTCTGTTTAGACACGCATTCGTGCGCAGTAGGTAATGAAAACCTAGTTTAGAAAGAGATGAAGTATAGTTGGCTTGTGAATTTATCAACAGGTTGACGTCACAACCCAAATCCCAGGTGAAAAATACTGTACCAAGGCGTTTTTTAAGCTATCTACCTAGCCATGGAAAAAAACACATATCACATTAACAACCCCTTTATTTTTCTATGTAACTCCCTTCAACAGTTATATGTATATGTATACTTAATCCATCTTTTTTCCAATTGTCGCATACCCTCAGAAACAAATTCCTTCGGTAACTGCAACTTTCAGTGCTTTATCAGATGCAAAAATGCTTTCCCCTGAGATGCTTTTAAAGTTTTTGAATAGAAAGAAGTCTGGCAAGGCTATGAAGGTGGATGCCTTAACTCTATGAACCCACAGACATTGCTTATCTACTGGACTTTGTTTGCCTTATGAACCCAGCAATTGTAGTACAGCAACAAGTTTTCTTTTCCTCCAGGGCAGCTTTTAAATTTTGAAATGTGTTTACATAGGCCTCTGCATTTATGGTAAACCCTTTGGCATATATTCAATAAGCAAGACTCCTTCAGCATCCCAGAAAACTGTTGCCATCAGTTTTTTTTTTCCAGAAAATTGTGTTTTGGCTTTTTTGGTGGTGGAGAGCCCTTGTGAACCCACTGCATGGAGTCTTGTTTAGTGAGAGGGTCCCAGTGACGTACCCAAGTGTCATTCCCAGTAATAATTCAAGAAAAAAGATTTCTATCCCTCTCCAACGTGGCCAAACTTTACGACACTACGATGTTCCACCTAAATTTCACTCATTTTATCTTGAAGTAAACCTTCTCAAATTTGTATAAACCGCACAAATTAAATACAACTTAGCACATCTACTTCTAAATGTCCCAGCTATTTTTTAATAATTGGTTTAACATCTTCGCTGTTTTATTTCATGGCTAGGTAGATAACATAAGAAACGCCTTCGTATATAAACTCATTGACAAAATTAACGTACCACTATAAAATTAATTTTTGCATAATTCCGAGATAACAAAGTCGTTCTTGCAAGTAGACTGTGGGTCTACTCTAATATTTCATGCAAATACTGTCAACAGATGCTTTTAAAATAACAATTGTAAATTAAAGTCAAATTAACCAAAAATTAGTTTTTAAAATCTGTTTAGAAACCGTGAATTAAGCGAAAATGAATCGTCCAAGAAATTTATTAGTGAAGGAAGCAGTAAGAGCGTCAACTTTGCTGGATGAGGGATACTCGATGCGCAGTCTTGCTAATGTGGTGGGGTATCCTTCTTTTCAATTTGTTTAATTTTTTTAAGTCACATATTTTTAAGTCATATCTTTAGTTAAGTTGTAAATGAAAGTGTAAGTTAAAGTTAAAGTTCAATTTATTATGTTTTTCATTGTTTTTTAGCAGTATTTTGTAACATCTGATGATGTGCCGGAGTCGGCACGAAAACGTTCATGAATAAAATCTAAAATTAAATATATTTGTGGGAACCGACTTCGTGTTATTAATTATTGGTATACAATTTATTATATAAGTCACATATAGTAAGACGATTTAATGAGGCAGGATCTTACTTTCGAAGACATGGGCAAGGGCGAAAGCGATGTGCCAATCCGAGAAATTAGCAACAGAAGACCGCCAAAAAAAACATTGCTCACCGGAGAGCACAAAATTTAAAGATTGCGTTTTGCTGTTAATGATTGGAAGAAGGTTTTACTCTCAGAGTCTCAGATGAAACTAGAGTTAGCCTCAAATCTCCTGATGGAAGTAAACGCATCAATCAAAGAGCAGGAGAGCGATTTGCTAATTGCAATATCTCTCCAAGAGTCCCATTTCGTGCTGGCTCTTTAATGTTTTGCGGGGGAATCTGTTTCAACAGATGCACAGAGTAGATCCCTATACGTGTGAGGTCTATGAATGCGGATTATTATCTGGAAAACATCGTAGTTACCAATGTGACGCCATTTTCTCCATTTGTAGGTCCAAATTTTTTATTCATGTAAGATAATGCTCGTCCCCACGTGGCTAGGCAAGTTATCGACTACATGAATACTGTAGATATTCCATTTATGAAATGGCCAGCAAACAGACCCGATTTAAACCCAATAGAGCATCTATAGTATCATATAGAAAAAAGGTTCGACGTCGTACACCCCCACCTATCAACCAGAATCAACTGATGGGTGCAGTAATTGCGGAATGGGAGAAAACTACCCAGGAAATTACTGAAAATCTAATTTCCAGCACGCCATGGCGTATGAATGCGGTAATTAGGAGTAGAGGAGGGTATACACGGTACTAAAATCGCATTGAATTCATTAATTTTTGTTTTCATATTCTACTGATTTTTAATAAAAAAAGTTTTTAAATCAGAAACGATTTAAAATAAGGTTGTGCTTTGTTTATTTCGCTGCAAATATTGATTACACAAACCCAACAACAAGCTTTCGTGTAATTTTGATTGAATATTTTTTCTATTATTTAATTATGTAAGTTTAACAAAGTTAATTTTGTCCATGAGTTAAATTTCCCTTTGTTGTGCGGTTTGATTTTGTTGTGTGAATTGGTTTTGTTGTGTTCGTTTATTTTCAATTTTGGTGAAAGTATTTTTTATCTGATTTCTAAGCTAGCCATTCTTTTCAAGAACATTTGTAATAAATTCCTTTTCTTTGTTAAAGATTTGAATATTAGAGCAGATTGATCATATACACTTTTTACAAAACCTATTTTGACGTTTTGGTGTTGATTAGAAGTGTAATGTGAATATCTGTTGGTGTGTGTTTTCTTGCGGTAAACTGATGCGTTAACATGACCTCTGTCTTTTATAATCAGTGTATTGGGGAAAGGTAGGTAATTGATTATTTTGATCTGTTTCTAATGCAAATTTGATGGAGTTTTCTTGATGATGGATAAAACTGAAAAAATTATTTAGTTCATCAATATCATAAGGCCAAATAGAAAAGACATCATCAACGTATCTCCACCAAATTGTTAATATTTTTGTGTATTTATGAACATATTGTTGCTCAAAGTCTTCCATCAATATATGACTTATAATTGGAGACGAAGGTGAACCCATGGACATCCCGAAATCCTGTTGGTGTGTGTTGAGTTGGAGGTATGTTTTGATGAAAAGTGTTAAAAGTTCCATGATTTTATTTATTGAAAGTATTGTTCTGTTTTGAGATGTGATATGGTTTTCCACTCTGTTTTGTATTATGTTTAATGTTCTATCTACATAAATATTTGTGAATACATATACTGACTACATCAAAACTGAGCATTAAGGACCGGTGATACCCTCTATTTTGAAATGAGAAAACAATGTTTTAATCATTATCTAAATATTTTAACAAATCCAGTACCATTTAAAAACATTCATTTCATCGTGCAAAGTATATTTTAAAAAAATTAATACTGCAGTTTAATTGGATCAGATTTTAGGATTTCGTACAATAACGTGGTTAGTTTTGATTGAAATTAATTTTTGTTTTAATTAATTACTAATTCATTACTTGCGCTAGGGTATGTTAAAATTGTGAAAATAAATACGTATTATAAAACAGTTTTTTATCATTTTTCTATTATATTTAAAAATAAATTGCTCATAATATCAATGTATCAAACCACTGGTTTCTTTTATTTGATGTTATATTACGTTATACCCTAGATTAAGTGGTACTGCATGCGCACGTATTTTTAAAAATGCGCTGCTTTATTTAATAACGCCAAAATTATTAGAAATAAATTATAACGTAATACCTACAATATTAATGAAAGAGAGCTACCTACGGGAAAAGAGATAGGGTTAGACGGCTTTACCTCAGCCATTGCCTTTACGAATGGGTCAACATAATCCTTTCAGGTAGAAAGTTCGTTTAGCTTGAAGACAGTACGTCCTGTAATTATTACGTGAACACAGTTTTAAATTTTTATTTGAACAAAATGCGAAGTACGTATATAGTGAGAAAGCGGGGGAAAGCTTCAAAAGCACAACGGCAACGAAGAACTCGAGAAAAAGTGATTTTTTCCATTGAGAACGCTGACAACACATTAGCAGAAGATGCACACGTTCCTTATTTTCAAAAGTAAGTATACCTATGTAGGTAAAATAATCCACGAAAAAAAAATTGTCAACTGTAATTACACAAAGCGACAATAGTAGATTGTTTTACAAGTTAAGAAAACTGAGAGTTTCCCAGCGAGTGTAAGTTTTTAATTCACGAGCAAGCGATAGAAATCAAGCATATTTTTCAATGAAAAATCGCGAAGAAAAGTGGTAGTTTTCTTGTTAGCAACGCTTTTCTTCATAGCAACACTTTTTTTCATTCATTCAATTTATTTGTATAAATATTACATGTATAATTGTTCAAATTATTAAACGTTGCGCAAATTTCAAATGCGTATCTTAATAATGCATTATCACACGTGTATTGTACAATATTTTATCTACAGAGCCCGCGCAAAATCTTAAAAACGTTTAAAAATAATCTGACGTTTTACATAATTTTTTTGACAAGTCGAAAATTAATTCAGATAGTAGCTGTAAAAATGGACAACCCAGGACGACCACAGTGAAAAATAATGCTATAATGACATACCTTGATAAATTCTGAATATTTATTTTTAAAATTAACGTGATTTTCGTGAAGAAGAAAAAATAGCATGTTCAACTCGTAAGAAAAGTGTAAATTTTTAATTCACGAGCAAGCGTCGTTGGAAAACTCTCACTTTTCTTAACTTGTAAAACAATCTACTATTACTTATGGCTTACTTTATATTGGAGTTAAATGATCAAGAAAAATAATTCAAATTTTATTAATTTATTTTAATAAACAAGAGAAACGAGGGGTGGTCCTTACAATTCTGTTTTTTTTTTTTTCGGATTTGAATTTTTTCCTCGGATTGTTGTTTTACCATGTATGCGATATACAGGATGATTTATTAATCACTTTTTTTGTTATAGCCTTCCGGAAGACGATTTACACGATTTGGTGATAGAATCGGACACATCTAATCGCATTGTACCAACTCTCAGCGGAAATCGTGTTGTTGATATAAACTTTTTTTTGGCGGAAATGAAGAAAATTGCTTACCATGACAACAAATGTACTATGGGAAAAATGAATTTCATGAAAGAGACCAGAAAAGGAATTTCGTCAACGTTATTCTACCATTGTAGTACTTGCGAGAAGACTATTGCTGTATCACTGCAACCCCCAACAAGTACCGTAAATAATTTATTAGTTTGGGGAGCGACATCCGTTGGTATTGGATATTCGCAGTCTGAAGAATTATTTTCTATAATGCACCTGCCAATGATGTCCGCAAAGTATTACCGAAAATTAGAAACAGAGGTTGGCAAAGTGTGGGAGTCACAACTTCATTTGCAAATGTGTAAAGCAGCAGAAGAAGAACGAGAGCTTGCAATTGAAAAAGGTGATATCGAAAATGGAACACCTTATATAAGTGTAGTGGTCGATGGAGGATGGGCGAAGCGTTCGTATGGACATAGTTACTCGGCGCTTTCAGGAGTAGCATGTATTATAGGTCTGCAGACAAAAAAATTATTATTTATAGGCATAAGAAATAAATTTTGCTGTATCTGCACTGCTGCTGAAAACAAGAAAATGGAATCCCGACCTCATCATTGCTTTAAAAATTATAGCGGCTCCTCCAGCAGCATGGAGCAAGATATAATTGTTCAAGGTTTCAATGAAAGTGAAAAGCAGTACAATCTTCGATATAAATATGTAATTGGTGACGGTGATTCTAGTGTGTACACCAGGATTTTAGAAAACGTTAGCTATGGTAGATACGTTCTGAAACTGGAATGTGCTAATCATGTAACTCGAGCGTTTACATCTCATTTGTACAAACTTGTAGCAAATACAAAATATGCAACATCAGTGCGCGGTGTTATTAAATCAAAGTTACCAAGGCTTAGTGTAGCAGTACGATCGGCTATATCTAAATCTGAACAATCTTCTACAAATGAACTATGCAACGAATTAAAAAATATACCCCATCACGTGTTTGGAGACCACTCAAGCTGTAGCGAGAAATGCCGAAGAAAAACTAGCGACGAGGAAAATTTCATTCCCCTTTTAAGTACCAGCCCAGTATTGGAAGAAATACACAAAATTGTAGATTTTGTTGTAAGAAAGGCAAACCGTTTAACTAAAAATGTTACAACAAATTATGCAGAACGGTTCATGTCACTGGTTGCAAAATTTTCAGGCGGAAAACGAGTTAATTACATTCAGCGAGGATCTTTCCAACGACGGTGTTATGGAGCTGCTTTATCTTTTAATTCAGGGCCATCTTGGCATACGCACTGTTTATTAAAAAATCCACAGTTTGATCGTTTCTGCCGTTTAAGACAAAAAAAATGCGAATACGCACGCTCTGTACAAAAGAAAACATATGTGAGGAAGGTAACAAAGGATAATGACACTAAAGACTATGGCCCTGAAGCAGATATACCAGATGTTACGGAAGACGTACTAGAATCTGAAAAATTAAAAATTTTAGATTACTTGAAAAGTGAAGATGCAAGTACAATTGAAAAACTTACATTAGGACAACACGAGAACGTAAAGTGGCATGAGGCTCGACGAAATCGACTTACGGCATCAAGTTTTGGTCGAATTTGCTTACGGCGACCTACTACACCTTCCCATGCACTGGTGAAAACATTATTATATAGTTCACGGCATTTAACATCTCGCGCAATAGTCTATGGTCGCATTAATGAAAAAAAGGCTATACAGTTATACGAAGAAAAAACTAATGCAAAAGTTGTATCGTGTGGTTTGTTTATTTCGAATGATTTTCCATATTTAGGTGCATCACCTGATGGACTAGTTGATCAAAATGGGCTGGTAGAAGTCAAGTGCTTGTACTCAATTCGAGATAAACAAATTATTGCAGAAGTTGAAGACAATCATAAATTATGCATTAAAATGGAAAATGGTCAATTATGCCTAAAGACAAATCATGTGTATTACTTTCAAATACAAGGCCAACTTAATATTTTAGAAAGAAAATACTGTGATTTAGCTCTGTACACCGACGTTGATTTCCAGATCATCCGAGTATTGAGGAATAAAGAGTTCTGGAAAAATAAAATGATACCAAAGTTATCAGACTTTTATATAAACTGTCTTCTACCCGAATTAGCTGACCCTAGAATTCCTAGAGGCATGAAAGCGCGAGATTCAATTTCTATTATAAACGCACGAAAAAGTAAAACGAAGAAGTAAAATTTTTCATTTCCACATTTATGTATGTATTATACAGGGTGTAACACAACTTATCCGAAAATTTTTAACCATGCATGCACCTCTAAATAAGAAGTCGATTTGTGAAAAAAAAAATTAATAAGAGTCCAACACAAAACGAGACAAAAATTGTACGCTAATACAATGTCCATCATTTGCTACAGTACACAACACGTGCCATTTTCAATTGAAAAAATAACTATCACTTTACTACTAACAATTCGCACACAAGCTGACAGATTACTACATTGTACTTATTTTGTTTTTGGCAATTGTTTTATGCAGTGTTCATTTTTGTCATTTTAATTAATTTGTAACTTTAACAACTTTTATCTCGTTTTGTGTTGGACTTTTATTAATTTTTTTTTAACAAATCGTCTTCTTATTTGGGGGTGCATGTATGATTAAAAATTTTTTTAAGTTGTGTTACACCCTGTATAATTATAGTATTTATGTTACTTTTTAATGAATAAAAATATATTTTTAAACGAAATTGTTTCTTGCTGTTGCATAAATCCAATTTTACTTCTAACAAACTTAAGCAAATGTAAACATTATCTTTAAAATATAACTTGAGTCAGTATGAGCTAACCTGATGACCAGTGTTGGGTAGGATCTAGATCTGAGATCTAGATCACTTGTTAACCAGAGATCTTGCATCTTGATCTAGATCACAGTTTTAAGTTTCTGTGAATTATGACGTTTAAAAAAATTTTCCATTTTAAAAACTTGGCTACGATAAAGAAACTGTAGTTTTTAATTTTAAATCTCAATTCTCAACAACAGGCAAATACAATATAAATTTGAAAGGTTCCCTTGTTATCTGCTGACATAGGCTTTAAACCTTAATCCTTCTGGGAATGGTATAATGAGACAAAAACTTACATTTGTTTGAATAAGAAAGTTCTAGAAAAATGAACAAGTTTGTGACTGACAGGGATTAATTGTAAAAAATCTCTGAATTTGTAACAAAAGTAGCAATAAACCACTTAGGGTCATCTAAAACACTGAATTAAAATGCCTGCAGACAAAAAGTCCAAAAGTGCTAATTACAGCCAATGGGCTAAATTAGATTCTCATTTAATGACCGATGGAGTTTAGAGATTAGTTTTTTGCCTGTTTCAGCTAATTTTAGTGTTCAAAATTTTATTATTTAAATGTAGGAATTACTGTTACTGTAATAATAAACTGATAACTTTTAAGAGAGTTTGTTTTACTAAATTTTTAATTATATCATAATAGTTCATCGAATTTAAAGCTTAATTTTAATCACTTTTGAAATCAACCCTTCAAACTTTCCACAGATCAATTTAGAATAAAATATAACACGGATATATAAAAAGGATCTAGATCATTTTTTGAAATCTTAGATCTTGACCTAGATCCGTCTGTATAAGGTGATCTTGGATCTGGACCTAGATCACGGATTCTAATTTGATCTGGATCTGGATTTAGATCCTGAATTAAAGGATCTTACCCAAGACTGCTTATGACTAAATTTTGTATGGCAGGTAGTAAGAAAAGGTGAGTAATGGGAGGTCCTGCTGATACCCCCGGACCCGTATTGGTTTTGATGCTACGTACCTTTACCTACGTAAAAATTATTGAAAATAGAAAATGATGTGTGTGTTGCCTATATCTAAAAGTATCGGATATTAGAGATTTCTGACGGGTATCACCGGTCCTTAAGTGGTTTGTGTTTAGGTTCGCTTCCTTGAATTTCTCAAGTAAATGTTGTGTGTTTTTTATACAGGATTCAGCTTTTTTAAGTATAAATCTAGCTAGATTGGAACATATTGAGATAACTATGAGTCTTAGTGGTAGGTTGGTTTTATGTACTTTTCGTTTTTCGATGTCAGTGAACTCGTCTTTGTGTCGGAACAGTGTTTTTTATACTTTTGTTTCAATGGATTTTGTGTAATCTTTGTTTAATTTAGTGTACTGTCCTGTGATATATTTTTGTGTTATATGCGCCAGCGTTTAGAATTTCCTTTACCTGTTGGTAGAATTTTAATAGTGTTACCTTTTTTATATGCGTAAGGATTATCTTGCTTGAAAAGTTATGTTTTGCTTGATTTCGGATTGTTTTTCATTAATATAAATTAAATTGATTGAAAAAAAGATTTTATCTATCTAAAAAATTGATGTTTTTTTTCCTGTGTGTATGAAATAGTTTTTTCGAATAAAAAATTAAAAAAGTTATTAGTATTTTCAAACTTATTTATTGGGCTAGATCTGCACTTGCGGGCGCCAAGAATCTCAATATGTTTCTGCTGCAATGGCCACCGATATTAATCGATCTCCATCGTGCCAATCATCGCATTGGCAACGGATCTACGATTTTACTTAGTATCCGAAAGAAAACAGTATATTTTTTCTATACTAAAAATCTCAACTGACCTCAGTTAAGATCGAACAAGAGAAAAATGAAAAGGTGGTCTTCCCCTTAGTCCCTTTCCGTATGGTTTGGATTTCCATGCTAGTTTCGGAAGTCTGTTTTCTTCCATTCTTTCCAAGTGCCCAAACCCTTGTAGCTAATTCCTATCTATTTTCTTGTTCACTGGTTTGCAGTGCAAATTTTGTCGGATCGCCTCATTGGGGATTCGGTATATTCTTGTTACACCTTCAACTTTCCTCAGGTATCTCATCTCCTGGGCCTGTATGTGATTATTTACACAGCTGGCTGTTATGGGCATATCGTTTAGTTTCCTGTTTTCTGTTTGTGTCGTCTTCTACAGTGTTTCATTTCCATCTGTATCTTCTAATGTCTTTTCTAGATTTCCTAATAATTTTGTAAAATGCTCTTTCCACCTTCTCATGATATCCTTCTTTTTGGTTATAAGTTTTCCATGCGTCTTCCAAATTCTTTCTAGGAATTTCTCTTTGCATCTCGTACTAAGTCCATCACGTATACCCTTTGTGTCTTATATTTTGTATAGTTCTCTTCTTTCCTGTCTTGTATACAGGGTGTAAGCGAAACCAGGAACACCCCCCTTTTTTTCCACAAGTTTTAAGTTAATGAAATGAAATTTTGGGATGTTGAATTATTGGTAAAAACGCATTATACGATGTATAAATCACTGAACTAGCGCTTCCGGTTTAACCGGAAGTGACATCAACTTCAGATTTTTAAATAGCACCCTGTATATTTTTTAACAGATTCTTGTACTATTCGAAATTCTCTTTTCAATGGTTTTTTAAAATTTAAAATTGGTAAATAAATGGGGTAGAAAATTGCAATTGTTTCTCTGCAGGGAGATGGCCATGAAATCAATGTTCAAGTTAGCAATATTTAACAAGTGGGCATTCAAAATTATTGTAAACATGTTTTAGTACAATTGTAGTAAAAAATCGAAAGCAGTTTCTAAAAAAAAAAACTTTCGTATGAAATAGCTGGCCATAACTCCATTTTTTTAAATGGGACCTACCAATATTTTTTGTTTTTTCTTAAAGAGTTTTTAATTGCTTTTCTAATGACATATGTAAATCATATTTTTACTCACAAAAATTCCAATGAAACGGAAAATAAAATATTAAGTGACTTTTTAGCTCTTAGTGATACCTACAAATTTAGTTATCCATGGAATAATTTCAATTGTTTTAACTGTTGTTTTTGTTTAATTAATTGTCAAACAGTGAAATTGTATTGTTGTAGTTTGTGCTTTAAAAATATTTCTTTTGTGTTTATTTAAATTTAAATTGCAATAATATGGAAAATTATTCGAAAAATGAAAAAGTCGAGATGCTTTTAATTTACGGCGAATGCAGAAAAAACGCAGTTGCTGCTTCTGTTTTATACGCAGAACGATTTTCTGATAGGCGTCATCCTCACAGAATCTATTTTAGTAGAGTTGAACAAGAGTTTAGAACAGAACCAGAAAATGAAGAGGCGAATTTTATAGTAAGTGAAGAAATGGAAATCAATGTAATAGCTTTTACGGAAGTAAATCCGACCTTCTCAACGAGACAAATTGGTATTCAATGTGGAGTTAGTCACCACCAAACAATTTGGAAAATTTTGAAGAAATACCGATTTCATGCATTTAAATACCAATTACATCAGCATTCATACGCCAATAACTACATACGACGGGAAAACTATTGCAATTGCTTATTACAAAATCATGTAGCAAACAATACATTTCATCTTATCATTTTATTCTCCGACGAATCACGTTTTACCAACAATGGCATATTTAACCGAAATAATACAAGATATTGGTCTAGAGAAAATCTAAAACTTCTGAGAGTGGGAAATTTTCAGGAAAGATTTGGCTTTAATGTGTGGATCGGAATATTAAATAGTCGTATTATTGGACCCATATTTTTTGATGGTTCATTAACTGGCCAACGATATCTACAATTTTTAAGAAATGAAATAGAAGAGAATTTGGATGAATTGCCATTGAGAATCTTACCTTTAATTTATTTTCAACAAGATGGAGCCCCTCCACACAATGAAAGACGGATGTATGAATACTTAAATCGCAGATTTAATGACCGTTGGATTGCTACAAATGGACCTGTTCGATGGCCGGCAAGATCACCGGACCTCACACCGATTGATTCTTTTTTGTGGGGACACATTAAAAATATTGTATATCGCACGCCACCTACAACAATTGCTGACTTGCGAAATAGGGTGAGGGTAGCGATTAATAGTGTAACCCCCAACCAGTTAAATCGTGTTAGTCAAGAAGTTATAAGAAGGGCACAGATTTGTAGAGGCAATAACGGACAGCATTTTGAACATTTGTTGTAATTGTAATATTAAATTTAAATAATTTTATACATATGTTTTTGTTGTTATTGTTTGTGTTACGTTGATAATAACTTTGTTAGATTAAAATCATTTTCTAGAAATTTTAAATTTTTGTTATAATAAAATGAAAACGAATTTTTATTGGAATTTTTGTGAGTAAAAATATGATTTGCATATGTCATTAGAAAAGCAATTAAAAACTCTTTAAGGAAAAACAAAAAATATTTGTAGGTCCCATTTAAATAATGGAGTTATGGCCAGCTATTTCATACGAAAGTTGTTTTTTTTTTTTAGAATTTTTCATTAAAATTTAAAAATATTGGGGCTATTGGTCAAAACTACTTTCGATTTTTTACCACAATTGTACTAAAACATGTTTACAATAATTTTGAATGCCCACTTGTTAAATATTGCTAACTTGAACATTGATTTCATGGCCATCTCCCTGCAGAGAAACAATTGCAATTTTCTACGCCATTTATTTACCAATTTTAAATTTGAAAAAACCATTGAAAAGAGAATTTCGAATAGTACAAGAATCTGTTAAAAAATATACAGGGTGCTATTTAAAAATCTGAAGTTGATGTCACTTCCGGTTAAACCGGAAGCGCTAGTTTAGTGATTTATACATCGTATAATGCGTTTTTACGAATAATTCAACCTCCCAAAATTTCATTTCATTAACTTAAAACTTGTGGAAAAAAAGGGGGGTGTTCCTGGTTTCGTTTACACCCTGTATATTGTTTCCATAGTTTTTTCTTGGTTGTAACTTCTGTACAGATTTCCTCATTCCACCATGGGATTTGTTTTCTATTGCACCCCACTGTTGCTTTGTCCCAACTGTTTTCTGCTGAGTTAAGAACGATTTCTTTAAATCTTTTCCATACATGTTCAACATTTTCTGATGGATTTCCTTCTAAAAACTCTCTTGCTTCTGTTGTTATATTCTGTTGGCAGATTTCTTTATTGTGTTTCAATCGTAACCTGTAGAAATATATTACTACTCTGTTTTCGAGCTTCTCACTACTTCTTGCTGTTCTTCTATTCCCTCCTGCTCTATTTCCATCATTAAGAGGAAGTATATTCCCTATATTCCCACCTTTGGTGGTGTAGAAAAATAGCAGTGGCGATCCCTAGAGGTGGAACCTGGAACGTCTACAGGGGCTCTAGCCCTCTATCTGATCAATGCCCGCAAGATTTTTGAAAGAGTCAATAACTTTATTAAGACGTTCTTAAATTTAATTATTATAGTAATAGACGTATAAAATTTTATAATAAATATTAAGGAATTATTGCAAATTGGCCTTTATTTATGTGTACAGATGCAACCTTTAGCTGCCAATCGGATATAAATGTTTTATATAATCAAAAACAATAAGGTTTCATAAATGGAAGAATCATAGGCTGCAATGCATCGGGGATATGCATATGCCTACATCTATTCTCTTTTCACATTTACGTTAGTTCTGGTAGCTTTATTAAAAAACAAATCAGTTGAAACAACTTTATAAAACCATTGCACTCAACTTAACTTCTAATTATTTATTAAGCAAATAGCTCTCTATTATAGGAAAACATTTTATTTATACATATATTATTTACCTGTTTCTTTATACAACGTGCCAAAATTATTGTTACGAATTATTAAAATATGTAGGTTTCAACCAAGAAACGGTACTCTTTTACATATTATACAGGGTGAATAAAAAGTAAGGAACCTCGATGCTGAAGCCTTTATTATTAGTTTTAAAAAAAAAGTTTTAGACAAAAGTTTTATAACAAATTATTTTCCACAAACTGATGGTTTTAAATATTTTTTTCAAGATCTCGCCTTTGCGCTATGACGTCATCGATACTTTTTTCAAATGGCAACCTACATATATTTTTTAGGTCGAAATTTTATAGCATTTTTTTTTCTTTGTGACCATCTAAAAATATCATACGGTTGCATAAGCGAAATTTCAAGAAAAATCAAGTTGAATGTTATTCGTACCAGTATTTAACGTACGTACTTTTATCACAAAAATTAAACACATGACTATTAAAAACAAATACAAACAATGTTTAACATTACTTTATTACAGAAGATGTTCAAATTGTTCGCCATTAACTATCTGACAATGTCCAATTCGATGTGAAGATCCCTGTCATACATTCCGAAACTTTACTTTTAAGATGGCCCCACAAGAAAAAATCCAACGGATTCAAATCGGGCTAGCCATTCGATACTACCCCTTCTACCGATCCACATATTCTCAAAAATTGTATCCAAATAATTTCGAACGTGAATACCATAATGGGGGGGGGGGGGCGCTCCATCATCTTACTGGAACCAAAGAGATATTCCCTATTAAATATATCACGCACCTCGAAATGTGATCTTCTTCTTTCACCGTATCCAAGTATCATCAAAATTTCGATGCATTCTGTTTCTGTTAAACGTACCATAGTTGAGAATTACTTTCTCAAGCACAAGTGAAATTTGCATTTGTTTCCAAGGCAATCTTTCATTTCTCATATTTCTCTCGTCCAATTGGACATTGTCAGATAGTTAATGGCGAACAATTTGAACGTCTTCTGTAATAAAGTAATGTTAAACATTGTTTGTATTTGTTTTTAATAGTCATATGTTTAATTTTTGTGATAAAAGTACGTACGTTAAATACTGGTACGAATAACATTCAACTTGACTTTTCTAGAAATTTCGTTTATGCAACCATATGATATTTTTCGACGGTCATAAAGAGAAAAAAAGATGCTATAACATTTCGACCTAAAAAATATAGGTTGCCATTTAAAAAAAGTATCGATGACGTCATAGCGCAAAGGTATGACCTTGAAAAAATATTTAAAGCCGTCAGTTTGTGGAAAATAATTTTTTATAAAACTTTTGTCTTAAACTTTTTTCTCTAAAACTAAAGGCTCCAGCATCGAGGTTCCTTACTTTTTATGCACCCTGTATATTAAATGAACAGACTGATATGTTTATAATTTTGTTTCATTTTGGAACTATAAGCGTGTATATTAGCACTAGATAACGGGTGTAATTTGGCGTAAAGTGCTTTAAAGTTTAATGTAACTATGCAACAATAACGTCATGAGAAAAATGTAAATGTAAATAGTTGGCATCACCACCGTAGTGCCAATCTATCATTTCCATTAAATCAAAAAACGAAATTTATTCAAACAATAATCGACCTTAATAGTGATTTACACAGGAATTACAGTCAACACGATAAATTATTAGCAAATACATAAAATCTAGTTCTTTTAATGTGAATTCCTGAATCTGATTTCATTGCAACACCTATGATTTCTTAGCGTCATGCCTTTTTTAGTTTTTATAAACTCTCTGATCAGAAGAAACCTCAACCCCTTTCAAGTTTTTTGTCACAACCACCCACATGTTTAGCACGCCGCTATTTGCAAAACATCTCATGCTCTTTCTTGTACAAATCATTTGACTTTGCTGGAATTAATTTCACTTAAACAGTCTCGAAAATTTTCAGACGTTTTCTTGAATAAACAAACAACAGCAACGTAAACAATTTACGTAGCAACCATAGCAACATACGTAATCCACATCATTTGCACAATGCTCATGTCACTCTTTTGCCCAAAATACTGTAATCTAAAATTTTGAAAGGCTAAAAGAGGTTACAGAGACAGGTACAGAAATCAAAATGACATAAAACGCTGTATTTACCACGGACATAATTATAGATTAAAGCACCCGAGAAATTTAAGCATTCATTCTTACTTTACTCTCTGGATTATGCACTTAATACATAAACAGCTATCTAGTTTAACGACCTATGCATATTGCTTAATTGTTGTATGGCTAAGATCCAGTGTTAAATAAATAATATAATTTACTAACGAAGACTCATTTTCTTAAAAGTGGTGTAGGTAAACTTTTTGTTTATGCTTTCAGGAAAATTCTCCCTTCATGTCAAGAACCTCCTTGAAGAAAATGCAATAAAACATCTGCACCTAATATTTCAATTAAACTCGAAACTATTACAGACAGAAAGATCTTTTCTAAGAATTTAAATGCTAGAAATATCACTTAACCTTGAAATTTAATACCTAAAACACGTTGTTTTATATGGTTTCAAGAACAATAGCCCGATAATTTACGATTATCGATGTAATTAGCAAATCAGAATTTTAGTATGCCAGCAAAGGTAATAGTTTGGGGCATAAATCAACTTATCTAAAACGAAAAGCAAATGCATTGATTTCATAATGAATGCATTGTTCCAATGTATTTCAAGGTAAAATTAAAATTTTCTTGTAAAACAAAAACGTTAAAATGCAATTGATCTTTGATGGTGAAGTTCCTTACACACACGTCTTGGTAATATCATAATGGCTAAAACTGTGTTGTTTGTAATGTTTTTCAGCTTTTTATTTTCCATAATTTTTGGTAATAAAACCCAAATAAGAGATTTTGCACACTTGGAAGAAAGTGAACAACGTATAATTCTCATTGATGGGGAGTACAACAATGCCTATTATTCAAGCGATCCCGTGATCGGCTGTGAGTAATACCTACAATAAATATTATTACAATATTATAATTTGACAGCGGAAAATTATTTTTTTTTTTATAAGACAAGGAGTGGGCGCCAAAATTAATTTCGTTAGATTGCGTTTGTGGCATCCATGTATTGTGTAAAATTTCAAGTACTAATTCTTCGAGTAATTTTAATCATAAAAGATAAAATGAACATAAGTTCAAAACGACATAATTTTAATGTTACAGGGTGTTCAATAATAAATTCAAAAGCTTTCACGGAACCAATTAATAGAATAAAATTATAATACTTATTGCAAATATCGTATGATGCGGGATTACATAGTTGAGGACTCTTTCTTCATAAAGACGTTTGGCTGTCAATGAATTATCAACCCATAAACAAGGCCATAAAAAAAATGCATATCCTACATCTGGCAATTTCTGTAATTTATTTTTACGTAATTAACGAACAAGAGACGAAAATACATTTTGTCACTAAATAACTCAATACAATAAGCAAAATTACTCTAAGAATCAACCCTAGAGGTTTTTCGTATGTATTTAGACTTACCCTGTATAGTATTTAGGAAATACTCCCTATATATGTATATATTAACAAACATAATTTTCCTAAATTACGATTTCAGTCCCCGGTGAATGTGCAAAAGGTGTGGAATATTACAATGAATATGGATCGCAGTGTACACGAGACTGTGTTCTTTATCGTTTAGGAACACTAACTTGCGGTCAGAAGAATGTTATGGACACTATTCCTGGTTGTTATTGTTTGACTAGTTTCGTGAGAGCAGGATATAGTGGTCCCTGCGTTACAATAGAAGAATGCCTGAAGTATGAAATTGTGTAAGTAACTTTACCATTATTTTCATTCCTTGAATAGATAATAAATTGATTTTTCTTAAATAATAAATTCTTTGATTCTGTAAATCAAATATTCTAAGTAAATGTTTTTCAGAAAAGTGGTCAAAAGCGATGGATTTCTAAAGAATCATAATTAAACCATCGTTTGCTTATTGTTAATATTATGCAGTTGAACCTTCAATGTATCTAACTTTAGTTAGTTTTTTTTTTTAATATTTGTAATATATGTAATATATGTAAAATCTTATTGCCATAAATATAAAAATGCATGCCAAAAATAATAGATAATAATGTAAACTAGTATTTATAACGCACTATCCTGTCTGTACCACAAATTGTTGCATAATTTAAAAAAGTTATCAGGGACACCAGCAGTACTTAGATAATTCAATTTAGTAATAAAGGAAAGCCAATAATGGTAAAAATGACTTAATCTGCTTACTTTATGCAGATGACCTAGTTATATTAAGTGGGTCATCTATAGAAACACACAAAAACCTAAAGATTCTACTCAGCAATACCCTTATTCTACAAACAAATGAAGTGAAATACCTGAAACTCCATCTCAATAGAAGTTTAACTTGGAAAACTCCTATTAGCAAAAAGTGGACATCAAGGTAAAAGAGATATCCTGACTAGTCGGAAGGAAATCACCCTTAACCCTTAAATAAAATCCAATATGGACATATGGATGCCAGCTGTGGAGATGTGCCATAAATTCCAATCTAAACATCGTCCAACGTTTTCAGTCGAAAACCCTCCGAAACATACAATGTGATTTTTTAAAAACTCAATTGCAGCAGGCCGTATTCTGACTTAATACAGACAGTTCTAAGGTTATTAAGACAGAATTCGGCCTGCTGCAATTGAGTTTTTAAAAAATCACATTGTATCAAATGCACCATGATATATGTCAAATCACACCCTATACGCTGACCTACACATCCCATACGTGAGATATGTCATCAAACATTGTACTATTAAGCACCATACCACTGAAATAAAATCTTGGAACCACTGTCAACGGATCTACAACCTAGGAAACCTCAGATGAAGTGACCAAAGGATCTGACGAACTAAACTTGAGGACCCCTCACTGGAAGCCCTCTCCATTAAAGTCCTAAGCCCAACTACTATACTCGCCTACTATTAACTCATAGAATGCATACTATTCTAATTGCATGCGAATTAAATTAACAAAAACAAGTAATAACGGTTAAGGGGAAGCTTACTATGACAACAATCTGAAAACTTCAATTGCTGCCATTTTGTTTTTACATACTATTTTAATTAAATACTTTGTGGACCTCAGTATCCTCAAGGCATGCCTATCTTGTGAACCAAAAATCTTGGATTCGATTCCCAGTCCAGGTCAGTGAGATTTATAATGCGAAAAAATATCTGAACGTATGCTTCCTTTGAATACGACTGGTGTTTAGCATGTTAAAAAAAATCATCTCAGAGGTAGAGCAAGTAACGATATTGCAATCTACGTGGTATAAGCACAACCTATCAATGGTTAGGGTGGCTTTTGTGAATGCTTTTGGTACCACATTCAACGAGGTAATCATTTTCTTATTAAGAAATGTCCATATTCATGCAGATATAGCGAGATGCGTAAAGGCCCTGGAAAACGAAAAATTGCTGGTGTGGTAGGATGGTTTCCTTAACATGTTCATATATGTATAGCAATATTTTAGGAAAATCTTGGAATTTCCTGCACAATATGTAAGGCCTGCCCTGAGACTTTTATACAAATTCCAACTGTTGTTATATTAAGACACAGCTGCAAGCCCAGAGTAGTTAGACATCTGCAAATCTTTGCATGTTATAAAAACTGGCCTGTTGAGCAAAAATGAGTATATTATTATCAAAGAAAGTTAAAAGTGTGTCAACTAAAAATCCGCACAAAATTACTCGCTATAAAACAATCTCATCTAGTAGTCTATGGAGCAGTTGTTTTAGTTTTTGGTAGATCTTGATCAACACTTGCAACCTGATCATTTAAGTTTGTTGAAATATGTTAATTTTTAAAAATGCAAGCAATTAAGAAACATGGCCGTAGAAAGTTAATTGGCGAATTTTATAAGCAGCACAATGCAAATGGAAAAAACTATACATTGTGAAGCATTTTGAAGATATGCGTATTGCACCGAGAGCAGCTTGCGATATTATTAAAAGGATAAAACGATGGAAGAAGAAAAAAGTTTACAAAGGTCAAAAGGGAGTGGAAGAAACGCTTGAAAAATGACAGAAATGAAAAACGAAAACTCGCGGACGAAGCAGTGGGTAAAATTGATCAATCATGTAGAAAGCTGGGGAGAAAATTTCATCAGGACCAAAATGTATACTCAAAAGAATGCATACGAAAGAGATTAGTACCATTCATCAGAAAAAAACATAATGACATACGGTAAGTTTTTTGGTCAAACATTGCCACATCGCATTATGCTCGAATCACCATCTCTGTTTATGAACAATTTCAAATTCGGCATATTACCGTAACCAAAATGTTGCAAATGTACCACAGTTATGGCCCATTAAAAGGTTTTGGCATCAACTTAAACAAGAGGTGCATGAAAACGGTTGGGAAGCAAAAAAGACAACGAACTAGAAGATAGAATTGAACAAAAGCTTCGCCAGTTTAAATCTGAACACCTTAACAATCTGTTAGCTCGGATACTAACTAAAGTGAGGCAAGCGGCTAATCATGAACCTGATTTCGTTATTTCACATTATATTTAATAGTATTATATTAAATTTGAATGTTTTTTTCATAAGGTTAATAAATTTCGTTTAATTGAAAATTGTGCGGATTTTTAGTTGACACACCCTTAGTAGTAGATATCTATTCATCATAAGGTGTTTTTTGGTGAGAGAGTGGTAGTTTTATCATGAAGCTTTGTTCGAAATTAGAATAATTTAGCCAGCACATAAAGTAAAATTTGTGATATTAGTCATTTGGATTCTCGGTGAAACGAAAGCTATTTTTATTCGGAAACTTGAAATCATCCCCGTTTGATGCCTTGCTACTTACAAAAGCAGTAATTCTCGAAATTTATAAGCTTCGCTTAAAAGACTGGCATTTACACCATGAAATATACCTCATTTTAAGCACATTTTGTTCCAGTTTTTTAGACTCATTTTTTAAGCAGGAACGGCAGAGCATTTTTTTTTTGTAATTATCCATGTCTTTTCTATCTATTGATAGAAAGTTTTTTTTTAATTTCTGAAAACCAACTTTATAGTATTAAAAAAATCTAAAGCTCTATTTTACTTCAAAATTTTCAAATAGTTTTTACAAAAAGATTAATACCGAAAAAATTTCTCTATCAGTAGATAGATACAACCACTCTCTTTCAAACACCACAAGATTTTTTTTTTTGAAAATGCAAATTATGCCAAAAAAAACTGGAAATAAAGTTCTAGAAAAATCGGTTTAGATTTCCAATTTATAATTTATCGTTAGGCAACACAAATAGCACAGTAACAACGAGTAAGTACTTATCGGCTTTACGGAAACTTGATAAGGAGATTACAATTTAAATACACAGAAAATCGTAATTTTGTTTTTGCCATATCTTTTACAGTAATAACACAAATAACTATGTAAATATGCAAATTTTCAGATATGAATCTTACGCAATTCTTGACCTCTAACCTCAACTCGTTTTTGACGTTCTGCTGAAACGCGCCTTCTTATGACTTTTGATTTTTTAATTAGTTATGCAACTTTAGATACGTCAAATAGAAATTGACTGTATGTAAATGCCAGCCTTAATGTATGCGACCAGAATAGAAGAATACGAATTTTTTAATTATTAACTTAATAATTATTTCATATCGTCATTAAATTACTTACTCACGCATTTACTTTTCTAGAATGGTAAATTTGTACTTAATTTTTCACTGTCGCAACAACTAATACAGAAACGGTAAATTCAATCTAGCTTCCTTAACTATGGCATTTGTAGGTGCAACTTATCGAATCTACAGCAAAAAATAAAACTTTTAAACCACCAAAAACATACCGTTAATATAAATTTATGGTGTAAAACGTAACTACGTAACATACTCGTAGACCACATAAATGTGATGCCAACTATGTTAATGGAAAATTAACTCTTGTTGCATTCTGTTACAATATATATTTACTGGTAATCAGACTGAATGCATCATGGAATATAATTACAAACACTGCAAATAGTTTAGTTGCTAAAGTAGGCAAGCAGAAATACGTTCTGCAATATTAAAAAATTTATTATTTCTGGTGTTATTATGATTATAATTCTTCTTATTTCACCTAATTGGGAAATTTTATTCAGAATTGGCAATTTTTTAAGTGTTTTGCTATTAAGTAATACAACATTTGTAAATATTCAGAAATTACTTTGAGGACTTTGTTAATAATTTCTGATAAACAGACTTTCTCAACTAAGCTTTGTAAAGTCAAGTTTAAAAGGTGAGGGCCGCGACATTAATTGATTTGATCATAGTGATTTTTAGGTAAGATGTTTAGCTCGAAGTCTTTTATGAACCGAACGTATCAATCATCTTAATCACTTCCGACGAGATTATAATTATTCCTTTAAGCACATCGGTCGGATGTCTATAGAAGTGTTTGTTTAGCTATTTAAGGGATTTTCACACTAGGGTGACAAATTTGTCGCCTATTGAAATGTTTGCTAGTTATGTTGACTGAAATCGTTGTGCATGTAATAAGGAGCCAGTTAAGTTAATATTTACGTTGTTGTCCACCTTGTTCTGTATCTGATCTCAGCCTTGAGTAAGTCCCATACGGTCTCTATTTATGTTTCAAACGTATTTTGCCGTAATCCGAAATGAAAATTTGAACATCTGAATCATATAAATAGAGCATCATTGTGTAATTTTTTTACTGAGAATTGTTTCGTTCATGCTAATTTCAAATAACGGCAGAACGTCACTTGGGTGCATATTGTCAATTTGTGTAGGTAATTACATTCACTAATACAATAATTGTATAAAATAAAAGCTTCATTTTTAAATTTTTTATAAATATAACAACAGTATCATGTTGTAGAAAAATGCATAATTTAGTTATAAACACATTGCATCAATTGTGTGTTGATTGACTGATAGATACTATTTGCTCTGACGTCACACATGCGATCTGAATTCTGATAAAAATGCGTACTAATCATTCATACAACTTACGATTCTAGGCAGGTTTTAAAATATCTCTTTTATGGCAGTGTAGATAATTGTAGATAATATGGTTATAAAAAGAAAACATTTCAAGTCTCATTGAATGCACTGTGCTCATTTAAGTCATTGTATCACTGTTAATTATACAGGGTGTCACTAAAATGCCTTAAAAGCTTCAGGTAACCTTTTGCTACAACTGACAGAGGCCCCAAAATTTCAAACATGAACTTCCTATCGCGCTTAGTTTCTTCATACGAGACAGTTAAAGAATCTGAAACTTGGCAACACTGTTGATACTTGTATACTTGGAAAAATACATAAATGCAAACTGCTTTGTAAAAAAAATAATGTACGTAGGTATTTATTTCACAGAACATGTTCAAAATTTCCAGTTGTGTTAAATCTGGGCTTCTTGGAGGCCAGGCTACTGTACTTCCGCGGTCGATCCATCTTTTTAGATAAAATTCGCTAAGCCAGTTTCTCGTTCTAGCCGCATAATGCGACGGCGCCCCATCTAGTTGCATCCACATATCGCGGCGAACCAATAAATGTACAATGTGTACAAATATGTTTGAGATCAAGGTCAAACGAACCGCCAAAAATTCAAAATTTAGGTTGGTAATAAAAATATATCCCTAACAGTTGACACTAGTTGCTGCTGTCAAATCGTGTTATTTTTTTGATTTTCGCTTCTGGTCGCTTTTTCGTGTTGTTGATGGATTAATCTGTGAAAAATCAGTTCTTTTCAGAGCTATTGAGCCTATTTTGGCACTTGAGGTAAGATTCTCCCGCAGTACTTTGAACGCTTCTAATCGTTAGGTTTCTGCAGGTCCACGTCCAATCTGAAATTTAACGATTCCTGCTTCGTCCATTCTGTGAGGTAAGACTACGGACTTAATTATAAATTATAGCTAATTTCTCCACGAAGAAACCTTTAAACTCCCGGCTTCGGTGTGTGCAACTTTTGTGTTTTCACGTCGTGTTCACGCGTCTGTGTTCTGTACGGCTTCTCGCCAGTGTGAAAACACAAAATTTAGTTGCAATAAATTACATTTTATGTTGCAATTACTACATTTACATAATTAAATTTCAGCAAAAAGAAAAAATATGGTGTTTACATCGGAGCAAGACGCTTTTATTTTAATGGCTCATTATCGCAGTGCAACTCTAAATGCTAATAGATCTTGGAGCTATAACTTGGAGTCTTGCATTCAACAATTTATGCAGCAGTTCCCTGATGTACAATTTAATCGTCACAATTTTGTAAACCACAAACACAATATTATCCACCGATTTGAAGAAAAAAACTGCATTTGTAAGGGAAAGTCTTCTGGACGACCAACAAAATTAGCAGCAGGGACACTACACGATATCGAACATCGCATGACGACCAGCCCGAAAAAATCTTTGAGACAATTATCAGCTCAAACAGGTATTAACTGAACTTAAACATTAAAAAAAAAATACAGCTATGCAATAAGTTATTAAAATAATTTCAGGATTGGCAGTCGGTACTGTTCACACAGCTTTAAAGAAGAAGCTTCATTGGCATGCCTACAAAAGTTAGTGTCGTGCAGCAACTCTTACCACCTGATTTTGCAATCCGTATAAGATACTGTGAATGGTTTAACGAAAATTTAGCACAAAATAATAACCTTCTGGATTTAACATTTTTTACTGATGAAGCGTGGTTCCACTTATCTGGTTATATTAATTCACAAAATTTCCGCATTTGGGGAGCTGAAAATCCTCATGAATTTGTTGAAACCACTTTACATCCCCAGAAGATTGGAGTGTGGGTTGCTGTTTCAAGAAGGCGTACAATAGGACCTGTGTTTTTTCAAGAAACTATAACAGCTGAAAGGTATCGGAGGATTATTTTACAAGAATTTTTTGAACAAGTTCATGATGATGAATTAAACAATGGTTTATTTCAACAAGATAATGCACCGGCCCACACAGCAAGAGAAACATTACAATATCTTGAGGAATTTTATGATAACAGAACTATTAGTCAAGGTTTATGGCCACCAAGATCACCTGATTTAACTGCTCCAGATTTTTACTTATTCGGTCGACTTAAAAATAATGTTTTCAAGAACAGGCTTCACACTCTGGAAGAACTTCAAGAAGCAATAAGTCACGAAATTCAACAAATTACGGTAGAGGAGCTTCAAAGAGTTTTCGAAAATATGAAAAAGAGAGTTAATGCATGCTTAAATAGTGATGGTCAACATTTTCAGCACATGATATAAATACTAATTAATTATTAATTGAAATATACATATGTAGTTCTTCCTTTTAATATCGTTTAATTTAATACGGAAAATGTGTGATTTGATTAATTAAGCAATTGCATTTAGTTCAAATTTAGTATTGTTCTGTTTTTAGTAATTAATAAAAAATAATTATTAATAGACGAAGTATCTGCACTTTGTATAAACCTTTTTGGGGATTTTTTTGCTATTAAATACCAATCATGTATAATGTGTTGCCTATAGTCTCATCTCAGAAAATTTTGAACACGCTGTATATCTTCTAACAATGTTGGGAGTTCGTCGTTTAGAAAGTTCAAGTAATTGTTAGCATTCAATCGCTGAGGTACCACAAAGGGACCTACCAATTTGTTATCTACGATTCCTGCCCATAGTACATTGACCGAAAACCTAACTTGATAATTCCCTTCGTGTATGGCGTGGGGTTTTTCATGGGCCCAAATATGTTGATTATAGACGTTAAAAATGCCATTTCGTATAAAAGTGGCTTCATCTGTCCATGAAATGTTATTTACAAATCTTGGGTTTCTTATATGTTGTTGTAACACCCAGTTGCGGAAGGTAATACGTTTCCCATAATCTTCTTCTAATAAATGATGCACTCTAACTTTAGAGATAAAGGCCATCATCCTTTATGATCCTGTGAACGGTGGTTTTTGATGCACCAACAACTCTAGAAAGGGCACGGAAGCTAATACTTGACTCTTCAGTTACCAGATCAAGAACCACTTCTTCTAGATTATTGTCTCTAACAGTTCTTGGTCGACCTCTTGTCACGTACTAATTCCACACTACGACAACTTATAGGGGACGTCGAAGTCATGTAGCTCGCGGCTAACAAGCAGTCGAAGAAGAAGGGTGCAAAACTCTAAACCCTTCAAATAGGGGGGGTCGTAATCGGGAGGAAAAATGGGCGCCACTGCGGAAATCACCCAAGTTGGTCTCGAGGGACGTACCGCAGATGGTTCCTTTGGGCTCGAAAGGGGGTTGGGATGGCAGGATGGCTGCACCCTACTGCTGGATGCTACTTACCCTTACTTACTGAAATAAAACTGCTGGGGTACTGGTAACCAGGCTCACAAGGCTATACACAATTATTACAAAATAAACACAAAACACAAATAAAAGGCAGTAATGAATTAACACAGATTTAATGAATGTAAGGATTATTCAAAATATGACACAAAATGAATTCATAAGTTCTAGTTCTAGCTCTAGTGAAAAGGAGGATTGGGGGATGCCACATTTAGTCAAGTTGCGGCAAAGACAATTAACAGCTAGGCTCCCTTAATGGCAATCAAAAGAATGGTGCTGACAAAACTTAAGCTAGAAATCTAATTACAAATAATTTCGCACATGCAACATAAAATGGGCAATCATCGCGACAGTTCACACTGTTTTTGAATTGTTAACGCTAAAGCAAAAAGTAATACACACTGGTTGAAGCACTCCGCCCGAACAAATTAAGCAAAAAGACTGACGCTTGATCTACTTAAAGGCATTGTCAACTCACGAAAAGTCGATTTTTTTTTTATTTTGTAATTTGATTGAGTAAACTGAGTATGGCACCTTTGCAAAATTTTTTGGCCGAATTTTATTTCGTTACCGTGTTATGGGAGCTAAAAGTTTAAGCTATGACGTCAACTACATCGGTCGCCGGTAAGAGCTCTAGCATAGCTACAAGTACAACGCTAAATTTAGGTTATGTTGTCGACACTCGTGACGTCACGTACGTAGGATTTGAATTTTATTTTGGTTTTATTGTGGTTATTATCAAAGATATTGAAATTCTACAAATGCGGGTACTTTTACGAGTATTTTAACTAATGTATTTTGATATTTACTAAATATGTTGCATAAGTTGACAATGCCTTTAAATTACCGACAAAATTAATGCCTGTCTACGAGTAATCGGTAATATACGGTACTTAATGGGGTTGAAGAGGGTATTGTTGCAGCCGGCACGTAAAGGGGCAGTCTTAAATATTGTTACCTGGGAAAAGGGCTTTGTTGAGGGTGGCCCAAATGAAAGCGATGCTAGCTTCGAATCCCAGGAGATATCAGCGGTCGGCGAAGAAAAGGATGGAGTCCTTTTTCGGAAGCAGGTGCGAAGACAACGGGATGTCCTTGAACTGGTAAATTATTTGATCCGAAACGAAACTGTGTGAAACAGTAGGTACTTCTCCAAACATCAAACTTAAACGGAACTTTCATACAGAACTCATATTTTCTCGATACGATAAGACACTCTCTGGGATAATCCGACAATATGTCGTAAAATAGTTTTTCCAAAACTAAACGTGAACGAGAGGCTGACAAACGGCATTTTACTACCAAAGCCGGAACGAAAACTTGCGTCGTTTCTCCATTTTTTTCGTCAAGCGAATAGGATGTTAGAAGAAGATGCCCAAACGTGCCTTTGTTCGCGGGGAGAACCTTGAATGACGCGACTCTAGCGTTACCTCGTGATCGGTGGGTGCTTCCCCGAATTTTTAACGAAATCGGTTGCAAGGAATATAGGATCATCCTATTTGGGACTTCTCTGAATTATGTTTTACTTAATTTCTCATATTCGATTGGCTAAACTTCAATAAATTTCAGTACTAATGATATGAACTGTAACACTCTCGTACAAGAAAAATAAGCTGCGGAGGAAATTTTTTCTTGCAGTTTTGCCTTAAGAATTCTCAAAAGAAAATGTTTACCTGTAGCTTTTAATGCATTTTAGGGACCCCCTATTTCGCGTTATTATCACATAATCGTCTTCTTTGAATAAGGTGGCGATCTATAGTTTCTCGCCCATTCTGGCACAAAAACTGTAGAATCTTGCTTACGGAATGTGAAGACGCATTGTCGTGATGGAGCATTAGACCGTGCACTGCAGCCTATTCAAAAACTTGAGGAAGACTAACAGTAGTGTACCAGTTAGCCGTTACTGTCTTCTGTCCTTCAAGCTTAATGGCCCTCACCAAGTCCGTGCTTCTAAAGAAAATTGTGTATATAACTTTTTCATTGCCCATTACATTTTCATCATGGTCGAAGTAGGTTCATCTTCCCATACCCATACGCGGCTTTCCTGGGGGCTGGGTACGTTATAAAATTGAATATAGGTCTCACCACCTGTTATAATTTTAAAAATAATTTGATGGCTGCCATCGTTAACAATTTTAGAGTGTTGTTTCTGATTTTCACTCCTGCCTCATTTTGCTAAGAAGTTAGTTTGTTAAGCACCCATCGCGAAACTATCATGTAAAATTGTTCTTACTGCTGCGGAACCAATTTTTAATGTTTCCTCTAATATTTACTTATTTTTATACTTCCTGATTCCATCATTTGGTGCTGTTTCTTTCTTTTGTTTGTAGCAATTATTATTCCGTATCTTTCTCTTGCTGTTTTTGGAATAATTTCCTTGAAATGATTTCATAAGTGTTCTATATTCATATTATCCCACTGTTCTGTATCTCTTCCTGCCTTAATCTCAATTTCTTCGCAGAATTTATTTGCTGTTTCTTGTAATTTATATAACTTTATAGCCTCTTTTACTTCAACTCTATAATGAACTTTCGCTGCCACTAACCACTAACTAGTGGTCACTGTAAATTTCCGGCCCCCTTCTTACTTTTCCATCCTTAACTTCTTCTCTAAATGTTCTGTTAATGGATTTTTCTTTTCAGCTTGTAACCTCTCTCGTATACTTGGGCATAAATATCTCTGTGTATATAAAATGTATTCAATACCACTCGTATTAAATTATTTTCAACGCAGAAATTTATTAGTCTATCACTATTGTTAACTATTTACATAGATTATATTATTATATCTTTTCCCGACTCTGCAGTTGAAATATCCTAGTATTATTACTCTATTGTTTAGGTTTGCTACAATTCCTGTCATATCTTTTCAGAACTTATCCTTCTTGGCTGCATTTTGGTCTTGGTCCTCGCTTGGTTTGTAGACTCTATTAGCAAAGTTGTTATGTTTTGTTGATTTAATTTTACTTCGACTTTTAAAATTTTCCCTAATGTAAATTATGCTTTTTACATGTTGCTTTCTTATTATGCATCCTACTCCTTCTGCTGCTCTTGTTCTGTTTTTATTCCACTATGTAATAATATATGTCCTCTTTCCATTTCAATCATTCCTTGTCATTTTTTCTTGGTTTCAGTAATTGCTAACTAGTATATCTAATTTTGCCTTTTGCAATTCTTGTATGAGCATATATTCTTTTCCATTTAGACGTACCTATTACCTTCCAAGTACCTAATCTTAAATTATTTTTTTCTCTTTTATTTTGGTATTCGTTAGTTCCTGTTTGCATGTTCTTTTCCTTTGCCTCCTTATCTTCTTGAAGTTAATCCGCGCAGCGGTTAATTTTTTGAATTATTATTTAGTGGCCCTTTGTTGTTACACATTTCTTCTAGTAAGCTCTTATCTATATTCCATTTCCATTCTTTTCCTTTTATTGTCAGCTTCTGGTGACCCACCTTAATTGTCTTTCCTCGTTTTCTCTCATCCTCTGCCCTTTTATCCTTTTTTATTCTTCAATTTTGATTTATTCCGCATTAATTTCATTTCTTCATATCTTTGAAGTTTTCCAATTTCAGCAAATACATTTTTTGTCCTATTTTACAAGCTGTTCTAATGGTAATATCCATGTCTAATTTTTGTTGTACAAAGTTGACCATGTCTCTTTCCCCTTTTTAATTTTTTCAGTCTTAAATTTATATCTCGTAATTCCATTCTATTCATGTTCCTTTGGGGTAACGGTATTCTCTTTCATCAGCTTTTCCTACTCCTACACTGATTTCGCGAGCTCCTCATTATATTGACGTTGATCAAATCGCATCTGGTTTACTTCTTATTTTAAATTTTGTAGCAGTGTCAAACCCGAACTACAACATACCCACAAACATGCAATGTCACAATAACATATTTTTATGTCCAACAGACAATACTGAGGTACAGGGCATTCTCCAGTCGATAAAGTCAAAACCAACGGAAGACGTATATGGAATAAGCACAAGAACACTTAAATGGGCCTCAATGCAAATATCACATCCCTTAGCAGATATACTTAATAAATGCATAGAACAAGGAACCTTTCCAGAAAAACTGAAAGTTGCAAAAATAACGCCGATCTACAAAAAAGGAAACCAGAAAGAATGTCAGAACTATCGCCCGATATCAATCCTGCCTGCGGTCTCAAAAGTCTTTGAAGAGATCATCCTAAGAAGAATATATCGACATTTCAGTAAACACCATCTTCTCACAAGCGAACAGTTTGCATACCAACCTGGCAAGAGCACGATAGAAGCCATGAAACGCTTCATAGCAACAGTATGCAGGGCCTTAGAAGACAGACAAAAATGTGCAGCTCAACTCTGTGACCTAAGTCACGCATTTGACACAATGCCACACACAACATTCCTCGCAAAGATGCAACAGTACGGAGTTCGGGGAATACCACTCAACCTAGTAAAGTCGTACTTAACGCAGAGAATGCAACAGGTGACAATCAACGGCAAAACCAGTACCATCCGCGAAACAACAGTAGGAGTGCCACAGGGTAGTCTTTTAGGTGGAGTGTTTTTCATCATTTATATGAATGATCTACCATCAAACCTAAACTGTAAAACAATCATCTACGCTGATGACACAACACTAATTACAAATGCAAACAACCAAGCACAGCTGCAAAAAAACATGGAAAGTGAACTGACCAAGGCTAAACAATGGTTTACACAAAACAGTCTTTCGCTAAACGAAAGTAAAACAGAACAAATCACCTTCCAAATGGATAGATGGGAGAAACGGCAACCGGCCGTACGCTTCCTAGGGCTGCACATAGACCCCAGACTTACATGGGCTGATCACATCGAGACACTCGGAAAGCAACTATCAAGAGCCACCTATGCCGTGAGAAGAATCGAGAAAACATCAGGATACGACGCAGCAAAAGTCGCATATTTCTCACTGTTCCACGCAAGAATGTCATATGGGTTAGAAATTTGGGGCCATAGTCCACACACCACATTAATCCTAATCCAACAAAAACGAGCTGTGAGAGCCCTCACCGATGCACCCCAAAAGACACATTGTAAGCCACTCTTCCAACAACACAACATCCTTACCGTATATGCAACCTACTTGTATAAGTGCCTTACCTCAATTCACAAATCCAGCGAAGTGTACCCCAGACAAGGTGACAATCACCACTACAAGACCAGACACAAAGATCAACTACAAACAAACTTTGCACGACTGTCAACAACGGAAAATCATGCCGACCAACTCCACCTGTACAACAGACTCCCAAGAGAGTGGAAGCTACAATCCATAAAAAGATTTGCAAGAACATTGAAAGAACACCTCCTAATCGCAGCACCTTACAATGTCGAGGAATTCCTTGTGACGATCACCGAAATGCCAACAAACCGGAAATAATCCTAATTATATTATGTACATTTAATCACTTTCTCATATTATACATGATTTTTTTTTGACGCCACTTTATACAAAGTTAATAAAGATATATTATTATTATTATTATTATTATTATTATTATTATTAATATTTTGGCTATTTTATCACTGTAGGGATTTTATTTACGTTCTGTGCGTTCTCTTACATTTACTGTTGTGTGCAAGAAATAAGTGATCCTCGGAAGCAACAATAACTAAGTACACAAATAACTAGACCTTGCAATGCAAATTTAATGAAGTCATATCTACAAATGAATAGCAGGTATCATGAAATCAAACAGAACAAAACAAATCAAATACGCTTGGGCCTTCAACTTAATCAAAAAACTGTAAAATTGTTTCTAGAATTTCCATAATATTTAACATAATTATCACTTTATATTGTAGGATTTGAAGGAATCATTATTAAAAGAAAAGTAAGTAGTCTATTTTTCTATCAGTAGTTTGACTTTTTTTTAATAATCGGCTGATATACCGATCGTGATTAAACTTTATCGGATAAATAATAGTTATTTATTATACATGCGGATTAAATTAATGTTTAATGAGCGGTACGTTTAACCGCGCGAGCGGCGGTAGCCGCAAGCGCGTTGATACCGCGAGTTAATAAATTAATTTTAATCCGCAAGTGTAATACAACTGTTTATTCAATTTTGACATTTTTAAAGCGATTTGACATTTTTAAAGCGCTAGCGGAATAAAAATTTTAAATCGCTAGCGGAATAAAAATTTTAAACGATTGTTTACAAAACATCAACTTTTATGGGCAGGCCAGAAACAAATAAACGTCAGTTTATACGGCAAAATTGAATAAAACATATTTTATTTTTAACCTGATATTCTTATGTATGATTTCAACATAAAATCACTCCACCCGGGATTTTTTGTTACGCATTCAAACATGATGCTTAAGAAAATTTTAATGTTATAGGTTTCACACTCTAACAATCGTAAAACAATAGTTTCAATTTTTTACCTGATTTTTAGTTATATTTAAGCTAGTTAAAGAAAAACCTCAATAATAATTTTCTTACGGGAATGAGGATGCCCTTTCTATCCTTTTAACCCTTACTTGGGACGTTTCATGGTCCGAGAAAATGTTTCTCGGTATAAATTTGTTTTACCAAACGAAGCCAAAGTAAGTTTAAGGTTATGATTCACAATGAAACCAGTGTTTCCAATCGTAAGTTCGAGCGTTAATTGAAGGAATACAGAATAGGGTTCGAGTCTTTGACATTAAAATATCTTCAACTTCTCTAGCATCTGACAAAATAACAAAATTTTCAAATAAATTGAGTGCCAATTAATACATTTTTACACTAACGGCATGACCTGGTGGTCAATAGCGAACATAAAATCATTATACATTTTTCTTGGTGAAGTATGTTAGTATTATTATTTAAAGGTATTAAGGTATGGACTCCACCCAAAATCAATTTGTTGATTTTTTGAAGTTGCTAAAATCTTTCGGATTAGTAATCATCGTATTTTTGCAATAAACATCAATAGTAATATTACGCTTGCTAGTTGTAACAGTGTGCTTAAGCTTCCTCCAATTTGAAAAGTTTAATATCTCCCGAAATAATTTTTTGCAACGCTCCTGACCTAAAAATGAACGCTGCGAAAAACATATTGCCTCAACAAAATGCGTATGAATGTGAATTTATTAATCATTGGGAAACCAGTTACAAACATTTTATATGTTTTTTATGATACATTTGAAATAAAATTTCTGTTTCTTGCATCTAAATGCCAACACAACAAAAGTTGCAAAAAATATCACAGCCAAAATATATATAAAACTCGCACCTCCTGCTGCTAACATCCGAACAGATATACCGAAAAATAAATGCAGCCACATAAATAACAGAAATATAAATATTACTAAAAAATAAATTTGTCAATGACGTTGTACGGTGTGGCAATAAAATCAAATGTAGCGTTTAAATATTATTTGAAATCTTTATTAATCATTACACGAATAAATTATTCAACATTTCTACTTTTATATATCACCTTACATGCCTTTAAACGCAAAGTACGATCGTGTGTACGTTGAAAAACGAAATCGACCAACCTTTTTACGACTTTTAAAAAATATCATTAACTCTTATTTAACATAATTAGAAATCTTGTCGACAATTTATTATTTGTATAAAAACCGTCAAATTTTTTTCATAAAAAATATTCGAATACCAAAAAGCCTGCAAATCAAGTATTTTAATTTGTTTTAGTAAGATCATCGGTTAGTGTTTAAAAGCAGAGAACCAAAAAAATGTACTACTCAAGTATAACTTCTTGTATTATTTCTGCCTAACGTGAGAACGTCAGATAAAAATCTGTATTTTACGTAATAAGATAAAAGTTCGAGTGTTAAAAATTTGAATTTGTTGCTCCGAATTCCATTGTTTTATAGGAAACCCATCCATAAAAATAAAGGATTGGTAGAATATTTAATGCAAAGCAAGCAGGTAGCTGAATAATTTACTGTAAAACACATCCTTTTGAATTGTTTATTACTGCTTGACGCAACACCATTGTTGGGTGATTTTATTACCAAATGTAAATATTTTTTAAGTTGGTTCTAACTTTATATTTTCAGGATTAAACCTGCACTAAACTTTATAATTTTCAGAAGTAATACCACAAGTGACTAGAATTTTACCGGCAATTTTTTGCCGTCATGAACACGACTGCTTGTTGTGACGATTTCTCATGCCCAAATCTTATGTTAAAATGTGATGGACGGTAACTCGGTTCAAATTTAACTCACTAGTGATTATTCCCAACGTCAATCGACAGTCTGACATCACAAGAGCCCTCACTCTTTCCACATTGTCATCTGTTTTTGAGGTTAGAAGTCTTACCGCACGATGTTCGTCTTCCACTTCTTCTCGGTCCTCTAAAAAAGCCTTGTGCTATATGACCACTTGTGCCCTGCATAGGGAATGTTCTCCATAAGCTCCATTTTCGTCACATATCTCACAAACACAACCTCGTATATCTTCGCTCTTTTGCTTGAATATTTTGCTTTTGTAATTGAGCTAATGTACAGAAATTTATAGCTTCGTTGCCTAACACTGAGTCATGTCTCATGTACCTAATGTTTAAAGTTTTGTAATTTTAATCTTTCGGGATATAACTTACCTCGAATTTTACTGACCCTTGTAACTTTCTTATATTTCAAAGAAGAACGATACATTTTTCCCGCAACAGCTAATAGTTTTTATATTTCCGCATGTTCAGTTCAAGTTATTTTTCAAAATGTTCTTTTTTTTATGGGAAATTTCATAAACGAATCAGAAATGTCAATGTTATGGTCTAATGTACTTGAAGATTTTACTAGTTCTGGAATATGAGGTTCTGTGAAGGCCTGTGATATACGGGCAATAGGATTTTCTAAAAAGGAAATGTAGGCACACGTACCTATGGTATTATTAAAAACGAGGACATTAATTATCAGATGGAATTTTCAAACAGGGACAACAGGGTACAGCTTTATCACGCAATCTGTTTATTGTACCCATATACGCCTAGAAAGATCAACCTTTGGTGACCAACTTTATTTTATCTGAAACAGTGACTAAACTAAATATTTTACTCGCTCCTACGAAAACTTGTGAGCGTTACTTCAATCATCTTAAATTGGGTAATTATTAACTCAACCACAACATGAAACAAATTAGGGACTTTAATAGTAATTTATTAGGGAATCTTTTGTAAATTGTACTGCACTTTAATAGTAATTTACGTTACAAGTCCGAGAAGTGACTTATTAACTTACTTTAATAATAACTTCCCGAACATGTATCGTATAACGTTTTATTTCATACTGTAAACAATTTGATTTTTTAATTTTTACATGTGACACTTTTTCAATAACGTCAACATGTGACATTACGGTATCAGAGCCCTTCAGAGCCAGTAAGTGTTGCTTGCTTACACTTTTACGGGCTCTGATTGGGTGCATAAAATAACAGTCCGATAAGTGTTGCTTGGTTACACTTACCGGCTCTGATACCGTAATATCTCACTTACCGGACTCAAAATGGCGCTGGGAAACTGAATTTACCAGACAGTATGAAATAAATATGTAAATGTGTAACCCAATTATTACAATTATGAATATTTACTTGTGAAAACCCTGTTACAGATGCAACAGACTTGTGTTCTTGGTTTACAAAACACGTTGCAGGCTGTGTTATAGTTTCTCCTCCAACAGATTTAGAAAAGCTGTTTTGTTGTTGATTCATGCCAGATGTACTAGGAACTAGGCGAATCGAATTTTCCATGTAACATTCAACTATAAAATATAAAAGAACACCTCCACCCACCATACCGTTTAATTGTTGTTATATCACTTCCATAATCCGCAAGTAATATACTTTTCCTATTATATTTATTTCCAATGGTTGTTTTGCGCATTTTCCACAATAATATTGCACAAAAATCATCGGTTGTCGCAAGAAGACGTTGTACTGCGATTTTCGTATCAACACAGGACCAACGTCCTAAAGATCATCAACAAGTACATCTTTATTAACTCATCGCTACGCCAAACCCCAAAAATCACAATAATAAGGATAATCTTCATAAAAAGGAACTTATAGTCTGGAACAGAATTAATCATATAACTTCCTCCCTACTAACTACTTCCAATTTAAAAAAATATGCTAATATCAATATTATTTTTTACCATGAGAATGCATTTAAGCATTAAATAACGGGAGCATAATGTAGAGCATTTAATTACCTGCGATTCGTTTGAAAAATGAACTAGGAGAGGATGTTTCCACAAATGTTTTTTTAATTCATTTTGTTGCTCATCACTGTTAGAATTTCTTATATTGAATGTGGTATATCTTTTTGATTTTTTCTGGAAGTAAACTTAGCACAACACTATTTTGCAGTCTTCAGAATATCGGGTGGCCTACAATTAAAATCACTTTCTTTACTATTTCCCCCAAGTATTTTCCTCAGAAAATTCAACAAGCCACCCACAAATCCAAACCAAAACCGATTGGTTGTTTATTTAGTTTGTATTATGTTATGACATTCAGTTTTGTTTTCAAAACATTGTGGTGCAATGCATTTAATTTTTAAATGTCAATTTCAATATTTTTGAAAATTATAGGTACTTCTTCTTACTGTCTAACTGTCTCAATACAATTTTATATAGAATACATTAGTAAAGTGTCTTTTCGATCTCGCAGATTAATATCATTCGCTGACGCTCATGATTTAAACTTTCTGCTTCCACAAAACAACTTCAATTTACTCGCTTGTACTGTAAATAATTATTTTATAACCGATAACTCATATTTAAAAATCTAGTACCTACAGTTAATTTTAATAACAAAAATCTGTTTGTATATAAAGTAATCACAGAAAAGATAGATTATGGATAATAGTGTAATACGTTTACTTTTAAAAATATAATTTAAAATAAAATATAGAGTTATCCATGTGTAATGCGGAGATCACATCAATAGGCATCCAATATGTGACTGAAGTACCGTATGGCCATCTGTGACTAGATAGCAGAAGCACAGTAAAATAACGATTTATAATGTGGCACAGCCAACTGTAATAACAGAAACGACCTCACGAACAACGGAACAACTGTTTAGCCACTCTTCTAGTTGAACCAGATTTTATTATTATTAATTTGTGTCCGAAAGATGGCGACCCTGTCAGAAATTCTACATTAATTATTATTTTAGACTCAAGAAATTATACGATGAAATTATGGCGTGCTATTTTAATAATAATGTCAGTTAAAATAAGTAATTCTTGGAATACGCATATAACCCAAAAAAATGTTTCTGGTTCTTGAACTCTCAACACCCGTCACCCGTCAACAGAAGTATATTTTTGTATACTGAATCACTGAATCTACATTTTTGTACACTTCGAAGCAGATTTAGCAGATCCCTTTCATGTTCATTTATGAATTTATAACGCATACGTTATCCAAAAATTTATAAAAAGTATAATATTCATGTCTACAAAAAATAATAGTAATAAAGTTAAATATACATATTTTTGTTGTTAATGATTTTGAATAGCAATACGCCTTCGCGTACAGGTAAATATATAGGAATTCATAAAAAAGTATTTATTTCTGATATTGTATACTGAAATGATATAATTATTAGAAAATTATATTCTTAATTTAGAGTATAAAATTTGGGACAAAAACCCCTTTAAGAAGTTTTAAAATAATATAAACTAATGATACTAGGATTTAAGGTAATTTAAAAAATAGTATATTATATACCACGGGACCAAAGTGACCCATTTAATCCCGCGCGTGGAGTTTGTTGCCCGAGGGCTCTGCCCGAGGGCAACATCCGCTCGGGAAAATTATTACTAAAATTACCTATAGATATAAGTTTAAAAACATCTGTCAATGTCACACTTTAGTTTAACAAATACCTATCAGGCGAATATTTTATCAGTTTGCTTTGAAATAAAAAAGTCACTTAGCTACGGTACAAACAAACAAGTTGTAAGCGTCATCAATTTTCGTGATAACAATTTTCGAAATGGAAGAAAGCAGCTGAAGAGGCGGTAGAAGGTATTTTGCCGACAAAATCAACGAAAATATATGAAGCGTAGTATCACATATTTGTAAAATGGTGCTGTGAACGAAAAGTGGAAAATTTCAGCGAAGATGCCTTGCTTGTGTTTTTCACAGAGAAATCCAGGACTGTTTCTGCTTCAACACGTTGGGCCCATTATTCCATGCTGAAGACCATGCTCAACGTTAAAAATAATATCAATATCAGCAAATTTCACAAATTAACTGCGCTGCTGAAAAGAAAAAATGAAGGATATAAACCGAAAAAAGCGAAGACACTAACAGGAGACCAGGTTGACAAATTTTTATTGGAAGCCCCAGACAATCAGTTCTTAATGATAAAAGTTAGAGATTGCAGTAAAAATTAGTTTGACAATATTCATAAATTAATCATTTTCAGGTAGCACTTATTTTTGGTGTTGCAGGAGCCTGTAGAGGTAATGAGTTAGTTCAGTTGATGGTGAACGATGTAATTGATGTGGGTCACTCAATTCTGATTAATATTAAAAACACCAAGAACAAGATAGAGGCGAATTTTATTGTTAAAAATTCAGATCGAAATACAGTCAATTTTACTGAACTGTGCCGGAAGTACATGATGGGTTTAAGAAAGGCTGAGACCCTTCATTCAAGATTTTTGGTTCGTTATCAGAACAATCTATGTACTGTGCAGCCAGTTGGTAAAAATATATTTGGAATACTGCCCCAAAAAGTAGCAGCATTCTTAAATCTACCCGATTCACCATTATATACTGGACACTGCTTTCGACGTACATCCGCCTCTTTATTAGCTGACTCTGGTACATCTGTGGATGTTTTAAAAAGGCATGGAGGGTGGAAATGGGCAGCCGTCGCCGAGGGGTACGCTGAAAATTCCATGAATAATAAAAAAAAAACATCGCCGACAAAATTTTTGGACATGGTGACATGGAAGCATCCCAAATTCCCGGGCCCTCTGGAAACACTTCCAGACAAGCTTTTAGCCTAGTTTCTGAAGCTGTCACATGTACAGTTGTGGACAGAAAAAAATAGGACAACTCGAAAAATCAAGTAAACTTTATTCTATAAAATTTAGTTACTTGATTTTGGCTTTATAATTATGATATTTGTCACATTGACTTGCAATCAAATTACAACACAGGGGCCATTTTAAACTAGAAAAAAAACACTGTCCTATTTTTTTCTGTCCACAACTGTACTTCTACATCAAACAGCGTTGTACAGCATACTGTCGATGAAACAAATCGATTATTTAATATTGTAAATTGTGCTAATGTAAACATCAATGTAAATATAAATAAGTGAATACAATTTTGTCAAATTTGACGTTTTTAATTATGCGTTGCTAGGATGCACTTTAGTCCCTAGGGATCAAATAAATTATTTTAGTCCCGGTTTGGAGGGACTAAGAGACATGCTTTAGTCCCGAAAGTGCAAAATAGTTATTTATGTATCAAGGGCCTAAAGAAGGCGATTTTGGCCTGCAGCGTGAATATTATAACCCGAGGCCTTAGCCGAGGGTTATAACACGCCAAAGGCCAAAGTCGCTTATTACGCCTGTGGTACATACAATATTTTTTGCACAAACGGAGATTTTATTTAAATTTTTTGATTTATAATAAAAATTTTCTAATGACATTTTTAAAAATGTCAAATTGACGCATTCACGGCTAGAGTGATTTTATAAAAATTGTATTGTAACTAAGGTATTTTTGTGATATTTCAAATTAATTTGTCGCTAGCGTAAAGTGCGCCCGAGGTCTGCAAGAATGAACTTTACGCCCTTCTTTGCGGGCGAAAAGTAGTCACTTTACGCCCGGGAGTGCAAAAATAAATTTAATTTTGAGATACTAAAGCTGAAATTTAATTAAAAGACAATTTTGTAAAAAGAAAGTATTGATATCTGAAATAGATTCAGTTAATTAAATGGGTTTGTCGCTGGTAATATTCATTCAGTAACGTATGTTGGAGTTATTTAAAAACTGAAGTTGACAATTTGACAGCTAGAGCTAGTCCGGGATATTATTGTTGTGTAAATTGTTTTTCTTTTAAATTTTATATAACAGGGGAATCATACAGGGCCCCCCGTTTCTTGAAATTTGTAAATTTTTTATTTAGCCGTATCACAAATAAGCTTTGACAAACCAAAGAAAAACAATATGAAATAATAAAAGTATACAAACTAAGAAATACAGACCAGTAAGAAAGATTCAGACAAGGTATATCAGAAGTATTGGAAGAGATATTAAATCAAGATTTAAAAGAAATTTTGAAACTCTTTAAACAAACAACCGCTACGAAAGTATGTAGAACACTAAAACCTGCAAAACAAATTTAAAAAAGTAAACGTGAGAATAATAAAATATTATGAAAAAAGAAAACGAAAAGTGGAAAAAATTCGGAAATAAAATAGAAGAAAATTACAACAACCAAAAACTATTTTATAGGGTGTTAAAAAAATATGCGAGGTGTATAAGTTTTGACATGAGAAATAATGTAATATTTTCCAGAAAGAGCGCTGGCACCAGTGATGCACTACTGTGACGTTGTCCCTTCAGGTTTTCCTTCAGCTTCGGAAAAAGGAAAAAACGCAAAGAGCGAGGTCCTGGCTGTAGAGGAGACGGGGGGCGGTAAAACGTTGCGAAATTTCAGGTGTTGCAATGCGATTGTCGACTACAGTGGGGACAAACATTATCATGTAGAAGAATTGCTGCGGTGATAGGCCTAACTTGCTGTAATCGAACGCAGAGTTTTTTGAATGTGTTCACGTATTGGTTGGAGTTGATAGTGTCAAACATTCAATGAGGACCATACCGTTCCAGTCCCATAGGCCGTTATCAGCACTTTTCCCGTCGAAGCGAAGGTTTTGAATTTTTTCGGGTTAGGAGAGCCCCTACGCATGTACTCAATTGATTGCCGTTTCTTCTCCGGGCTGTAATGATGTACCCAGGACTCGCCACCAGTGACAATCCGCCGGAGAAAGGCATCACCTTCCTGTTCGTATCGAGCCAAAAGTTTCTGGAAAATCTTCTATCGATTTGGGGTCCATCTTGCGGACACTCTCCTGTAGCCAAGCAAAGCACGAATGATGTAGTGCACTCGTTCAAGAGAAATCCCAACAGTTCCAGCGATATCCTTCTGCTTCACGCGGCGATTAACACGAATCAGTACATCTACACGCGTTTGATGATGTTCATCCGTGGCTAACAATGGCCGACCACATCGAGGCTGATCATGCAGATTTGTTATGACAGGATTCTTTCCTTTCGCACTTCTTGTCCATCGCTTAACGATACTGACGTCCACCCAGGCGTTGCCATAAATAGCACCGATTCTTTAAGAACTCAATAACAGCACGATGCTTCGACCGCATGTCCATGTCACTTGGCATTTTGGTCACTACAGTACGACCACCTGATATTGCACGGAAACGCTACTGGGTGTCTTGAAAGCCAATGAGTTAGAGAATATTTATAATAGTTAACTAGTTATTTCATGTGTCTCAAAGCAATCTTACCAGAACTATCTAGTCCAGTCGCTAGGTATTTAAAAAGGTCGTTAGCTTGCAAAAGGTCGAGTAGAAGATTTTTTTTACTTGTATATATTAGGGCCAGCATTGAAAAAACAAGTTTTCCAATTTGGCTAACCTCGGAAGAACTTTCTGTGGCCAAAAAAACACGGAATTTTAAGACTTTTCTTGTTTTCTTCAAAATATCTCAGATATGGTTCGGTCTAGCACTTTCTATCTTGTTTTCCATTTTAAAGAGGACAAAATTTCCAACAAATTTCATTATTACAACTTTTTCTAAACCCAATAACAAGCGCGCTACAGCACCCGATATATTGGAATTTTTTCCCAACTTGGTGAAAATAAAACTTTATTCTTTTTCTGATCCCATTACTCGTATAATGATATGTATTTGGTGTTACCATTTTTAATTGTACATAAAATATCTTCAGCAGATAAGGGTTAGGGATTAGGGTTCATAAGGTTGAAAGCGAAGAGAGGGCGAGAGGAACAGAGAGGGAAGAGGCAGGTATTCCGAAGGCCGAAGCCCGGACCCTAAAACTGATGTGATAATGTCACTGAGCAGTGAAATCATTGGAGGAACAGACATGAATACCATATGTCACAAAAAGTGGGAATGACAGGGGTTAGAAGAATAGTTGATAAAGATTTTCAGAGTGTGAAAACGGGAAGAGATAAGGTAGTAAACCCTTGCATCAGTTGTCAGCTGCATAAAAACAGGAAACAGGAAACGTTAATGCTTTTGATCCACTAACGTTGTTCAGAGACTGTGTCTTGCTAAGCAGTCTGAGAAAGACATACAGCTGTTTTTCACATACGAACTCGCACCCTACCCTACGTCAATGTTCTCAGCAGAACGTCTGCGGAAGGGAACAAAGTCTTCATTATATAGCACTTTTACCCCAATTCAGGAACAGATATTGGTTGGGAAGAATAAGTTTGTTGTTTTTGATGGATGGTATCTCCTACATAAAGTTATTTGACCTCAAAATGCTTCCTTTGCTACAATTGCTAACAGTTATTCTTCTTACTTGAGAAAACACCATGAATCACAGGTTGCAGTTGTGTTTGATGGATATCCATCAGATTCTGCAAATAGTGGCACAAAGAGTTCTGACAGGTTGCGCCGTTTTAAGATGCATACTTCTGCTGCATACTTCTATAATGCAAATATAATCAATTAAGTCACCCGGGACAAGTTTTTGGCGAACGGCAATAGCAATACCCGTTTGATAGAACTGCTTAAATAAAAGGAAATTTGAATAGTGCGCCATTCAAGTAAAACAGACAGAAGAGGCTGCTGATGTTTCAATCGTTACAACTGCCATTGCAAATGCCCAGGAGTTCGTAAGCGTAGTAATAGTTGAGGAGGATATTGATCTTCTTGTACTGACGACAGGGCTAGGATATATATATATAATCAGCTCTTTAACCGCCTGCAGTTATGGCTACTTATTTTCATAAGTTTTCTTAATCCTATTTAGGGACGGATTAATTCCCATTTCTTCTTCTATTTATTTTTAGATATTTTAATCTGTTAGCTTTTTACTCGTTCTAGCTTCTTCTGCTATCTTTGCCCATTCCTTCCTCTTTTCGCATTTGTCCCTCCACTTCTTTATCCCTAGCCTCTTTAGGTCTTCTTGTACCTCATCCATCCATCTCAGACTGGGTCTGCCTCTTCTTCTATTTTCGGTTGGTGTCCATTCTGTTATTATTTTTATTACTCTTTTTTTGTCTGCTCTCATTACATGCCCTAACCATTTTATTCTTTGTGCTTTTATATATGTAACAATATCTTCCCCGTTCATTTGTTCTCTTAGTTCAAAGTTCATTCTCGGCCTGTATTCATCTTCTTCTGTTCGTACTGGTCCCATTATTCTTCGTAATATTTTTCTTTCAAATACTTTTAGCTCTTCCTCTTCTTTTTTAGTTAGGGTCCATGTTTCTGTTCCATATGTCACTACCGGTCTGATCATAGTTTTATATATTTGTAGCTTTAGTCTGGTACTTAGGTATTTAGAGTTTAAATAATTTTTGTTTGCGTAATATGCTTTATATCCCGTTTGTATTTTTTGTTTTGTTTTTTCACTTCCACTAGTTTTGGACTGCCTCAAATTTATAGTCTTTTATTTTTAAAAATTCCTCGTTGCTGTTTTTACTATATTTTAGATATTTAGTTTTTTTTTCGCTGATTGCTAAACCCATTTTTTTTGTTTCTTCCTCTAATCTCGTGAAACTTTTTATTAGTCCTTCTTTTGTTCTACTAATAATTGTAACATCGTCTGCGTACGCAACAATCTGTGTATTTTTAATATTTATTGTCCCTTCCAGGTCCGCTTTTCTAATTGCGCCTTCCAGGGCTATATTAAACATTGTAGCCGATAACATATCCCCTTGTCTAACTCCTTGTTGTACCTTAAATCTTTCGGTTGTTTCATTTTCAATTTTCACTACTGAGGTTGAGTCTTTTAAGGTCATTTCCACTAGTTTTACTAATTTTTGTGGAGTTCTCATGTTTATCATTTCTTTTATTATCTTTTCTCTTAATACTTTGTCAAAAGCATTTTTAAAATCTATAAATAATATGTACAGAGTTATGTCGTATTCCTTTGCTTTTTGTAGTATTTGTTGTACAACATGTATGGCATCTGTGGTCGACCTTCCTTGCCTAAATCCTTGTTGATAATCCCCTAACTTGTTCTCTGCATGTGCTTGAAGTTTGTCTTTAATTATTTTTGATAGCACTTTATAGGTCACGTTTAACAATGTTACTCCTCTGTAATTTGCGCAATCTTCTAAATCTCCTTTTTTGTGTATTGTAAATATTATCCCTTGCTTCCAGTCATCTGGCATTCTTTCCTCTCTCCATATCAAGCAGATTAGTTTATGTAGCCTTTCATGCAGTGTCTCACCTCCATATTTAAGGTACTCTGTTAGTATATCATCGCTTCCTGGTGTCATATTGTTTTTTAGGTGTCTTATTGCTTGTTTTACTTCTTCTAATGTTGGTTCTTCTATTACTGTGTTATTTATTGTTTTTGTTTGTGTTACTGTATTCGTTTCTATTTCATTTCTGTATAGTTGTTCGTAGTAGTTCTTCCATATTTGTTGTATTTCTTTCTTTTCGTACCTCGTATTCCCTTCTGTGTCTTTATATCCTGTGGTTTTTACTCTAAAGTTTTTCTTTTCTTGTTTTAAGTTCTGATAAAACATTCTTGTATTTTTTTTATTGTATTCGTTTTGTATATCTTTTATTATTCTTTCGCTCCAATCTCTTTTTTTTTGTTTACATGTGTTTCTTGCTAGTGCATTTGCCACTTTGTATCTTTGTCTATCCTCTTCTTCTTTTGAGTGCAGCCATTTTATCCATGCTCGGTTTTTTTTTTCGCTAGCCTTCTTGCACTCTTGGTCATACCATTCTTTACTTTTTTCGTTCTTCATCCGTCCGACGCATTTTTCCGCTGTTATTAAAATACTAGTTTTAATGCTGTTCCACTGGGTTTCAATTCTGTTTTCACTTTCAGGGGAGATTTGTTGTTGTAGTTCCTTTGTTATCCCTTCTTCAATTTCTTGCTTCACCTTTCGTTCTTTTATTTGTTTTACATCCCATTTGTTTCTTCTTTTGCTTCTGTCTTTTCCTCTTTCTTTATTTTTCTTTTCCTTGATTATTGCAATTACTAGTATGTGGTCAGTGTTTGCGTTGGCGCCCCTGAACGATCTTACATCTTGTATGTTACTAATTCTTTCTTTGGTTACAAGTACATGATCGATTTGACTTGTTGCCGTTTGATTTGGGTGCATCCATGTTATTTTGTGCTTCTTTGGATGAGGGAATTTTGTGCTTACGATAAATAGATTCATTTCTGCTGCTAGATTGCATATTCTATTCCCGTTATCATTCGTTTCTTCATGTATTGTATTCTTGCCTGCTACTGCTTTTACATATTCTTCCTTGCCTATTTGGGCGTTTATATCTCCCATTAATATTAATGTATCGTATTTTGGTGTTTTTTCGCATTCATATTGCAATTCTTCATAAAACTTATCTTTCTTATCATTCTCTTCTACCTCTGTTGGGGCATATGTACATATAAAGGTAGTATTATATATTTTTCCTCGAATTCTTAATTTTGATATTCTGTCGTTTATGGGTTCAAATTTCATTATGTTATGTCTTTGTTTTTTAGATACAATGAATCCTGTTCCATTCCTGCCTTGTTTTTCTCCTCCGCTCCAGAATAATGTATAGTTGTTTATCTTGGTTTCACCTCTCCCAGCCCATCTTATTTCTTGTAATGCCATAATATCTATTCCGTAGTTAGCCATTGTTTGCATAATTTCGGGCTAGGATAATCTCACAAAATATTTTTTTTCTTAATCCTGGAAGAGGAAGTGCAGCAGATGTGTTGTTCTCAACTAGATCATTCAAGTATGACACTGAAAATATTCTTTTCGATCGTGCGTTTAGCGGGCGCGATACCACATCTTCTCTCTTTGGCCATGGAAAAAAAACATTGCATCATTTTTGAGAAGTGCCCCCAGATGAAGGAAGTTGTGCAACTGTTCAAGAATCCAGACGCCACCACTGAGGAGCTAGCCATGGCAGGAGAAAGGTTTCTTCATGCATTGTACAGTTGTGACGTCAGGTCTGACCAAACACTGGATTCACTGCGGTATCGGATATTTAGGAAATGGACAACAAAAACTAAATTCAATCTCTCCAGGCTACCACCAATATGAGATGCTGCGCGACATCATGCTCTGCAATGTTACCACCAGGTACAAACAAACTACAACTACTCAAACTCCTTTCTTGTTCGTGGAAGAAGGGTAGCACTGGAGCATGTACCAGCCGAAAAACAGGTTTAAAATACTCAACGATTTGTAAACAAACACTGCCTCACTGGCTTCACTTGCGAAAATGTGGCTGAGATTTCTGCTACAGAGGAAGAAGATCAAGACAAAACGATGGATATGATAGCGCAGCTCCAAGCCGACGCAGATGTATTCGTTGTCACCAGTCTTTATCCACAAGGGGAAACTGATGTCAAAGTTACCATTATTAGTAAGGGTGGCGGGAGTGGGGGGAATGAAAAGGATGGGATGGATGGAATAGGTGCGGGAATGCAGAACTAGTTGCAGACGGTTTATTGGCAACCAAAAAAATTGTAACACCAAATACAAATACGAGTAATTTGATCAGAAAACAGAATAAAGTGCTATTTTCACCAAATTGGGAAAACACTCCAATATATCGGATGCTGTACCGCGCTTGTTATTGGGTTTAGAAAAAAGTTGTAATAATAAAATTTGTTGGAAATGTTGTCCTCTTTAAAATGGAAAAGAAGAAAGAAAGCGCTAGACCGAACCATATCTGAGATATTTTGAAAAAAAGCAGAAAATGTAAAAATGTCGTGGTTTTCTGGCCACAGAAAGTTCTCCCGAGGTCAGCTGAATTGGAAAACTTGGTTTTTCAATGCTGGCCCTAGTGTCTCAGTAAGAACTTGAATTTCGAATCGGGCGCCTTTTTTGTCTGTCAATTGTTGAGTCAGCCATATACCGGGTGTCAACGAAACCTGGGGCACCTCCATAATTTTTTTATTTTTTAAGGTATCTAAATGAAATTTGGTATATGTAATATACTCTTTAAATGGCGTTTGCTGACATAGGAAACAAGTTTCTGTCACTTCCGGTTTCGCCGGAATTGACATCAACTTTGATATTTTAAATGAAACACCCTGTATATTTATACATTTTTTGAATCTCCATTGAATTTTACGTATGGTAGTATCAAGTTTGAAACATTTTGATGACAAAATAAATACTTGCAGAAGAGTTTATTTATTAATCTAAGGTGCCATGACCTTCGTAAAATGGAAGTCAGGGTGCTACGACACTCAAAACAAATTATTTTAGCACTTCAACTGTAACAAGTCTGTATTTTTTTTGTGCATTTCATTTGTTTCGCTTGTTTTGAAACCCAGTACCTAGATTTAAATGTCCAAAATATGGTTCTTTTGAACGGAGAGTGTTATTCCGAATTAAATTTTTATATTAATCCCGTGTTATTGGTATCAATAAAATCCTTGAAAAACGCTCGTTTTTAATATCCTAGTGTCCCACCCTAGTGCCATTTGAAAAAATAGAGTTATTCTCGAAAAAGCATTTTTGCCAACTTTAGGCCATTCTAATACAGCAACTAAAATAGTTAAAGTTCTAAAACAATTTGTCTCGAGTGTTGGGGCACCTTGACTTTCATTTTGCGTAAGTCATGGCACTCTAGCTTAATTTCTGCAAAAATTTACTTTGTCATCAAAATGTTTCGAACTTGATACTACCATACGTAGAATTGAATGGAGATTCCAAAAATGTATAAATATACAGGGTGTTCCATTTAAAATAACAAAGTTGTAGTCAATTCCGGCGAAACCGGAAGTGACAGAAACTTGTTTCCTATGTCAACAAATGCCACTTAAAGAGTATATTAAACATACCAAATTTCATTTAGATACCTTAAAAAATAAAAAAATTGTGAGGGTGCCCCAGGTTTCGTTGACACCCTGTATATGGTAGTTTTTTAATTAAGGGTGGATTTTAGTTAAAATATTTTTCGTTTTGAAGTATCTTGGGTTGCCTAACTTAAAAACAGCCGAGAAACGGTGAACCAAATGGTGCAGAGTGCTTAGAGTGTTTGACAAAACGCAAATTACTCATCCCTAAAGTGTTTTAATTATTACTTATCTTATTAACTTTCTAGTATTGCTTCTACATAAAAAAACTTCTAAATTCAGTAGGTATAAGTATTTGCGAATACCGATTTTTAATCTCTTAAACCTCTTTGTAAACATTGACAGTGACATTGCCAGAGTCGGTGAATGTTGGGTTGCCTATCTTTAATCAGTTTTTAAAAATTTATACGCAATTTTTTCTAGAGTTAAATAAAGATCACGCCTAAATTATACAAATTTGCAAAAGGGTCGATACATGCATAGGAAGGTAATATTGAAACCCACCCCGCTACAGGCGAAAATCAATTCATTCTTGATGGATGCCTTGTGCAAGTCCCTTTTCGTAAGTTTTTTATAATAGGCCATAATTTAATTACTATATTAAAATTGGTCGTTCTGGCCTTGTAGCGTATGAAGGAAAGGTCTAAAAATTTTAATTCATACCCGTCCTTCTTTTCAACTGTCATTATTTAACCGTACCGATATTTTAAAATTACTCAATTTTCCGCGCGTAAACATGCTACTAAAACCCCCCCTTAATACATTGACATTTACGAAAATGACGCGTTACACTTTGGAAGAACGTTTGTTAATAGTGAAAACCCATTACAAACATGGGGAAAATTTTACAGTGACGATTCGCAAGTTACGTGATCATTTTGGCGTGCATAATCGACCATCGCGGCCTGCTATTGAAAAATTGATAAAGAAATTTGAGCGGACGTTTTCACTGAAAGATGAAAAAGACCTTACCCGTCATCGCCCCAAAAGATCGGCTGAAAACATCGCAGTTGTGAGTGTCAGCGTCGCAGAACAACCAAACACCTCCATCCGGCGTCGTGCTCACGAATTGAACCTCCACCGCAGCACTCTTCAACAAATTTTGACAAAAGATTTGCACCTTCATGCTTACAAGATCCAGTTGACTCAACAGCTGCAGCCTACCGACCATACACAGCGCAGAAACTTTACCAACTGGATCTTGGAACAACTGCAAGCTGACGATGCATTCCACAACAAAATCATCTTAGTGACGAGGCTCACTTCCACCTCAACGGCTTCGTTAACAAGCAGAATTCTCGGATCTGAGGAGATGAAAATCCACATGCCTTGCAAGAACTTTCGATGCATTCTCAAAAAGTGACAGTTTAGTGTACCACCTGCCACACCGCACGCAAAATAATGAAGTTGTTGCAAACCAAGTTCTCAGGTCGTCTCTCGTTTTGGAGACCAAAACTGGCCGCCTAGAAGTTGCGATTTAACCTGTTTGGATTATTTCCTCTGGGGTGTTTTGAAAAGTAAGGTCTATGCGAACCACACTGAGACAATTCAAGAACTCAAAGAAGAAATTGAACACCAAATTCGTGAAATCCAGCTGCCCTTACTTCAAAACGTACTGCGAAATTTTGTCAAAAGAGTACATACCTGCCACCAGACCAACGGTGGTGATTTAACCGACATTTTATTTCATATTTAACGTCACTAATAACTCTGAAGATATCAATAATAAAATCTAAAAAAACCATTAAATTAATGTGTTTTTTAATTTATTTAAAATTCAAGTTCTTGCTGGGACACCCTTTATATACAAGTAAAAAAAATCTTCTACCCGACCGTTTGCAAGGTAACATGTACTTATTCACTGAACTAATCGGCTAGGAGGCAAGAATTTTCAAAACAACCTCACATTTACGAATTACTAACCAGTTATAGCTAGCAGCGTACTTTTTTGTGTAAAATTATTTTCTATAACCAAAAATGACGAGTATTTTCAATAAATAAAGAGTTTTAATGTTTCTGTTACTAATCCTATTTTGAAGTTTTCGATGGAAGTATTAAAATTTTACGCATAAAAAAGAATTTCTACCCTTTTAATGTCCCGAATCTATTCTTAGTCTCAAGCAAATTTGTCCTACGAAAGCTGTTTTTCGATTTTTTGTTTTATTTTCGGTATAGAAAGGTAAACGTAAAAACTAATTAAATTAAATACCTATACAGTAGCCAGGGTGGCTCAGTGGTAAAGCGTCAGGCTAGCGTTGCGCTGGTCCTTAGTTCGAATCCGCCTTGGTCACCAGGTCATCGCCGGTGGGCACCTAATTAAGGACGCTCTCCTCCAAATACAGGCCTAGGAGGTAGCGTAACGAGGTCTTACACATACATACACATTGCACTCTACACATGGTGCAGTATGTAAGTATAAACAGCGCAAGTTATGTATTTAAAACTGCTTGATGATGGATAACATTGGACATTATTAATAAGTGATAATAAAACAACTATCGTCTTCTCCACAATTTAATTGTTTCTAGTTTTCCCTCGGACATCATCATGTTTAGAGGCATTAATTGCAAGATGAAAGTATGGTTTTAATGTTGACATGATTGTTAACTAATTATTTTGCAATTTTTCAAATTTTATTTTTGATACGCTGAGTGTTTTACTCGGTTTTTCACTTTTTACAATTTTCGACTTGGTTACCTTTTACATTATATTCGAGTGTTATATTCGGTTATGCATCGCATTATATATCAAGTAAACTTACATTTAATTCTTTTCCCAATGCTGTAATCTTACGAGGGCTGTATACCTTTACTATCTTACAACTACTTTGCCTGAAGATGGCCTTTATTTATGTTAATTTTATGGCCGAAACATGCAATTGTATGTAACTTAACGAATATTAAGCTATTTTATTAAATTGTGGAGAAGACGACAGTCGTTTTATTATCATTTATTAATAATTTTACTCCACCAAGAGTATGGATTTCAATCAAAATTGAATTTTATGCTGAAGCATTCTTTTTATGCTGAAGCATTATTTTTCTTGATATCTAATGTTAAAATGATGCTTTGTTAGTTTTTGATCAATGTTATTGAAGTACAGTCTATTGTATTAGAAGCTCCGCTTTACTCATTTTTAAATAAAGTTCTTTTTAACTAGTTTAAATGTTACTAACCTAATTCGCACCAACTTTGTAACCCGCATAGACGGGTTGATGCATTGCATTGAACGCGCAGAGCCTCATACGTTAACACACCATCCTCGACGAAAGGTATAAGAGGTTACAGATAATACAGTTATCAGAATTTTAAAATTGCAAAAGGGCCCGGTGAAAAAATTCTATTGCAATTATTTATACATATAGTTTCACATCAAGTTTCAAATTAATTTGTGAGACAGTAGTTTGTATAGAGAGTTTTCCGGATTTCTCTTAACGTTAGCCACTTGCACCCTGGAGGAGCAAGGACGCACTGTAAAGCGGTACTCCACTCACTGCACTGTTTTATTTTATGGTGTTATCCTAATTATTATCTTGCTTATCTGTATAAATATTTTCAATTTTCTCTGAAAAGTTATGAATAATTTCTTATGTGCTAATGAATTATTTTCGATAGAAAAATTGTTACATCAACCAGCAATATAATTGACTCCTCCCGTTTTAATTTCGTCTACAAAAAAATAAGTTTGTGGGTATAATTATAAACACAATACGTATATGCAAAATCGTAATTTCCCGAAGTATATTTATTAATCAGCTTTGTTATTGTTTATATACAAGTACTAGTCGTGCATTATTAAAAGTAATCTGCAGTTCTTATAAAATTTTACAAAACTGGAAAAGTACAACAAATGCAGTTTATAAAGTATTTTTGAGAGAATTCAGCATTTAGCACAATTATCCATTTAAATTCAACTTAAGCGTTGCACAGTTTTTATCAGTTCTCCCGAAATAAATACTAATTGTCGCAATTGTAAATAGCATAAAGAAAGAAATCAGTTGTATTTCTACTTTTTGATGAATGTAAGTATAATTGTCGGGCAGTATGTGGTGAAGTACTTATTACTAAGGCTGTTGAAAAGAAAAAAATGTATCCGGAGATCCGGATATGAACTTTTATCCGAGTGATCCGAAATTTCCGAATTCGGTTAACAAACTAATTTTTTATCCGGATAATTAGAAATATCCGAATAGTTATAATATCCGGATAATTTACAGTATCCGGAAAATTTGGAGTATCCGGAAAATTTAAAGTATCCGGATATTTTGAAGTATCCAGATTACTTTTAAATCTATTATCAATTAACTAGAAAGCTGAAAATTATATGAAAATATTGAAAATACTAAAAATGGTCCGTTGCTGCTCTAAAAATGTATTATGCAGTAGTAATGTAGTAATCTCCTACATAACTTGCCTACAAAATATTCTGTAAGCAGAAATCTTTGGAAATCATTAATTCTATTCTTAGTATTCTTATCACATACCGCATTAAATTACATCATATATTTGAAGTGAATTCTCGTTATTTATTTCTGTTATGTTTTGACTGCTGCGTTAGCTTTAGTCAGCAGTCGCCAACTAAAAACTCTTAATAAAATAAACAATCTCATTGCAATTTATAAATTTAGTATTGCGTATTCAGCGATAAATTATTTTATCCGGATAATTCTTTATTCGGATAATTTTTTTATCCGAGTTATACAGTTTATCCGGATATTCCATTTCGGATATTTTTAAATACTAATTATCCGGATATCTACGTGAAAATTATCCGGATATCCGTTTTATCCGGCTCGGATCAACAGCCCTACTTATTACTAAACAGGAATTCTTGCCAATATTTCCACATTGATGAACCAACTTAGACGAACTCATTATTCCAACAGTGACTAGGCAAATGTAACCATATCCATTTTCTTTGTTTACATTTGAATCATCTTTTGGTTGGAAAATTTAGTGCACTTGTAACCTTGATATAAACGACAATCGACAGACCTTTGACACGAACTACTAAATTTATTATGAGGCCGGGACAGTTGCGTTAATAATTCAGTAACCGAAATAGCGTCGCGAATAAACCAAGATGTTATTGTTATTATTTCTACTTGTGTTAATTGCCTCCGTAAATTCCAACCCATTTTGGTATCAACCGGAACAAGTACACATTGCATACGGTGATAATGATTATGAAATAGTTGTTACCTGGTCTACTTTTAATGCAACCGGGGAATCATTAGTTGAATATGGCTTAGGACAAATGGATTTAGAGGCAAGTGGTACTTCAAAACTCTTTGTTGATGGGGGCCATAAAAAGCATTCGCAGTATATCCATCGAGTTAAATTGTCGAATTTATCGCCTAATAGCATTTATGGTAAGTTTTTCCTATAATTTTCCTAAATTTAAACTTTAATAACGCGAATTTTTAGTATACCACTGTGGGAGCGATTTGGGATGGTCTTCCGAATTTAGGTTTAAAACTCCACCACAATTTGATGTGTGGCAACCATCACTGGCAATTTTTGGAGATATGGGCAATGAAAACGCACAGTCTCTTGCTAGGTTACAAGAAGAAACACAGAGAGGAATGTATGATGCCATTCTTCACGTTGGAGATTTTGCTTATGATTTAAATTCCGTAAGTGATTTTTAAAACGTTGAATAACTCTACTAAATTAGAAAGGTCGTTGATGCTTACATTTATCCCTACAAATAATGTTATTAAACACCTGCTTCTTGCTTAAATGAAAAGTACTTGTTAGGTACCAGTTTAGAATAGTTTGCGGTAAAAGTAGGTAACAATAATAAGGACTTCTGGTGGGTTTCTGGCTAACAATATAACTTTAAAAAATTGTGTAAGACAGTGAAGTTTACCTATACATTCTTGACAAGGTCATTGTTGCCCATTTTAAGAAGACTACTCGAAATTTGGTGAAACGCTTCAGTGTTATATTTTCAAAAATCAATTTTAATATCTGCTTTTAACAAAAAAAATTATAAGAAAATACGTGATAGTCGAATTCAAAGGAATTTCCCCAAATTTGGCGATTTTTTTTTCAAACAAAAACACATACAACAAACAAGTAGTTCAAGCTTTATTTTGGCGTAGTTTTTTTTTATTCTAATAGAATATCTCTTCATTTAAGCTACACGAATTCAAAAAGTATAAGGAAATATACTTGAAAAGTCAAATAGTGATCTACTTAACAACGCCAAAGGCTTTAAAAAATACAATTTACTGTTTGAGGTAACAACATTTACATTACAATTATTGGTTTGTAATGTAATTCTGTGTTTATTACAAGTAAAGTCTTTTAAAAAAGTCTAAAGATAACAAAAACGCACATTCAAATTTATTTTTTATAGTTCAACATTATTCCTTCTAACAATTATTAACAAAATACTTTTACATGCATCATTAGTAATCGCCAACTATGTACGATTTTTTAACTTTACTTTAAAAATACGAAAACATTAAATAAACGTTATCAATTCTAAATTTTGTGAAATAGATAAACAAGGCCCTCAATAATAAAAAATCAGAAATCGTAAATCGTAATTAAAGTTGAAGTTTCCGTATAATGTAAAATTAATCCTATTCTTGACTCTATCTCTGGTTCAAAGTTTATATTTTGGATTTTGACATCGTTTATTTATATAATTTGAAACTATAAACATTTCCATACAATTTTATTTATTTCTTATGAGATAAATTAGTCCTTTACTTTACTTAACGAAATTGTTAGAAAATAAAAATATATTTCTGAATTTAAGAGCCCCTTTTGTAAGTGAAACATTGCTTTTTGCATCAACGTATTTTCATATATAAAAAGAAAAAATTACTTTAATTTCATTGTTACCAAGAGCATTAAAGATTTATATCGTTGAAAAGAGAAAAAATTCAATTCAATCGGTAAAATCAATATAAAATGGTATTCATTAGGCTTTTATTTTTCAGCAAGATAATAATTAACTATTGGCTTATGATAAAAAAATGACTGTGGTAGATACGTATAAATAACTCCCTACACTATAATAATAAAAAAATTATTTTGATTGTTCAAAACTACAGAAAATCAATTTTCTTTTCGTAATACAAAATTGGTAAAAGATAGCAAATTTTCAATTTCAGAAATGTGATCTTCTTAAATAGTTAGCCCAAGGATACTTATTTGTACAGGGTATAAAGTAAATACACAGTCAAACTTCTGGAGACGATTCTTCGACTAACTTTAAGAAAAAATTCGTATAAACGATAGTCTAAACTCTAAACGACTTAGTTTCAAAATAACTAGAAGGTGCCGAAGTCATCAAAAAAGTTTAGTATTTTTAAATGGAACGTACTTTAAAATATTCTTTCAAATTTGGCCATTATTAATACTGCATAAACTATAATTTTTTGCACAAACTAAAAATATTGATCTTTTACCAGTGGCGTGCATTACGTAAAATTTATTTTCTTTTTAGAAAGTTGTACACCGTCTTTTGATAAAATTGGTAATTTTTCTTGAGTTATCCTTAAAAATTAAACAAGAGTTAGTACCTCTTTAATTTTGTGCTGCAAGCAATTTTCAAGAAAAAACAAAGACTTCAACACCTTATATTTTGAAAGCAAACCCGTTTAGGGAACACGTTTATATGAACCGTTTTTTTTACTAATCAAAGAATCGCCCCCTTAAGTTTGGCTGTGTACTTAATTTACACCCTGAATAATTAGGCTGCCCAAATTTATTTATTTATTTATTTATTTTTATTTATTTATTTATTTATTTATTTGTTTATTTATTTATTTATTTATTTATTTATTTATTTATTTATTTATTTATTTATTTATTTATTTATTTATTTATTTATTTATGATATGATATAATCAATTGCCCATTTACCGTTAGGTGTAGGGTTAAATTTACATAATCATAACAACTTAAATCTAAAACCTAATATTTCATTCCTATAATGTTAAATAGTTTGTTAAATTATATCAACCTAATTAAATTCTAATTGTTTCCATGCACAAATCTGTTCCACTGTTTTTTATCCTGCGTCATCACCTTTGCTTCATTCCACTTCACTTCCTTTTTTGTTAATATTTTTGCTACTATGCCATTCCATGTGTCTTTAGGTCTTCCTCTGCTTCTTTTTGCCGGTATTATTGTTCCCCATATTTGTCTGACTGGTCTGTTTTTCTCCATTCTTTACAAATGTCCCCACCAACTCAGCTGTCTCGTCTCAATAAATTCCGTTACAGGTTTCATCTCTAGTTCCTCTCTGATTTGGGTATTGCGTATTCTATCCCTTCTTGTGATGCCCTTGACTCTTCTTAAGTATCTCATCTCAACCGCCTCTAATGTTTTCTTCATTCGTTGCGATACTATCCACGTCTCACATCCATAGGTTAATATGGGTCTGAAGATACTTTTGTAAACATTTAATTTTGTTTTCCGGCTTACTTCTTTTTTGTTTATAAAGGTGTTACTCATTGTGTAGTATAATTTATTGGCTTTTTTTATTCTTTCGTTTAAATCTACCTCTTGATTTCCAGTATCTTCAACTATAACTCCCAAATAATTAAACTGTCTCACTTGTTCTATAAGTTTTCCTTCTATCTCTATATTTATGTGTTGTGGTTCTTTTTTTATTGCCATCACTTTCGTTTTGTTAATATTCATTTTCATGCCATTCTTATTTAACACCTCATTCCATATCTTTATATTATGTTGTAAATCTCGTTCATTATTTGCCATTATTATTATATCGTCTGCAAATGCACATTCAGATATCTGTACATTTTGCAGATTTCTTACGCCTATGTTTAACTTTTTCACTTTAGTTTGGCACTAAGTACATGATATGATACCTATTAGAAAACAATAATTACATATAAGAAGTGCCGTAATCGTAATTTCGTGCTAAGATCATGACTTTACGACATATTTATAAATTTATCAAGTCTTTTTTAAAGGTAGCTACATTTGGTGCTGTGACAATAACTTCACTCAGCTGATTCCACTGTGACACAACCCGATTACATAGGACGTATTTTCTTTGCTGTAGGTTACACCTCTCACTATTCATTTTAAGGCTATGCCCTCGTAAATGGCTATTTGTAATGGGTAATGGCTATAAAGATGTTGATAACACATGTATAATAGTTATGTAGGATTTTATAGGTCTCAATAAGGTCACTCTGGAGTACCTAAGACGTTCTTCGTAGGGTTTATCTTTCAATGTGGGTGGGAGTTTAGTAGCTCGTCTCTGAACTCTCTCTAAGAGGTCTATGTCTTTCCTGAAGCATGGATTCCAAATGGTAACTGCATACTGTAATATTGGTCTTATATACAGGGTTACTGATAATTCGATATATTCCTTTGGAGATGTGATGGGACAGGAGCTAAAAAACAACCCTAACATACATTATGCAAAACTCAATAGTTTTTGAGATATTTCAATTTTTGTGTTTTTCTCAAAAAAGTAGATCTTAATGTCTTTGAAGTTAATTGTAAATAAATCTACTTACTTGACATTTTTTTGAACTATTTTACTGAATTACGTGTCCCACTCTATGGTCATCCGTTTGGAATGGAAAATACCCGGAAACATTTCGATCATGTGAAAATTTTAAATAAAAACTTATACAAAATAATTTTTAAAAATCAGCTACGAAAATTGATTTACATACATTTGTGTTGTTAAATAAACCACCCCAAACATTTACACTAAATCTCTGCTGGAAATTACGCGTTCTGATCGCATGTGGATTGTCCAAAGACCAAAGATGGTCATTGTGGAAATTATTAATACCGTCTCTTGATAAATTGGATTCATTTGACCATCGAATTTTTGAAGTAAAGTTGTTATCTCGGGCGTGTTGTTGCCTACTACGTTTTTCCAACTTAAAATTTTTTAAAGCCTTATAACTTCTTAACAAAGAAATATAGAACCTACATTCATATGAACATTTCTTCATGAAAGTACATCTAGTTTTCATTGCCAAAGTTTGTAAAGAGGCTAATGAATCACCCTGCATAGGGATATGTTTGGAATAATTAAAAAAAAAAGAAAGAAAGCCGGTTTACGTAGCTACAAACTAATATCACTAGGTATTAGTCTCTTACAAATAATGTTTGTCATAACTAAGAGTACTGCTATTAGCTACACCAGTAATTGAAAATATTAAATTATAAAAGAACGACAGTGGATCATTGTAACTAATAAAGTAAACAGTGGGCTAAAAACCAAAAAGGATACGAAGATGTCGTTTACAATGAAACACCTAAAGCCTTTTAATTCAATTTATTCAAACATACATTGTCATAAACCTGGTGCAGTTATGTATTTCTACCATTTTATAGTGGAGTAAATCACAAATAATCTTTCCTTTGGTTTAACATTAAACAACAAACACACCTCAGACATTTAATTTTGTTGATATTTACTATCAATATGCTTTTATTAGGCATACACAATAGAGATACACTTTTGTATAATTGATTTATTGCATGAAAAAATTGTTGGAACTATCGTATGTCAAACATTTATAAATTTTCTTAAAACAACACACTATGTTATTTTTACACCAACTATATATTTACTTAAATTATATTTAAACAAATACGTTTTGAATATTTTCAACAAATTTAAAAAGAATTATTTACAGTAGAAATTTTGATAAACATTGCAGAGTAGTAAATACGTTTTACCTTTAAAAATTTCAATCAAAAACGTCAAGGTTGCTAGTGTGAGACCAACTGACCATAAAATGATAATAGCTTCAAGATGTTCGATTGTAATTACTACGTTATCATGATAAATTTGTTTCGCATACTTGAACCTTCCAACGTCCGACAACCACTTTTGAATTAATCCATGCTCCAGTGGCGTATTTAGGAATTTCGCATGGGGGGGGCCTGGGGTAGGTATATATAATAATAATATTTTTTATTTCGATAGATTAAAATACTCTATCGAAATAAAACACAAAAAATATAGGATGTCATTTAAAAAAACAATTGATGACGTCATAACTTTTAAAACAAATGAATGTCAAATCTGAAAATAACTTTTTCGGACGCGCTGTAATTTTAATCGATACACGTCTTTTAAATTTCGGCTCTATCACAAAGATTAACGGAGTTACCGAATTTATTCCTTACTTAATTTCCACGCTGTATAACTGTTTCTCCACCCTGCATTGTTTTTCCGGTGCAATACTTAATAAAATTGTGTATTAGATTAAGAATATTTTATACCCTCAAATACACTAATAAGGACATTTTGGCGCGTAAAAACTTCAAACGCAATATCAAATTTATAAAATATTTAATCTTAATGAACATTTACACTTTACACATTTCATTGATACGGAGTGCAGGGGAAGGAAATAGGGAAAGAACTTCTTGCTGACGTTCGTCATATTATTTTTGAATCTGGCTGCTTAACTTCAATATTAAGTAAGAAATAATAACTATATGTTAAGTCTAAGGGGGGGGCCCAGGCCCCCTGGGCCCCCCCCATAAATACGCCACTGCGCATGCTCTGTTGCATAAGTTATGTATTTATTTATAATATTCATAACAGGATGGCCTTTACGAAAACCAAAACTTACTTCAATGTCCTGCAATCCTGCATTAAATCTTATAACATCCACGAGATTACTTTCCCTTTTGTAAGTACTTAAAAGTTGCTCTCCTATGGGTGTCGAATAACTTCGGTTGTAAGCCACTTTAAATAAATTATAGGTAATATTTGTGGCTCTAACATGACTTTTTACTAATAAGGCTTCCGCTAAGGGTTCATCCGAAGTGTTTAGTTGTCGATAGGCTAATTTAGATATAAGCGGTGTTAGTTGAGATTTTAACATTTCTTCAATGGTGTGAATTCCAGGTTCGTTTCCTGGATGAAGCAATAAACTCGTAATTTCCGCTTGAAATACTGTACAAATGTTTAAACAGTAAATTGTGTAAAATGCCAAAAGAATTCTTAATGCCGTTGATTTGGGTGAGAAATTATGTGGTGACCCTACTATTAATCCGTAAATTAACAAAATACACTTAGGAAATCTGACAAGGTCGTGTTTATCTTTGTGCAATTTTGCAAGAGCGTACCAGACTATCATAACAATGATAAGCATTATACAAACTAAAACCCATATCTTCATTGTTAAAAGCGAAGCAAATATTTCTACAGTTGACATCGTTGCCGCTTTTGGAACGACCCATATTATCGAATCCTGATATATTAAGTCTGATAAATCGTACAAATCGTAGTATTCCTTGTATCTTGCTAAAAAGTACACAAGAGATATGTCTTCTTTTCTGTTATTAATTATAGACTCGCTTGTAAGTTCCGTAACAACAACCGACACGTTAGCATTTGTTCTTTCACCTATTAAATAAATTAAAGATATTAAAATGCCGGGATGGGGCTTAATAAAAGGATCAACAAGCGTTGGAAAGAGTCTGTTCTTGTGCAGAAGTAGTTTTAGCGGACGCCCCTTTAAATTTTTCATCTGGTGAATTGAAGTAAACTTTGGATCTTTTAATGTGTCGGTGCAGTTACCTAAACAATCAATTGCAATTTTACTCCTTGCAATTACCCCGTACCAACAGGAATTAGACTGATAAATTACTGGATTACGTTTGCCTTCCTGTTGGACTAAAACGGCTTGTGAAATATCATAATCGCAAAGAACTTTAAATACGTCCTTGCAATTCTGATTATGGGGAGAAATAATGATGTATTTAGATCTGGGGCCTTGACTTGCATCCCATATTATCGAACCGTTTTTCAGTTTGCTCAGTGTGGTTTGTAGAGCTGATAAATCATCAATGTATAAGACATAATTGTAGTCAAATATAAAATTTAATGCAATTTGCTTATCCAGATTCATCGACAAATGTGGACGATAGTAATCGTTATAAGCAGAAATCCTTAGGCTATGATGGCCCTGAAAAATATAAACCGCAGGTTTTGCTTCAAAAAAATAACTTTGCATTATTCGCTCTACACAGTCCGCTGTATTTTTCTCTGGCCAACTAATACTTATTTTGCACTCAGTTTTATGTGCACAAATTAATATTCCTAACACTGCACCTATATTAATCATTTTGCTTTAGTAATTCACACAGTTTCTGATAAGACTGAATATACTGCATTTGCGAGTAAATAATTTATATCTTAATTTATGTATTTTCCTTTGATGCAAAAGTTTTGTTCTTGAAAACTATAGTAAATATTTAATAAAATATAAAGTGCATACGGAACTTTTAGCTTTTGTATATGTTTATGTGGCATCTAGTATAAAATTAAAAGATTGATTCCAGTCTAAAATCGAGTTTTTGATTCTGAACCTTTTTTTGTTTAAAGCTCGTCTACCAAACGTTTCAGTTTTTACACTGCAACCTAAAAGGTCTGTTGATTTACCCTAATTTATGTCAATCACAGTTATTGTATGATTTGAGATTCTCGCACCATAGTGTGGAAATCTCTCAGTAGCTGAGATAAGGAGTCCTTCGGTTCCATAACTGGATACCCTCACAGAGCTGTCTTTTTGTCCCTAGCACCGGACATTCACACAGTGCATAGTAGTCTCAGTTTCTTCATTGTGTAGTCTATATGTGAGGTCCCCATTAAACTTTCCGATCCTCTACAGGTGTTCCTTCACGGGCGCATTTTCTGTTAAAAGACCAGTGATAGTTCTGAGTTGCGTCCTACTTAAAGCAATTTTTATGCATGGTCTTTCTAAAAATACCTTGCCACGGGGTTGTCCTAGAGAGACAGTCCAGTAGCAAATATGTTGGGTACGAATCCAGTCCTTAAAATAGTTACGGATTGTACTTCTTGGAATTCCTAGGGCATATTCTGGAACAAGGTACGAAGGTACGTTCCAATTACTCCCTACGTTGCCAGATCATCAGCTTTCTCATTATCGTCTATTCCGCTATGACCTGGAATCCATAACAATTTAACAGTATTGCGTAATGTCAGGTCATTGAGTTCTTTAGCCACTACCGGTTTGAAAGAAATTTTTGGGCTAACAAGGGCCTTTAAAGCCGCCTGGCTATCGGATAAGATGAAGGTTCGCTTCTTTTATTTTCCCGTGCACATTGAAGTATCGTGTATATTTCTGTCTGAAAGACTGTGGTGAGTTTGCCCAGGGAGAAGCTAAGCCTTTCCCTGGGTCTCGCGCCAAAAATTCCTAATCCAGCACCTAAGTCGGCTTTGGAGCCGTTTCGTCTGTGTACTAGATCAGGTTTCCAGCAGAAATTTCTTGTTTATGTTCGTTACATTTGTACTCTTCATAATTATTTATTTTTATTAAAAAGTTCAGATATCTTAGAATCATATAGTCGGTCCTCATCTCAAGCAGAGGACCCCTTATTTTGTCGGTTATCCGTCAATTAGACGTTTATTGGGAATTACTCCAAGCATCCAAGTGAAAATTTGTACTATATTATTTTCCGATATTACAATTCTATTGAAAATATTTTTAAAATTTTACCGGAAGTAGACGCTAACTACTAACTAAATCATTAATATTTCAGTACCTAGTTATTCAATTATTTTTAAAAAAACTAATCTCGCTTTAAACGAACGCCACTGCGAAATTAGTTGGCCATATCTATACTTGGTGTCACTCACGATATTTTCTCCGCCAACTGACTTCGGTTGTTGATTAAAAAACGTTTTGTCAAAAATTGCTATAAGTGTGGAATATTTATGGCAATTAATGTAATTGTAAACCAAATTTAACGCGATTCTCAATCATCAGCGGTTGATAATACCGGAATAGCTTCTACATCACTTAATAAACGCCCCCTCACCTTATTAGATTTAGAAGGCTACCGATTAATATATTCCCCCTTTATATTTATAATGATTTATGCAGCATTACCTGATTTGGAAAGATAGGAACAGTATTTTAAAGAATAAAAAAAAATAGCAAATAAGGCAAAGTATAAGAACGAAATAATTAATGAAAGAATAAATACTGGACAAAACAGAAACAGTAGCATAACAAGGGAAGAAGTGAAAGATGCAATCCAGAAAATGAAAGTAGGCAAAACACCAGAACATGTATAATTATAACAGGAATAAAGTAGTAACAAAAGCAGAATCCCCAAAAGACTGAAAAATAGCAATAATTACGCCAATACATAAGAAAATGAAATAACTACAGGGATGTAACACTGCTCAGTGCGGTAGCCAACAAAGTATTTGCAAGGATCTTGGAAAAGAAATTTAGAGAAAGCTCTAGAAGATAAATAATTCGGATTTAGACCAAACGGAGATGTAGCAGATGCAATCTTCATACATTTTACTAAGGCAAGCAAGAGGAAAAGCTATAACGGACACATAAGTTTATTATGCTTTACTAACCTAAAGAAGGCCTTTGATAAAGTGAACAGGGACGATATCTGAAGGATATTGGAAACTGAAGCAATCAAGGGGGCTAATAAGCAGTAGGTATAGAATTAGTTATTGAAATATGGAGGAGGTAAGAACAGAAATCTGCTATGCAGTGATGGTGCTGGAAATATACAATAAAAGCTTCAAAAACATTTACATGAAAATAAGTACCTACCAAAAAGTCAAAAATAATGGCAATAAGCAGCGCGCAAGTAGGACATCTAATAAAAATAAATGAAGAAGATTTAGTCCAGTCAAATGGTCGAAATAAACAGGCAAACTTTGAATTTTGGGTAGGCAGCTATTTTTTTATCGGTGTGTAGAGAAGTCAGCGGTCAGTCTAAATCAGGGTTTTCTGGGTGGTAACCCCCTCCATTCGGCCGCCATCTTGAAAAGTAGGGTTAGTTGGTGTTTGGGCTATATCTCTGTAGTCGAGAATCTCACAAAAAATTAGTATAACATTTTTTTGTAGAAAATCGTATTATGTACAATTTTTATTCAAAACTTTTTTAAATATCATTAATAATAAAAAAGTTATAAGCCGGAAAAGACAAAAACTTAAGGCCTTATAACTTTTTATTATTAATGCTGCGTAAAAAAAGTTATTAATGGAAATTTTAGAGATATGGTTCTCTGCAAAAAAGCTTTACACAAACTCTTTGTAGGTCTCGTGACTACAGATATACAGGGTGTCTCTAAAAGGTCTGTACAAAACGCTAGCACAAATTCCCGAGGCTAAAATATAAGGATTTAGCCCAATTTACCTTAGTCCAAAAGTTGATAGTTTCCGAAATACAGGGTGCCAAAGTTATCATTTTTTAAAACTTTTTTGTAAATATCTTTCTTAATAATAGCATGATTTGCACGAAATTTGGTACTTAGGGTTTTTTTAGGATGAGAAATCGTGATCTGATCACAGTTTCGATGTACATTGCAGAGGGCGCCACCAGCAGCATTTCGCCTACATCTAAAGCTTCATAACTTTTTTGTGCCTCAGTATATTAAATTTCTGGTTAAAAATTCTTATTCCTTGGCATCTTCTGTCCAAAAAAGGTATATCTAGTCGGTGTCGCTTCGAGCAGCCGTTTCTGAGATAATCGAATTTAAATGTTTTATTGCGTACTGAAACTCGTCGTAGCCCCCCGTCACACTTTATCCAGGCTTAGGACTGGTCCAAGAAATTTGGAGCGTGTTTAAGAGCCAACAAGCCAGCAACAATAAAAATTTAAATAGCAACGAGCTAACAATGATAAGAATGTAAGAATGAACTGGTAAAGTACAACAGGAATAAAGTCTAAGTAAATTTTCAAAATGACCTCCGTTTTCATGCACACAAAGAGTAATTATACGGAGAAAGTTGAAGTGCACCCTTTCCATCATCTCTGTATCTAGCCTGGATAAAGTGTGAAGGGGGTCTACGACGAGTTTCAGTACGCAATAAAACATTTAAATTCGATTATCTCAGAAACGGCTGCTCGAAGCGACACCTGCTAGGTATACCTTTTTTGGACAAAAGATGCCAAGGAATAAGAATTTTTAACCAGAAATTTAATGCACCGAGGCATCAAAAAGTTATGAAGCTTTAGATGTAGGCGAAGTGCTGCTGGTGGCGCCCTCTGCAATGTACATCGAAACTGTGATCAGATCTCGATTTCTCATCCTAAAAAACCCCTAAGTACCTAATTTCGTGCAAATCATGCTATTATTAAGATAAATATTTACAAAAAAGTTTTAAAAAATATTAACTTTGGCACCCTGTATTTCGGAAACTATCAACTTTTGGACTAAGGTAAATTGGGCTAGATCCTCATATTTTAGCCTCGGGAATTTGTGCTAGCGTTTTGTACAGACCTTTTAGAGACACCCTGTATAGCCGAAAAGCTAATTAACCCTTGTTTTCAAGATGGCGGCCGAATGGAGGGGGTTACCATCCCAAAAATTCGGATTTAAACTCACCACTGACCCCCATACAGATCGCAAAAAGAAAATCGCTGCCTACCCAAAATGCAAATTGAATTACCATTTGACTGGACTAGTCCAATCACATGGTTGAAATAAAAAGGCAAACTTTGCATTTTTGGTCGGCAGCAATTTTGTGACGATGTGTGGGGTCCGTGGTAAGTCTAAATCAGGATTTTCGGGGTGGTACCCTCCCTCTTCATTTAGTCGCCATCTTGAAAAGAAGTGTTAATTAGTTTTTCGACTATATCTCTGTATCCGTGAGTCTTGCAAAAAAAATTTTAAAACGTTTTTGTGGAAAATCGTATTATCTATAGCTTTTATTAATAACGTTTTTTACGTAGCATTAATAATGTTATCCTTAATTTTTTGTCTTCTTCGGCTAATAACTTTTTTATTATTAATGCTATGTAAAAAAGTTATTAAAACTAGATAATAGATAATACGATTCTCTATAAAAAAGCTTTAGGTATACAAACTTTTTGTAAGATTCACGACTACAGAGATATAGCCGAAAAACGAATTAACCCTTCTTTTCAAGATGGCGGCCGAATGGAGGGGGTTACCACCCCGAAAACTCTGATTTAGACTCACCATTCATCCCTCTACACACCGATAAAAAAATCGCTGCCTACCCAAAATGCAAAGCTGAATTACCATTTGACTGGACTAGTTAGAAACTCTAGAAAATTTTAAATACTTAGCCTTCATGACATCCCAAGATGGAAGGATAGAATAAAAAAGAAAAGTGTGGCGGAAAGATTCTTAAAATTATTAAAAACGCGTTTTTAGGAGAGCAAGAGATACTGAAGGCAATAAAAGTCCAAATATTAGTTGAAATGGTGACAATTCTAATACTAACATACTGGTCAGAAACAGATAATGGCAGATAGTCAGAAAATATTTTAAGGAATGCAAAATATTAGCCAAATCCCAAACCTCAAAGCGCCGAAGTGACGCCTGTTTTTTTTTTTTTTTATAAATATAATAACTAAAGTTTGTGACATAACTCTAATACGTACAATTAAATATTGTTTCAGGAAGACGCCAAAGTGGGAGATGCTTACATGAGACAGATCGAATCAATAGCTGCATACATACCTTACATGACGTGTCCTGGAAATCATGAAGAGAAATAGTGAGTATTTTTCTTGACAATTTGAGAACTGCTATAAATAAAGTTCCTTTAATATGTTAAGAAATTGGTTCATCAGTGTATTAAAAACAATTCATAAGAAATTTTGTTTATTTTTATTACTATTAAGATTCATTTAGCAAAATAGAAAATATAACCTTAATTTTTCAATTATTTCCTTTACGTTAGATGAACAACTTTATTTTATGAATTAATTTTTTAGCAACTTCAGTAACTATAAAGAACGTTTCAACATGCCTGGAGGAGACGAAAGTATGATGTACAGCTTCAACATGGGACCGCTTCACATAATCTCCATTTCTACCGAAGTATACTACTTCATAAATTACGGCATTAAATCCATGGTATACCAATATGAATGGTTAGAACAAGACCTAAAAACTGCGAATTTGCCAGAAAATCGTGGAAAACAACCATGGATTATCGTAATGGGACACCGTCCTATGTACTGCAGTAATAGTAACCCTGCTGATTGTACACATCATGAAACATTTACTCGTGTTGGATTACCATTCCTGCATATATTTGGTCTTGAAAAATTATTGTACGATTACGGAGTAGATTTAGAAATTTGGGCGCATGAACATTCATACGAGCGTTTATGGCCCGTTTATGATTATAAGGTCTATAATGGTAGTTATGAAAAACCTTACGAGAATCCTGGTGCGCCCGTCCATATCATTACAGGATCAGCCGGTTGTAAGGAAGATCACACGTATTTTAATAACACGAGACCTTACTGGTCTGCCTTTAGAAGCAGCGATTATGGTTATACGCGCTTGAAGGCTCATAATAAAACTCATTTGTACATAGAACAAGTTTCAGATGATAAAGGTGGTGCTGTTATAGATTGGTTTTGGTTAGTTAAAAAAACACATGGGCTGTATAATAAAAATTGATTTTTATGTATTTGTAAATATTATATTGTTACCTAAATTTAGAAATAAAAAAGTTCGAATATAAGAAATTTTAATTATTTTGTATTATAAAGCCTCAGAGTTTTCGATTTCAGGCTTTGTAGCATTACGACGCACAAAGAGTTGCATTGCATAATTTTGGAAGGCACTAGGAAAGTACGATTACTATTTTTACGATTTTGTCAGAAATTATCTCCACTTTAGTCCGTGTCAACTTTAAATAGAAATATAAAGCTTTTGTAGAAGAGTATTGCCATTTTGTATCCAGTTGTATCCGTAGACTTGTACACATAATAAACTTGGCAACGCTGTTTGAAAGAAGGCAAAATGGCCCATGTAGTCTTTTATACAGGATCACCTATTTGTGATGATTTCTTAATACTAATCCAAATGCGTTAAAAAATTAATACAATCCTTGAATCAGAAAGTAAAACGAAACTATTAACAGGTGTTGCTTTCACAAATTTACTGGACAGCATCAATCGGCAATATACGACCATGATTTTGCAGTGTTTGCTACTTATCAAGTTCCTAGTCAACTGATACCGTTTAGCAGAACCGCAAAAGTGTTAATAAGGATCTAATAATAGAGTTTTACCGTAAGAGGCAACAGGTGTTGCACCTCAACACTAAAAGAAAGCCAACTAGTGGCTAATAATTTTCAAAAAAACAAATATTTTTGCAAATAAAAATGAAACTGTATTTTTTTTATAATGTAATCTATGATTTTAATCAGAATAGCAAATAATGTTTGCACTATTTTCTTTAATTAAACATGATCAGCCACGTTTGAGACGTATCCGTAAATATTACTGAAATACTAACAACACAACGTACATAAAGCTTGCGATTGTATACCTACCTGGTTTTGCTGAACTTCTTTTGAAGAGACATGAGAATGGACTGCCGCCATCCAGGAAACCTAGTTCAGTTTACTCCTGTGAAGGGGAGGGGGGGGTAAATTTTGATTCCTGCTATTGGGAGAGCTTCTAAAACAAATAAGAGTTGGATACATCAAGTTGTTCGGGAAAAAAACAAATATTAAATATTGTAAAAAGAAAACGTTTCCGAATAGAAGTTCCACGAATCGTATTTTACGTTTCCAAATTGAACAATTAGTGGTAACGCCATATTTTACTTCAGGGATGTTTTAACAATGTCGTCTAAGGTGAAATTCCAACAAAAAAGAAGAAATATCAGCAAAAAGTATTGGTTTAGATAGCGATTGGTCCAAAAGGTTTGAAAAGACCTCTGATTACTCCTTCTATATTAATGGATATTTGAAAAAAAATTAATTCAATACATCAATTTTAATTATACATCAGGATTTGAAGCTAACGAAAACAACCTAGCTAATACTCCAGAAATTCGAGTTTTTGAAGATTTGGTAAGTAATATCTGAAGAGAATGGTAAACAAGGGAGGGTATAAAACCGAAAGCCATCAACAGTTTATTCACAGAATAAAATACTGTCTAAAAAATTGATCCAGCTTTTATATAAAAGCTTGCTCTTAGTAACTACTTACAAGAAAAAACGAATCAATGTAATGTCTACTAACAAGATAACAACTGCAGTTATTAATTGAAAACTTATGTTATGTAAATAAGTATTACCGCCAGCCTTAAACATGAAAGGCGAATTTATTAACTTTGCACCACTTTCAGGGACTTTTGTTCTTTGTTTCCTCTAATATCTTTATTTTAAATTTCCCACATGCGATTTATATAAGAAAATAATTCATCTTACGCCTTCCAACGCTTCTAAAAATTGCGGAAATCACCTTGTAATTGTAGTATTGAGTACTTTAACTTAGATAAAGGAATATACAGTTATATTTATTTTAAAAAAAAATGGAAAACTTACGTATACGCGGAGTGAGTTCTAATTTGTTTAGAACAGTGTTGGGGAAACTTTTTTTGAAGACGGGCTATTTTGAATAACTTATATTCGTGGTGGGTCATAGAACACGGTTTGGTAGGTGTAATTTTTATCTGTTCTGGAATTGCTTTAACACAAGATTTAAATATTAAATTCTATTTTAAAAATCCAGCTATTCCCGTGGGCCGAATAAAACATATGCACCAGTCGGACTTGGCCCGCGGGACTTTGCTTCCCTATCATTAGTTTAGAACAGGAGTCGGCAACCTGCGGCCCGCGGGCCGCATGCGGCCCGCCATGTGTTTTGATGCGGCCCGCCAAGTAAAATCTAAATATACAGAAAAGTGAGTCCGAAGGGAGTATAAAAGCCCCATAGGCGGGCGCGACTATATGGAAATAAAAAATTCTATATAAAACCGGGGTAAAATTTTTTATACTTAAAAAGATTTGAAAACAAATTTAACTTATTTCAATTATATTCGCAAGAACGGTATGAATCATCGAAACTTTCGAAAATTCTTGGACGAAATTGATGCAGAACATGAAGATATTATGTATCTTACTGAGGTACGATGGCTCGGTCGAGGAAAAGTTTTGAAAAGATTTTTTGATTTGAAAGATGAAATTGAAATACTCTTGACGGACAAAGGAAAAAACATATCAGAATTATCAGATTTTAAATGAATATGCGAATTGGGTTTTCTTGTTGACATTACAGCTTACTTAAATAAATTAAATGTAACTCTACAAGGAACAGGAAAGCTAATCCACGTGTTATTTACCGAAATTAAAAGTTTTCAGCTAAAAATAAAATTATTTGTAATTCAAATTATTGAAAAGAATAATTATTGCCATTTTCCTCTTTTGCAATCGCTATTAACAAACATTGAGAGGCAATGTCTTCCAAACGATGTTTATATTGATTTATTGAAGTTGTTTGATAAAAATGTTCGTACTTAATCGCTTTCAAGATTTTTATGCGAAAGAAACTGACATCCAAATATTTGAGAATCCCATTAAATTTGATAAATCGAAGGCACCAGAACATTTACAGTTGGAACTAATGGATTTGCAAGCAAACAATAATTACAAACATAATTTTGATGAAAATAATTTGATATTATTTTATTCAAGTCTACCCGAAAATAAATTTCCTCAAATAAAAATATTTGCAAAATTAATGATTGGCATTTTTGCAAGCATATATTTATGTGAACAAACTTTTTCACGAATAAAGATTATCAAATCAAAATACAGAAAACGGTTGACAGATCAAAATTTGCATAATATTCTGAGGATCTCAGTATCTCATTAAAATTTAGTATTGGGTATTATTTTTATTAGTATACTTTTAACTTTAACAATTATTACTCTTAAGAGCAGACATTTTTGTTATTTATCATTATTTCTATAATGTTGTATTTTGTTATTTTATGATACTATGCAATTTTTAAACAAATACTCGTATAAATGAAAATTGTTTTGTTATTTGTTCCTTTTTTTAGTTTTTGTTTTTGCCTCTTAAGTATAGTCACTTTTATGTTTGAATACAAATTTATTAAAGCTATTATGTTACCCTATAATATTGGTATGTGCGGCCCGCCTGAGAATATTATTGTCTAATTTGGCCCGCTATCTAGAAAAGGTTGCCGACCCCTGGTTTAGAACATATTTAGAAAATCGAAAGAATGTAGCACATGTAAATGACATGAGCAGTGAAATTACCATGTGCAGAAATTAAGGTGCTCCACAGGGCGCTGTACTGGGGCTAATCTTATTCATGAAATATCTAAATGATTTTTTAGAAACTGATCCCAATTCTAATTCTAATATCTTGTGCAGACGATACAGCTTATAGGTACTGTGTTTTGAGTACATAGCTAGAAGTATTTAACAAAAGTTAGTAAATGACTAGACGCTAAGCCACTTACCCTGTAGATAAATACTATATAAACGTTAAACTTGTAGTTTTCGTGTGTTATAAAAACACTTCACTGGTTAAATATATTAAATATTTGGATTTATATTTCGATAATAGTTTAATTTGGAATGTGCATACCGTCGTAACGACAAAAAAAACGATTGGGGTATTTTAACAAAATAAATGTAGCCGTGGAACATTCACTGACAATATCAAAGACAACAATACAAAGAATATCAGTATCATCGCAAAACATGAAACCGCCAGTAGAAATCGTAAATTTAATAAAAACGTAAAAATCGAACGTGAAGAGCATGGCAAAATACAAAGGATCCGGAGCGACGTAAGTTACTGAATCAACTTAGTAGTGAAGTAAAATGGGAATTAGATAACTGCAGGATAAATAGTTATCAAAGATACACCCAGCAGCTGGAATCTAAAGACAACGCCCTCTGGCAAACAACTAAGAGAATATTAAAACAACCAACAATCATTCCTCCACTACAAAAAAATAACATAACATACGTAACAGACTAGGACAAATGTGACATCATAGCAGACCAAATCGAAAGCAATCTTAGGCCAAACACACCAACAGATAGGAACATAGTAGAAGAAGTAGAAAGAGGTATTTCCGGAAACCTACGAGTACAACGAACTAATGATCAAATAAAATCAACATTGCCTAACGTACTGAAAATGATAATTAAACAACTACAAATACGAAAATCAGCAGGGCCAGATGTGATAGGTACCGAATGTTATCTTGAAAAAATCCTAAATGCGGTGGATTCAGTTTCGACGTGACTGAGTCATACATGTTCATTTTACGGCGAGTCAACCAGTAATGCAGAAAAGAATGCCACTAGTTTGGCATCGCTTCGCTTAACTAGCAGCGCTAACAACCCGGAGCTGTATATTCGCTAGACGTAGTAACTAGCGTTTAAACCTCGCGACATGCAGGTTGGTAACGACCAATCAGAAGCTTTCTCCCGCCGGTCTTTTAGGCGTGACTTTTGAAAATGTTCTATTTCAAAAACAAATTATATTTATGGTGGTTAGAAGGTTGCATGTCATAACCATAACAAGTATAAAGATGTAATAGTAGGTAATAAGTAATAAGGATAAACAATTCTTAAAATTAGGAATACCTACCTAGCTATTAGGTACTAGAAACCGGATTGTTAGGCAAATTGAAATGGTAAAATAGGCAAGAAAAGTGTGAAATAAATAGGCAAAATCAAATATCAAATTAATAAGCATTAAAAAATAACGAAATACATAATATGATAATATTCACAAAATTCCAAACTTACATTGTATCTTGAACAGATCTACCTATAATTACATTTAAAAATTCAAAGTATTAGGGATACTGCTATTTTTTCTTGCTCTTCGTGACTAGGAACAACTATACCATCTTTATTTCTTTTGAATTTTCTTTTTGTGGAAAACAGTCTTTGCGGAATTATTTTTTTATTATGTGGAACCAAGTCTCTTTTTACATTTTGTTGGGTACCTGTATCACTTGCTGCATTTAAAGTTGATGCAGTTAAAGCTTCTACACCTGCTTGCATTGCTTTTAGATGATTTTTGATCATTTGAAGTTGTTCAGGACTGGTAATTGAGTCAATTATGTCATTATATTGAACTTTTAATTCTTCTTTTTGCAAGGCAAGTGCCTCAAAGCTCATGTGCTTTACAGGTTTATTTTTGGAAACTTCTTTTATCAAAGTTTCTGTTTCATTAGTTTCACAGTTTGTCAAAGATATATTATTCAAGCTATTTTGATTAGAAAGAGGTAAATTCATACATAAGAGGTGAATGTGTTTACACATATTCCACTTTACACTGCAATCTATACAGCTGCAAGAAAATTTGTGAATGCAAGTGTTACATGGCAAACACTTTAAGTTGCAGTTACAGTTTTCAAGGTTTTGCGATATGTAATATATTTCAGAGCATTTAGTGGAAAGAACACTCCAACCGTTTTCATCTTTCGATATGTTACTATCAGATAAATTTAGACTTGTTCGATGACGTGTTCGAATATCTGATAACTTTTTAGTAATTTTTCCTTTATGCAAAGTTATAATCCTATCATAGAGTCTATCTCTTACAAACTTCATTAATACATACAACATTTTATCTAGTCTTTTAGTATTTCTACCATGGAAGTAAACATATTTGATGGTTTTGTGCATTCTTTCTAAATGCATATTTGTATTCAAACCAGAATGTAAGCGATAACAAAATGCCCATGCCTCAACAGATTTTAAATATTCCTTCTGAAAGTAAGCACCGAAAAACTGTGTAGTAGAATCTCCCAACAGTTGAGAAATGGCCGACCTTATCATAATCTCAAAAGCATTTTTATCAGTTTCTTGCAAAAGTGTCCGCAACATTTTATATGTCTGAATTTGATTCTCCTTTTCCTTAATTTTATTTAAATTCTTCCTCCACGCTCTATCTACGTGCGAAGCACAAAACAGCCTCTTTTCAGGAGAACCCATAACTTTAAGATATGAATTAAAAAAGGCTTCAGCCATATCAGACATAAAAACTTTTGAAGAAATAGCACCTACTTTTTCTTTTATGCATGTGAAAAAAATGGTTAGTACTTCTTCGTCACTTCTGTTACTAATCATGAAGGCACAAGGAAAGCCCTGTCGTAAATCATCTAAAACCATCACAGTGGTTAGTTCGAAATCATATTGATTAAGTCCGTGTGTTCCGTCGATACACAAAACATCAGGTCCGTATTTTTTAAACATTTCTATTTGGGCTTCATTCATAATCACCAACAAAAAATCATCACTTTTTAGTGGTGGATAATCCTCCATTATCTGTTGTTGAATCATTATTCTGTAATTCTTTAACCCACATACTAACACTAATACCATCGTTTTCATGTTTTTTCATGCCAATATCTAACTTAAAGCTGTTTTCTATATTATGAAGATCCATTTTTCTTAAAAGATGCAACCTTTTCAATTCACCATCTGCTGTTAACGATCCACGAACTTCATCCAGTATTGAGTCAAAAGGCATATTAGACGCAATTTTTACGGCTATAGCCTTTCTTTCAGATTGGCTAAGAGCCACATGTCCTAAGTCATTTCTATGTCCGATATGTGTTTTATTATATTTAACTTCAACATTTTCAGTATCTTTAAATTTAACTACCATCATAGCAGGACAAAATGCATTTATTTTATTTGTTCCTTGAAATTTAATATTTCTTTTGCCTTGGCTTACAGATTTAAAACATCCAGATCTATGACACTCGAAATAAGTAAATTTTGTATTTCTTGTTTTGTGAGATCCACTTCTTTGAATAAACTTTGATTTTGTTTCCCCTTCAACTTTCTCTTTCCAAGATTGAAATTCAACTTTTGATGTAAAGTTGATATATTCACTAACCATTACTACTTCATGTGTTCCTTCCAAATGCTGCATTATCATAGTTTTATTAAAATGTTTATAATCGCACAGGGCACAAACATATAAATTTTTTGCATACTCAACATTGTGTTGGCTACGTTCATGGATGCTGAGATATGCTTTGGTATCGTACTGTTTGTTACAAATACAACATTGATATTTTCGATTAGGCAAAGGACAAATTTCATCGACTTTTCCAGGATGTTTATTTTTAACGTGCCACCTGAAAGACAAATAACAAAATATTAGATAGGTAGGTATACAGTACAATAATACTGCTATTGAGAAAATAGGTACTAATTAATATATGCTTACCGTAGACTTTTAAGCAACCCATACTTTTTATTACATTCTGAACACTCCATTGTGCAGCAGATTTTACTAAAAACGCCAAGCCTACCTGCAACGAATGTTGGCGCTTATAGGATGTGGTGATGTGGTCATAGACGAAAAAGGGTCATGGTTACGGCATGCGACCTTCTAACCACCATAAATATATTTTGAAATAGAACATTTTCAAAAATCGCGCCTTAAAACTTCAGCCACAGATAAAAGACCGGAGGGAGAAAGCTTCTGATTGGTCGTTACCAACCTGCATGTCGCGAGGTTTAAACGCTAGTGACGTAGTAGGCTATATCTTGTTACAATCTTTAGTGCCTGCTTAACGACGGGATACTTCCCAAAAAAGTGGAAACATGCACATGTACTACCGTTTCACAAACCCGGGAAAAATAAAAGCAAGCCAGGAAACTACAGGCCAATCAGCTTGCTTTCTACAATATCAAAATTATTGGAAAAAATTATTAGTAAACGTATAAACATTATCTGCACGCATGAATTTTGTTATTTACTGAAGGGTCAGGAAAATGATCCATTACTTACGAGGAGCCACAGTGAAATACGAGGCACTCTGTGCCGAGTATTTTACAGGGCTCCCAGTAAAGTAAGACATTTTACTGACGAGTCGTGTATTAATTTTCTTCTGAAACCCCCAATTATAATAAAAATTAATATTTATTAATTTAATAAATTGAATGGGCGATTTTCTACGTACCTATCTAGTAGTACGTTTCTCTGTTTCTAAGGTGACAGATATAAAAATAATGTCTGTTTCTAAGGTGACAGATATAAAAACAATGCGCAAATGTTTTCGTGACTAGTCAAGGAAATGCAATTTTCGAGCCGCATTTCCGGAGCGAAAGTACTACTTTCGCTCCGGTTTCAGAAAAATATGTTACCAGCGTTTCAATTTGGTTTTAAAGAAAAGCATGGTACTGGCCGTCAGCTACTGAAATTAACTGAAACTATTGAAAAAGGATTTCACTCAAAACAGTACACTACAATCGCCTTCCTAGACCTACAGCAACCGTTTGACAAGGTATGGATAGACGGACTTATATATAAACTGCTGCAAGTAAATATACCTTCTTACCTTATTCGGATCATAGCTTCCTTTCTGCAAAATAGAACGTTTGCAATTAGAATTAATGCATCCTATTCTAGCAATAAAAATATCAAAACTGGCATCCCCCAAGGAAGCATCTTAGGTCCTACGTTATTCAACATTTACGTATATGCTATTCCGGTATCACCAAAATCGGAATTAATGATATTTGCAGATGACACTGCTGTTGTTACACAACATGAAGAACTATCTGTCGCAACATCAGAATTACAAAATGCTATTAATAACCTAAGCAGCTGGTTCAACAAATGGAAAGTGAAAGTTAATCCCACTACTTAAGTGCGAATGCAAAATATTTACTCTTAGAAAAATTAATAACCCAACATTATTAACTATTAACCAAACAGCCATTTCGTGGAATGCAAGATATTCGGCAGTAAAATATTTAGGAATGCACCTAGATACGTAACTCAAATGGAGCTATCATGTTAATAAAAAGTTAAGTGAATGCCATGCTCGTTTGGTCCTATTATATATTATATCCAATTCTGAACAGGAAAACTCCATTAAAAATTGAATGTTCTCTCTTACTCTATAAATCCATTTTGAGACCCATAATTACTTACTGCTGCCCAATATGAAGTAATACTTCTAAAATGAACATAAATAAAATTCAAGTATGTATTCCAAAATAAAATCATGCGCATAATACTGAATGCTCCCTGGTTTATAAGGAACGACCAGTCACATGAAGAGCTGGTAATTCTAAAAATCGACCATTTCATTAAGGATACCTACCTCAAATAAATTTATATCCACCCTTCATCGGTGCCCAGGAGCTGCATTTTATAATATAGGACAAAGAAACATACACAACAGACTAAAAAGACAATTACCACAGGTCCTATGTGATCAGTGAAGTTACTAACTATGTCCTCAACAAGTTCCAAATTTACTACTAACATACGTAAAATTAAATGGAGATTCCAAAAGTGTATGAATACACAGGAAGTTCAATTTAAAATAACAAGTTAATTTCGGCAAAATTGGAACTAACAGAAACTTGTATGCTGCGTCAAACTTAAGAGTATATTATCACATACACCAAATTTCATTTTGATATCTTAAAACATAATTTAAAAATATATGGGTGTCCCAGGTGTCATTCATACCTTGTATAGATTCCGAAAGAAGTAAATCCATAACTTACTCTTTAAAATATTTATAAATTTATATGTTTTGTATTCACCTAAACAACAAATGGCCGGTTGATATAACTTCTTTAATAAATTAATGATTATGTAAAGTATGATCAAAATTTCTGTTCATCAAGTATGGCCGTGGAAGTGCAAACCAACGCCTTTAAAATTGGCTTACATATAATATTAAATGTGACAGCTGTCAAAAAAGATATGTGAGCCAATTTTAAATGCGTTGGTTTGCACTTCCACGGCCATACTTGATGAACAGAAATTTTGATCATACTTTATAAACGTTAATCATTTTATATTCGGCAAAACATTAATAATAAAATACACCCTTTTTTTTTAAACGATTATAAATCTGTAAACAATAACCTTAGGATAATGTTATTAACACTAGTTGCTTTAATAAAGATCAACGAAACTGCCTGTAGGGTAACAAATACGAATCCCCTATAGGTTATTTTGGAAATTATAGAACTTAAATAGGTACAATTTATTTATAAACGCTCCTTAAACTAGCTGAAATTTTTATAGTGAAATATTGAAATTTATCTAGCAAGAACATCGAATATTAATATAGAAGATACCGGAAAAAAGTTTACCCAGCAATAGTTTGGTCACGAGATTCATAGATCCTGTGACTATTTTTGAATTCCTAGAACTTCAGTAACTATTCCATTTTTATAATCACAATTTAAATTTTCAAACCTAATAACAGGATGTCATCCGCAAACTCAAAACTAAATTACAAATCCAGAATCAAGTTCGAAAACTTGATTCTGGATTTACTAAAAATTCAAATTGAAGTTTTGGGTTTTTTTTTTTAGTGGAAAGAAATTTGAAGAACATTACTTAATCTAATGAATAAATCCAGAAGCAACGTTACTACTTTACTTTTGTTGCATTTCCTTCAAAGTAAATTTTAAAAGAAACATCAGCTGTCTAAATTGCTAATATGTATTCATAGAAGCAGCAATTTTGATTCTTCACGAGTTCTTCTAGAAATCATTATAATTTATTGGCTACATTGAAAGTAAAACATTTTAGAGCTTCTGTGACTCAAAAACTTTCGACTCTTTTTTACTTCAACAACGTTGGTAATTCTAAAACTATTCGTATTGCATTAACAAAATTACAAGAACTCAAATTAAAGATTTCTTTATTTACACTCGAATATATACATGACTAGTTGGATACGAAATTATTTTCTAACATAAAAATTCCAACGCAATTCTTATATAATTTATGTATAACAAAATAAATTTAGCATTAAAAAAGTGATTTCAAAAAGTTTGTTCAAAATTCAAGGTTTATATTATAGCAGTTTTCCTGTTTTGATCATTAGTCAGGAATATTATCTGAACACCGTGACTAGTTTTCTGTTTCCGTTGTGTTTCCGCTCATTTGTGTTTTTCCACGTTGCTTATATCATTCACCCTTTCATCGATGATATTTTCTATGAATTTTGGGCCATATTAAATTACACATCGACCGCAACCTTGAATTTTAAATCACAATACGCATATCCTTTATAATTTTGTTCTTCATATATCTAATAAACGATTTTTGATTAATCTCGTAAAATACTTATTTTGGACAGATAATTCTAAATGTGCAAAATATATTTGCACCTTCTGAATAGTTTAGTGACTTAATTCCTTAACACTAGCACAAATTCAAACACAACTATCGTCAATTATCGCTAAGATTCTAAAATTATTTTAACACAGAAGTAACACAGCACAATATTATTAATTGACGGAATGCATAGCTGCGCAAAGTCTAAGTTGAAAATCCTTATACAGTAATTTTCCACCAAGGGGTACCCTGATTAGGAACATATGGGGCGACATCAAACATAAAGCTTTTCCGTTCATGGAAAACCTTGACGCTGGAACTTCGGGTAAACCGTGCTGGGAGGTAACGTAATTTAACCATTGGATTACGTGTTCTTTTGACCATTGCCGAGGATCTGAAAACGTAAAAAATATTTAGATTGCAAAATAATTTTTTTTATTTGTCCTGAACATTCAATGCCTCTTTTTCTGATGGGCGAAGGCATACTTAAAATGGTTTTCTTATCCCCTTCTTTGGGTGTGGTTACAGCACAAAGTAACCTTTTAAAATGTACGCTTATATTAAAAGATCCTCTCTCTAAATGTCTGCAAAAGTTAACCTTTTTCTTTACATTGCTGTTACAGATTCACGATCTTTTTAGATTCAAGCAGGCCTCGATTTTAATTTATTATACACACATTAATCTGTAACTGTATCGTCACTCTTGTACTTTTATTTATTTGAAAATAGGAGTATTATTCGGTAAGTTATCAAAATGTCGGTAACTAAATTGGAAAGCAAAACGATGAAGTATATAATTTTGATGCTAAGTACAAAATATATATGTAATACATTGTTACAATCCCTCTCCCCCGCCCTTCTCATAGTGCTGCGTTTCTTACTAATATAATATTTATTTTCAGATTTTTTAACATAGCATTTTCAGCCACTATTGTGATATGTTGCTTGATTTATCGAATTAATTCTATAGCGAACGTCAAATACGCTGTAAAACTATAAAAATAATAATTACGTAAACAAATATATATTTCAGCAACTAAGTTGCCATCCTCAATATAAAACTTTTTCGGCAAAGTGCTCTTCACCAAATCGCTTTTGTCGAAATACGTATTTGTTTATATTACTTATTATTGTTGTAGTTTTACGAGATATTTGACGTTCGCTATTGAATCAGACCATAGGCTCCATTCCTTAGATTAATTAATTACTCTATATTTTTGATAGGCGTTACAAAAAATCCCAGGGAAGTAAATCTAGGGGTTTAATTGTGCGATCTGGTAGGCCAAAAAATTGGGTCTCAAGGGCTAATTCATTTTCCATTCATTTCACATTTCAGGCACCAGCTAAATATAATTAGAACTTGCATTTTCACAAAGAATATTATTGAGAGTAATAAGTAATTCATTTTCCATCAGAAGATCAAAAAATAATACTGTATTAAACTTCGAGCGAAATTTTAAAATTGGTTTAGACAAAAACTCTAAAAGCGGTGGAAACCTTGGAACAATTTCGAATTATAGAAATTTCTATAACATTTCATATCGAATTTCTAAGAAAGAAATGTTCAACACCAACCTTTAGGTAACCTATCTTCTTCGGTTGTATTTTGAAACCGAAGAGACCTGGACCATTCTGTGGCTAATCCGTATTGTGCAAGTAGAGATTCGGTGATCTGCATGGCCATTTTAGTTTTAGAAACACTGCAGTAGTAGCCTATCTTGAATTCTTTCACGATTACACTGCAACAAAAAAAAAATTAACCAATATATTCATATGACATAGGGGATAACAGTGCCGCACTCATACAATAAAACTTAGATCTAGAAGAGTTTTAAAGCATCTGAGGTTTTCGAAAACCTTTTTAGAATAACATATAAAAACTGTAAAGTTTTACTAAAAACTTTTATTACGAAAATTGTTCAAACTACTTTACAAGGCAAATTCAAAAGTTTAGTTAAAACCTAAAGTTTTCAAAAAATAAGTATGCAGCATACAGCCAAAAATCCGAAGGAAAAACAAACACAGCTCCAAAAACGCATTATCAAAGCCGTCATGAAAGTCCCACCAAAGATCATACAAATCCTCTCTTCAGCTAATAATAAGCCCCAACACCTGTCATCAAAAGATAAAATGTGGTTTGATCCATATCGTAGAATGTTGTCACTCGATCTGTATGTATGTACATATTACGTAGGTATAGTGCTTTCAGATAGAGAAGAACGTCCTAGAGCACATGCAAAGAATCCAAAACGCACGTTCTGATGGGTTCCTGACAGTAATTGCGGAGCATAAAGATCTAGGTTTCCTTTTTCAGATCAGATAAACGAAAAATAAGTTTATAATTTTCCTAGATGCTATATATTTGTCACGACCTAAGCTTGAAATTGCTCTTTATCAGTATTACTGAAACAGCCAAACCCGAAATTATATTACATGAAAAGAAACAATAGTGATATACAGGGTGTTAGGTAATGCTTTTGCCAAACTTTGGGAATAGCTTTATAATAACAAATGAAGCAAAAAAGTATTATACAATTTTTTTCTAATATGCATAGTTTCTGAGAAAAGGCATTCTTTATTTTACTTTTTATTCTCGGGAAAAACAAAAACAAAGGGTTAAAGATACAGGGACATAATTTTTACGGCTAAACAAGAGTCTAGTACATCAAGTAACAATAAAACTTTATTAACAACCACAAAATAATTAAAGGAAAAGATAAGAAAAAAAAAGCAACTGAGAAAGAAATGGTATAAGAATTTTCTATTCCTATTATCGTTACACACCCACCCCTAAAGTTTGGCGGAAGCATTACCTAACACCCTGTATATGTTCTTTTAGTTAATAGGGGGAGCTTTTTTATAGTATTACAATAATTATTAAATGTCGGAAGGTTATCTGCATTTTGGACAGAGCAAAGTGACAATAATTATTAAAATAGGCGACCCAAATTCAAAATATTCAGGTTTTATTATTATTTCGAATACGGGTCAGAGTTTAGGCCATTATTGATAATGACAGCACTTCGTGTTTGGCCATGATAACGTATAGCCAGGGGTCGGCAAACTGAGGAGGACATAGCAAATGCTCTCCTTGAATGCATGGAACAAAATCATATCCTACTCAATAAATTGTTTTAATTGCAACCGATGGTAAAAAAAGTAGGACGGATGCGAACCCTTTTGGTTTTCTTTCAAATTTAAAAGAAAACACTAATCATGAAGTGATTACTTCCCATTGTATACTCCATCAGGAAGCAGTTTGTGCACAAATATTTTCAGAAGAAATTGGTAAAATCATGGAATTGGTAATTAAGATTACCAACACCATCATAACAAAGGGACTTAACCATCGATAATTTAAAGAGTTGTCAAATGAAATGGGGAGCGAGTATCAGATCTTTTCCAGTACAACAGGGTTCGATGGCTTTCCACAAGCGACATGTTCAACCGTTCTTCATCTTGTAAATGAAATTACAGGACTTGAAAAGCGAAGATTTGTGGAGCTCCAGATTTGTACGTCTTAGTACTGAAATAGAAGAATTCGAAAAAGAGAAATGCTGTCTGATTTCGCAACACAAGCAGACTACCATAAAATACCCACAGAAGGCAGATTATTTCAATACTACATACTATTCGTCTTCTGGACTCATATTATGAGTTAAAAAAATTTGCATTTGGTGTTTTCAGTACTTTTGGGTCTACATATTTATGTGAGCAATCACTTTCTAACATGAATTTCATTAAATGTAAATTGAGCAGCCAAATTACTGATGTGAAGTTGGAATCGTACCTTAAATTAAAAATGACTAGTTACAAACCGGATATACAGAAACTTTCTCAGGAACAGCAAGCTCATTGCTCACACTGATTTAAAACCAAGGAGAGCAATTTTTTGTATGCATTTTTCTTATTTTAATAAAGATATACCTAATTTATACTATTACTTTAAATTTTCCTTATTTGTAAAAATATATTTATGGCTCTTGAATAATTTTTGAATTGTTGTTAGGGACAGGAGTGGCTCTTCCGTCTCAAAAGTTTGCCGACCGCTGACGTATACCGTGTGTCCGTAGTAAGGCCAATTAAATTAAATATTACATATTAAGGCCTGCCCACTTTATTTAGCCAAGACTCAATTTAGAAAAGACAATGGCGCCATCTGTGGTGGATTAACAAGATTTACTACAAGAACTAAAGGGGAAAATGTATAGTTCACCTCAAATCGCCATCGTCCTTTCTAAATTGCGTCTTGTTGAAGTTAATTAAAGTGGGTAGACCTTAATATGTAATATTTAATTTAGTTGGTCTTGGCCCGTAGTAGCGCATAAATTCAATAAAATTTGTTTTCGGAAGAAAGGTGAAACACCTTAAACGATTTATTAAAAACATATGTTGTAAAGTAATCGATTTTTAAGGTTTATTTTCGGAAGGCATATAAGGTCACCGATTTTTTTACTGTCAACTCAGGTTTTTTTCATTTTCTGATTAAGTAGATTATTATTAATACGACCTGTAAGAATTGGATTCACCGCAACAGAAATTCCTCTTAAACATTTTAAATAAATTCGAGTGAATTTCTTGCCGTATTCACTCCGTTAAATCTTCAATAGTTCATGATCTATTTAAGTAAACCTTGTCGAACTGAGGCAGCATTTAAATAAAGTGTTTCCAAATTCACCGGATTGACAAACGCGAACCCAAATCATGATCAGCTAGATCCCCGATTTTATCTCGGATTAAGTTTCTCTTTAGGTTACTTAAGAAGCAAGGTTTACGTAAATACACCATCAAAGCTGAAAATTTAAAAGAACGAATTAGGAAGAAGTTTGCTCCATTCACCCCCCCCCCCCTCTAATTTTATCAAAATGTTCAAGAGCGTTTAGGATACTACCTGATGACGCAATTTGAACATTTAATTTAATTTATTATCCTGCCAGATTTTTGTTTTCGTTTAATAGATTGTTTTAATTTTTTCAAAATGCTTCTTAAGAACCCCACCCTTATTTTTAAGAGATGTAAAATCTATTTAATCCTGTAATCAAAAAATGGGTTGCCATTTAAAAAGTATTGGATGTTAGGCTCCAAAAAAGATCAATTACTTTAGAAAATGTGTTATTTGTTCAAAATTTAATAAGCTTAAACTTTTGTTTGGAACTCTTTTTTTACTTTAATTAGTAACGAAATTATAAATAAAACAATTAGCACATTTTTGTATGTATATATATGTATATGAAAGCACATACTTTTTACCAATAGAAACTAACCTTCGAATAATTACGATAAATATACCTTTTTCTCATAACCATATACTGAATTGCAGACATACAATTTAAATCAGTTTACCTTGAAATATCTGCGAAACTTTACATTCAACATATAATTAACTATATTTAATTAATTAAATTAAACTTTACACAATATCGAAATATTTAAACCAGCTTAAAAAAACTAATTTGCATTCGTTTATCATTATCAAATATCGCAACTCTTTGTTTTAAGATGAGTTCGTTTGCTACCCAGTAAAAGTTTACTGCGATGGTCCCTGCGGCCAATGTGCCAGTGCCAGTGCTCTGAATGTTAACGTAAAGAAATTCAAGCAAGCGCTGGTAAATGGCGGGAGTAACTTAATTGGCATACGTCGATAATATGGTGCTGCTAGCCCCAAATAACTAATCGATGAATAAACTACTAAGCTTGTCCACCAATTTTCTAAGGGACAGGTCGCTATCGTTGAATACCAGTAAGTGCACGGCGCTTTCTTCCAAAGTCGCTCCTCACAAAAAAATGGATGTTCGAATGTTCATCAAATCAATTTATGGTTCAGGGACAACCCTTAAAACAAATTACTATAAATGACACGTATAAATACCTGGGCTTTTTATATACCCTTATGGGGATAGATATACAAGTATCAAACATTCCAAAAGCCCCTTTGAAACCTTTCCAGAAACTAACCATGATCAAAAGATATCTAATCCCTAAATATTTATATAGTCTCCAATTGCCCTCCACCAACTAGAAAACCCTAAACAACGCCGACAAGATAATCAGGAAAGCAGTAAAAACCTGCCTGCACCTACCTAAAACCACCCCTAACGCGTACTTACACGCCAAGTGTAAGGATGGTGGGCTAGGCGTGTTTTCCTTTGCAAATAAGATCCCAATCATGTTATACTACATACAGGCTCGTGAAACTTAGAACGTGTAACGATCCCATTGTAATTAGAGAAATAGTAGAGGGTGCTACAGTCCTAGAAAAGAAAATCAAAAAGATGACTATGGAAATTTTATACATTAACGCGATGAACAACAAAGTCAACAAATGTCGTATTCAGGGAATGGAATAATCCAGGAAACCAACTCTGGCTTGTTCAGGTCCTGGATAGATTTTCCGCCATCTTTTTGGAATGGGCAAGACTATGTAAAGGCTTTACAACGTAGAGGAAACATGCTGCCAACCATCGGTTTGCCCTCTAACCCCCCGGAAGCGCGCCGTTGTAGATCTGGCTGCCCTAGAGTCGAATGGTTATCACACCTACTACTACCAGGCTGTCCTTCCACCAAGGTCAGCAGAATCCGGAGGCACGACAAGCTAGTGCATCTACTTTCCAAGGCCGGGCAATCCAAAGGTTGGTCTATAATTATTGAAGAAAGATTCCGACAACGGGACGGCCAATTGAGGAAGCCAGATTATTATTTCTGACATCGCAGTACCTTAGGAGGGCCCCAATAGCCTAGATACTGGATACACAGCAAAACTAAATTAGAACTCCACCGACCAATTTTTAGATGCTGTGCAGAGAAGATACCCTGACAATGAAATTAAAATAATACCCTGTATATCAAAGAGTTAGTGTAAAATTGAAGACCGAGCTTTCGCTCTCTAACAACGACATCTCAACAATAGTCCACGATACCTTAAAATGAGGTATCTACATACATAAAGACTTTAATCGGGCCATATACCGACATAGCTCGCCCTCATCTTATTATCATTTATATCTTATGTCTATTAAATATTTACTCTCCGAAACAACTTTAATCAGTATAATATATGTATGTCTTTTAATGATTACTTTAATATGTTTTCTGTATATTGTATGTTTGCCTTGTCTACATTCGCTACGGCTTGGAAGGAAGGACCTCCACTCCGCCATCGACATAGCCTTGGGCCTCTCCCCAATCCGTTGGAAGATGGTACAGACTTTATGGTCACCTTCATTTAATCGCTTATACGTATTGCGAAAGAAGACCCTGTTGAGATTGACTCTAGTCCGGCAGTACATATACATATAATAATTACAATAACCTTAAAGCCTCTCTTGAAATAATAATAAATAATTTATTCGGCAAAAACATATTAGTTAGTGTAACTGTTATCAATTCTATTTTCCTGTACAAAAGTCTTCTTCTACTTCATTTCAAATTGTCTTTCCATCTTTTCCTGGGCCTTTCAGCGCTACACTTACCACGGAATCTTCCGTCTCTTGCTAGCTTGACTTGTCGCGGCTCGTCCAATCTTTATATGTGTTGGTTTCATTGTTCTTTCCGCAGTTTTACCCAATCTCCAATTTTTTGAATGTTGCGTCTTTGTAGTACAGTATGTTCACTTCTAATGTGATCTCACAACAATTTATTTGTTATCTTTCATAACGTTTTCATTTTACTTATTTCGCCAAATGCAATCGTTTAAATATTCTGGCAGGTTCATAGCTTTTTTGGCTTGTTTTTGGTAATTCTTCGCTCAATATTCTATCACTTGTTATTTCTTTGTTGATCATCTTCGTCATTAGCGACTAGAACTGCATCCTCAGCATAACACACTATTTTAATTTCGTCCTCCGTATTCTATAACCTCGTCTATTTTTCAGGTCTACAATTATTTAATTTTTTTGTTGGTGACATTTTAAGTCACCTTTTTAATATCTACATCCTAGATTATAAACAGCATTTTAAAACACGTTTCCCATAACAACGTGTTTTAAAAAACATTTAAAACACGAAGGAAATAGCAACCATAATTGAATAAACCTTATCGTAAGCAACTTTAGATATGCTCATGACCAACATAGTAGTTGCCCAATAAAAAAAAAATTGAATAACACTCTTGCGAAAACGCTTAAAGTATCTCGGTTGTATATGCAACTCGACTTCGTCTCGTTGCATAGCAACAACCTCGAACTTTAAGCTTGTGTTTTCGCACTTGTATTATTAATATCTATTTTAGCACTCACATACGAAAAATGACTCTTTTCACACTGATTTCCGTGTGAAAAGTACGACTTTAACGCACTAGTGCGAAAAGTAAAATTACCAGTGCGAAAAGTAAAATTACTTATCTATTACTATGGATACGGAAAAATATTCCTACTCAGATAGTTTGATTGTCTTTATCCCTTGATTTTATTTATTTACTTAGAGCTATTTGAACGTTCGTAGCTAAAAAATCTTGTATGATACACGTTCGAAAAGTGTCTTTAAGGCACTTATGTGAATTGCAGAACTCGCTACGCTCGTTCAGCAAACTTTCACATGCGTGCCTTAAAGACTCACTTTTCGAACTTGTATCATAAATAGCTATTATTATTATATTAAATAACATCCGACTTAATGAGTTTTAAACAGTTTACCATTTATTCTAATTTTGCTATAGTTATTGTCATGAATATTCTTTATTAAATTAATTATATTATCTGATAAGTATTTTCAACTAGAATATTTATTATGTGATGAAGCTGAATATTGTCAAATGCTTTAGAAAGATCTATAAAGCAAAAGAAAACTAATTTATTGCACGCTTTCTCAGCAATTTGTCTGATAATAAAAATGGAATTGATACATGATCTGCCTGTTCTGAAACTATTCTGCTCATCCATACTTATCCCTTTACAATCTCTGTTAGTTTTTCAGTTTTTATTGTTAGTTTTAATGCATTTGCACATCTGCAATTGCTGAAAATTTATTTCCTCCCCTTTTTAAATATAGAAATACTATACCAGTTTTCCAGTGATGTGGTATTATAGACGCCCTTAATATGATCTGAACAAACTTGACTAATTCTTGAATTAGGGCTAGACTTCCAATTTCTAGCATTTCATTTTCTATTTTTTTATTTTTATAAAGGTATTATTATTTCATTATCAAGTTTTTCTTCTCTTGTGTTTTTTGTATAGAGATTTTTGAAATATTCGGCCCACATCCTCTTTAATTTTGTTCATTCCTACATATTCTTCTCTTCCACTTCTTTTTTGTGCTCGTTTCATTCTACAACTTTGTTTTTGCTTTCCGTAAAAGCCTCTTTGTATATCGTTCAAATATTTCTCCCATTAGCTCTCTTATGTTGGAATTAACTCTGTGTCTCACTATTTTGTAATGTTCGTATTCTTTATCCTTCGATACTTGCTAGTCTTTTTCCCTTTCGCTAACTTTTTGATTCCCTTGCAGAACCATATTAAGGTGTTTCTATTTGATGTGTATATTCAGGTGTTTTTATTTTTGTATTTTGAGTCCTTAGCGCTTAGCGCACTTTCCCTAACACTAATCTGTGGTCACTTTGTATGTCTGTCCAATTTAGTGTCCTAATATCCAAAATTTTGAAGGATGTATATGTATATATTCATTGGAGATTATGTGATCAATACAGATCCGCTTACTCTACTGTTAGACCATGTGCGCCTCTACTACATTCTGCGATTATTGTGTGTTATTTATTCTTGGTTGTTACCTGCACATAGGTTGATTAATTTCCATTATTGTTTCTGGTTTCCTCGTTAAATCGTTGCATAATTCCCTAAACAATATCATTTTCAAATCGAGCATGTAAGTGTGACATTTTTCAGTAACACTGGTTGTCCTTTTGGTATGCGAATTCAATATTTTCACTGTTTTTCATAGAAATCTTAAGTATACAAAAGTAAAAAATTAAATAATCAAATATCAATCAAAATGCAAGATTGCAAGTCATGGCGGTGAACAGAAATAGCAAGGTTGCCTCTGGGTTTGATTCTAAAGGACGCCAGATCACTTTTAATGCGGAAAATGTTGAAATTTTGTCCTCTTTCAGATGTGAAATAGAACCAGTACTATGTTTGGCCCGAAAAAGATCCCTTTCAAGATCGAAGCCTCTACAGTTCGGCAAAATTCTAATCAGATAGTGCCAATGAGCATGACAGTTGACGCATATTGCGACACTTCTTGCTCGTAAACTAAAATTGTTTGAAAAGCTCAAGAAAACGTTGCCATCCCCTTATTAACTGAATTTCGCTTTTGATGTGGCGTGACATCACTGGAAGTTTGCGTATTTTGACTGGTTCGACTAGGTTTTATATGTTATCACAATTTAGCCTAACAACCTTTTCATATCTAGTTTATATCGTTGAAGTAAGAAATAAGCACAAACTACAATATAAATTGTGATCTGCAGTTAATAATCATGAAATCCACACTCGTTGTACTAATTTTCAAAATTTAAGAAAGTTACAAACATTTGTTGTGCTATATTGCAAAATCAAGGTATTAACTTTTTTATTCGTTTTCATGGTTAATTGAAACGCAAATCGTAGTCTTATTTCCCCACAGGTTTTGTTTTCTCTAAAATTTTGGGCCTTTCAAATACCCGACTTTACGATAGACCTTTGTTTATACACATAATGTGCCTGCAGTCCATCGAAATTTCAACAAAATTCCTTCCTATGCAAAAAAATTAGTTGTTATTCGTTGTTTGATATTAAAACCCAAGGGATTTCCACCCCGGGTGGTGATTTTGGCTCGTATATGAAAGAGAACATATTTTAAGGTTTCTTATGAACTGAAAGTTTCACTGACCTGGACGGGGAATCAATTCCGCAGTCTCTAATTTAGAAAGTAAGTACCTATGCTAAGTTTAATACGTTTTAGAATAGTTTGTAATGTATTATTTTAATTTTAGTTATTCAATTTTAGTCATTTTAACGGATGATTAATTTGATGAAACTGTCAAATCACGTTTCTGTGTAGTCACTATAATTGACAAACTAAAAAGTAACTGAATTATCGGATATGTAGATAAGATACGTTGCTAACCATTATATATGGTCCTTTTCTCTTTTTCCTCTCTATTTGGAACATAGTTGGCAATGGAAAATCAACTGATGCGAAGTACATTTTTGAACTACAGAAAATGTCTTATAAGTTAACATTATTTTAGATTAGACTGTCAATTTTTAAGAAATTTGTTGACAGGTTTTTCAAAAGACTTATTAACAAACGTTTGACACGATAAACATCGCTTCCAGGGATTTGTCCCTAGAATTCGACAAAATTCTAGTTGGGTACTGCCAGTGTGATTAGAAACCAACAAGTGAATAGTAAGTACTTTTAGAAATGTGATTTTATATGTTTTTCTAACACTAATATCTTATACTGTTTCTATGGTACATAAGAGCTCACTTGTTATGTTTCCTTTAAAATACGCTTTCTCTATAAAATACGCCGTCAATGACAACGTATTTTATAGGCCTTTAAATACGTCGTTGCCTAGCAATCTTCGCATTTTGTGTATTATGACACGTCTCAAATAATAATTTATTAAAATTTCTAATAATATATTAGTGAAAGAAAATGTCTGATATTATATATATAAAGCTCTACAGGCCTAGGAGGCCCATGGCTTGTTGGGTTATTTTCCGCCATTGTTTCCTATCTTTAGCTTTATCTTCCCATTTGTCAATTTTCAGTTGTTGCAAATCCTCTTGAACTTCTTTCCTCCATTGAGATCTCGGTCTTCCTTTACGTCTTGTTCCTCCTATATCCGCTTTCCATATTTTGTATGGTACCCTTTCTTTGTTCATTCTGCTTAAATGCCCCAACCATCTGATTCGTTGTGCCTTTACTATTCCAATAATATTAGGTTCATTATATAGTTCCTGCAGTTCTTGGTTTGTTCGTCTTTTCCATTGTTCTTCCACTTTTTTCCCGCCATATATTTTCCTTAACATTTTTCTTTCGAACACTTGTAACATTGTCTGATCTTGCTTTTTTAATGTCCACACTTCACTCGCGTACGTAACTGTAGGTCTCACAATCGTTTTATACACTCTCAATTTTAGTTTTCTTGAGTACATTTTACCCGATAGTATGTTTTTTAATGCATGCGCGCTTTTTGTGCCCGCCGCTATTCTTGCCTTCACTTCTTCGCAGGTACCTGGTTTCCTTGATATTGCTGTGCCTAAATACGTAAAGTTCTCCACTTGTTGAAACTCATATTTTATGTCGTTATTTATTTTTACACTTAGTCCTTCATTCTCTTGAAAGGGTTTGTTGTTCCAGACCATATACTTTGTTTTTTCCACATTGATTTCTAATCCAATATCATATGCTGCTATTAGTATTTCCTTCGTGGTTTTCTGTAGCTCTTCCTTTGTTCTTGTTAGTATGGTTAGATCATCGGCAAAAGCGAGGCATTGGTGTCGTTGATGGTAAATGGTGCCTGTCCTTTTCGCCTCTGATTTCCTCATAACTGTCTCCAGTGCTAAGTTAAACAAAATCGCCGACAGCGGATCGCCTTGTCTTAATCCATTTTGAACTATGAATTCCTTCGACGTATTTCCATTTATTCTCACTTTATTTGTTGTTTTGTTTAGCGTCATCATTATTAATTTGATTAGCTTGTTTGGTATTTCTAGTTCGTATAGTGCTGAATATAATTTCTCGCGGTTTATGCTGTCATATGCTTTCTTGAAATCGAGGTATAAAATGTGTGTATTTAACTTGTGTTCGTAGCTCGTGGCCTGAATTTCCTTCAGTGTGAATATTTGGTCAACAACTGATCTCCCGCTCCTAAATCCACTCTGATATTCACCTATGGTATTTTCTGTGTGTTTAATTAATCTGTTTTTGATCGCTGTTGCTAATATTTTGTACATAACGTTCAATAAGGCTATTCCGCGATAATTTTCGGAATTTGTTTTGTCACCTTTCTTGTGTATAGGGGTTATCAGAGCTTGGGTCCAAGCCTTCGGCATTTCTTCTGCGTTCCATATTTCCTGGATTATTCCACAAATTATTCTCTGTAATTTTTCACCTCCATATTTAAATATTTCCGCCTGCAAACCATCTGGGCCTGCTGTCTTATTATTCTTTAATTTATGTATTATGTCGGTTATTTCTTCATTTTTAGGAGTTTCCTCGGTGTTATCCTTTATAGTTTGTCTTATCTGTAGTCTGCGCACCTCAGCTTCGCTGTGATTCGTTTTATTCAGTAATTCGCTGAAGTAATCTGCCCATCTCTGCATTACTTCATTCCTGTCACCAATTAGTTTACCATCTTTTCCTTTGCAAAATATTGTTCTTGATTGATAGCCTCGTTTCACCTTTTTAACCCCCTGATAAAAGTTTCGAATTTCCTTACTGTTGTATTCTTCTTCTATTTTCTCTAGTATTTTAATTTTATGTTTTCGTTTCTTCTCTCTACATATTTTTTTGGTTTTTTTCCTCTGATCTTGGTAGGACCTTCTACTGTCTTCTGTTTGGTCAGTTAGCATTTTTTGTCTTGCCTTTTCTCGATTCTTAACCTCATACTCACATTCTAGGTCAAACCATTCGTGGCCCTTATCATTTTTATTTTTGGTTTGCGTTTTCACTGTCCTCTTTATGGTTTCTTCTAGTTCTGCTACTCTTTCTTCCATACTTGCGTTCTCTTTCATTGTTTTCAGCGCTTCATTAATTTGCTCTTCCAATTTTATTTGATCTTGCCTTTGCGTGACTTGTATTTTTCCTTGTTTCCATCTCTTTGCGTCGCCTTGATTTTTATTGTTTGGTATCAATTGTTGTAGTTTGATTCCCACTAGGAGGTGATCTGAATCGTAGTCTGCGCCCCTATAGCTTCGTACATTTTTAATACATTTTTCATTTTTAATCTCTATTAAGACATGATCAATTTGGTTGGTAGTCTTGCCATCCGGACTGATCCACGTACCTTTGTAAATGTTCTTGTGTTCGTAATAAGTGCTTTTGATTATCATTCCTTTTTCAATGGCAAAGTTTATTAATAGTTCGCCGTTTACATTGGTGTTGTAGTGGAGGCTGTGTTTCCCAATTGTTGGGTAGTATATTGTTTCCCTTCCTATTTTAGCGTTGCAGTCGCCTACAATCATTTTCATATCGTACTTTGGAATTGATTCATAGGTCTTATCTAAGGTATCATAGAATTGTTCTTTAATTGTCATTTCTTTTTCTTCCGATGGTGCATGTACGTTTATAATGCTTATTTTTTGGTGGTCTCCCCTCAGTCTTAACCAGCATAATCTATCTGATACTGGTACGTAACCTATTACTGTTTGTCTTACTTTTGCGCTTACTAAGAAACCGGTTCCTAGTCTTCTGTTTTTTCCATTACTCATAAAGAAGGTATATCCTTCTATATCCATAATGTCGTTACCCTTTTGTTTTGTCTCCTGTAAAGCTAGAATATCTATTTTGTAATTTTTTAGAGTTTTTATTAGGTTTTTCAATGCTCCTTCTTCGAATGTCCCTCTTACGTTCCACGTTGCTATTACTAAATCTTTAGGCCGTTTCTTGCTATGGTTGTCGTTTTTGGTTAGAGAACTAGGTGAATGTCCTAGTTCCGTATTTCGTTTTTTGACCCCTGTTTAGTTATTTTATATGGGTGCTCATTCTCCCCTCTGTGTTGTTCTTGAGGTGACCTCTCGCTTACTGTCCGGCCTTTTTTCTTTGGTATTTCCATTAGTATTTCCATTGATTGGTCGCTAACATTTTCCTCTAATTGTTCAGCAGTGTAGCTCTCGTCGTTTATTATTAGCTTATTGTACTTTATGAAGGCTCTATATCCGTTTTGTCTTGCTCTTTTCATGTGTCCTACCAGTACTTTTCTTTCTTCCTGCGCTTTCTTAGAGAGGTCTTCTGTGATCGATATCTTGGTTCCTTTCAATTTTTTGGTTGCCCTTAATATCTCTACTTTCTTATTCCATGAGTTTACTTCTAACAGGATGGGTCTGTATCGATTATCCTTTTGTGAACCAATTCTCCTTATTTCTTGTACTTCATTTTCGACATTTATCTGGATTCCAATATCTCTTAAGGTAGCTCTAGTTTTTTCCTTCAGTTCTAATTCACCTTCCTCTGTTGATTCAATTATTCCATGTATTACTAATTTCTTTTTACGTAATTCCTTTTCTAAAATTTCTACTTTATTTCCTTGCTCCTTCAGTTGTTTCTTTATCTCGGTGTTCTCTACTTTCAATGTTGCACACTCATTTCTCAACATGTCTGTTTCTGTTTGATATTTATCCATTTTTTCTTCTATTCTTTTACCTCTTTCATCCATTTCTCTTAGTTGCTTTGTGATTTCTTCTAATATTTGTTCCATTTTCTCCCTAGTTTTACTTAATAATTATTTTACTTACTTACAATTGCGGTATTAGAATTTAAATTACTGTAGCGCACGCCTGTTTTTCTGCAACCCGCTTAACTGACGTGTAAGTGGCACTTGTAAGTCATTTTTAACCTTACTTTCCGGGTACACCCATTTATGTAAATTACTCGGTTTTATTAAACTTCGTATTTATTGATCTCACTTTCACTTCAGCTTGGTCCCTAATAATTGTTATGTTTTGTATGTATACACTTTTTCTTAAAAGTTCACGATTTCACCTTTAACTTTAATTTTCTGTTGCTGGTGTGATACGCTCGTGATACGAGTACGCGTCGCCACATTCTCCATGTCTGATATTAGTGTTAGAAAAAATCTTGAAGATAACTCGTGTTTTATAGTTTAAAAATCTCGGTCTATCAAATCCTCGCCACACTTCGTTCGCTCGGATTTGAACTACGACCTTGATTTTTAAACCTTCTATAAAACACTTGTTATCTTAATAGCTATAAAAGGTCATTTGAAATTTTTGTTTTATTTCCAACCCAAAATACTGTAAACGTCAACTTAGTTTTATACACAATCAATAATGTTAGAAACTCTCAAGATCTGCTTGAATACGTAATATTTAGTTCAAAGTATTATACCTCGAAATTACCGCACATAACTGGGATTTGAATTTGTATTCTAAACACCACCAAGATCTCTAAATAGCACTACAATTTAGGTTTCTTTAACGTGCTATAACCTCCATACGTGATTTTTAAAAATTAGAATACCTAACGATAAAATTGTCAAAAAACATAACTTCTTTATTAATCGTTATTAATCAAATTAAATACCTAAGAAATAAAATATATATTATGAAAAATTGCACAGCTCTGTTGTGAACCATTTTCTTACTAACGAGGCAAACTTTCACTAGAAAAAATCGTGTTTGCTCAATGAAATTCCCTCTTCACTTTAGCCTACTTTGTCTAAAAAAATGTCAAAGCATTATGTAAAAAATGCTGCAATTTTAAAAATATTTTCAGCGTTCATTGTGCGTAGTTAAACTTTTCAAAATGAAGAAAATAACGGGAGTTTATATTTTTACGCAAAAATTAAAATTGTGGTGTTAGGAATGAAAAGATAAAATTGTAATAAAAAGAACTCAAGGAGTTTTATTATGGTTCACCACAAGGTACTAAAAAAACAACGAAAATTCTAAAAGAAGCAATTTCCTGTTTACCTTTTACTATTTAAATTTATTCAAACATTATATCATACATGACCCGATGACCAACAGGAAGTTAAAAATCTGTGAAACATTTTTCAGTCCACGTGCTCAAATTTCAAATTTCTAAGCGATCGGCGCCCCTGAATCTGTTAACGCACATTTGGCAGTTAGTATTTTGTGTATTAATAATGAATGGTGGCCGAAACTGACACAGTGTTGATATATTTGTTTGACAGGCTCCGTCGCCGACAGTGGCGCTTTGTTCGGTGTTAAAATAGCTCTATTTGCGGATGTGACAAAATGAGGGTCTGGCGGAAACGGCATTGACTAGGAAACACCCCTTCCTGTCCTTTAAAACTACCCCCAACAGGACCGCACAGATGTACCGAAAAAGAATTGTGTGTAAATAAAGCTCGGATGGGAGTAACGGAAGGCCTTTGTATTTTTAAATTGACATTTTATTAATAATAAATAGACCAATGGCAGGTGGACAATACGGACAAGCAATTTAAAACAGGAAGGAAGAAAGACTCAAAAAGCACGGAATACTTCTTACAATTATCATTTATGGTTACATTTTAAAATAAACATTGTTCGTTACATATGTACCTAGCGAATGTAAGCTTGAAAATAACATTAACAAAATTACAAAACGCAATTGATTATAATATCATCCTGAATACCCTTTTATTTTTAAATTACTCCCGAAATTTCATATTTGTAAAAGAATTTAGCCTTACCAAACGTACTTTATAATCGATAACAGTATTATTAAATTTAAAGAACACTGAAAACCACAAAAAGGCAATCAAAAACCAAGCACTTAATAGAAATTCAACAATTAAATTACCAAGATTGCGCCCGTAACGAAATATGCTATAAAAATATATTAAAATTTCTAAGATGAATAATTCATACAAATTGAAATATCCAAAAAACGAAAATAATTGGTTAACCACTTCAATACAAAATAGCTTTTTGAAATACAATTTGCTGATTTATTTAATTTATGGAAATATCTAGCGTAAATTCACAAAAAAAACGTACCTATTTAAAAACTTTAAGAAATAACATAAACACCTAAAGTAAAGAAGAAAAATAAAATAAAATAACCAAGTAAGAATTTCAATTTATTTCAGCGAATTATGAAAATTCTGTTCTGAAAACAAAAAAGTATCTGCAGGGATTTGAACCATTGGCCTTTGGTTTTACATAAAGATTTTTTTCTTTAAATGGGATTTTCATAATTCGTTAAAATACATTAAAAGTATTTCCTCAAAGCAGTGAATCCTAAAAAATGTAATTTCTAAAAAAAGAATTTGCAATCCTATTTCAAAGATGAGTTATTCGCATAGTAAGTAGGATTTATTCTGCGCATCATGAAAGAATACAGGCAATAATTACTGAATTTCGAGGGGCAATATATGGTAATTTAATGACTAAATAGCTGGTACTGTTTAGGCGTTTATTAAAAATGGTAATAATTTGAAATCAAATTTTTCCTTTTTCTGGTATAATAATTGTGATGTAAATTTTTTAAAGAAGATTTACAATCAGATCGCAATCCAACATTATGACAATTCTGATTTTACCTCGTAGTCTAAAGCTGCTGTGGCTGTGGGCCCAATTTTAGATTGTGTAAGAATGTAAAAAGGATAAACCGCTTTAAGCATAGTTTGAGAAACACACAATTTCAAAGAGAAGTATTTTTTAAAAGTGCTTCGCATAGGTAGTCACCGTGAACATTCTGTATTAAAGTGCAATCACGCGTTACTTCAAAAAATTTCACATATCAGACTTACTGTGAAGCTTTGGAAAAAAATTGAATCTTAACACGGTTTAAGCATAGCCTATTGCTATTGAATCGTTCGATCTTTTGAGTAGATTATTACTTTCAGTGTCGAAACAATTTATGCCTGGCCGTAATATAGCATAGCTGTATCGTCAATGTATAATATTTGGGGCCATTGCAAAGAAAAAGAAAAACACGACCACTTACTTATAGAATTTTCTTTTACTTATCGCACAGCACGCTTTTATTCAATAAGATCACCCATAAACAATAAATGTAGAGCAAAAGTCCTACAATTTGGCCCTGTGGCACTACATATTTCATAACTACTTATCTGATTTTATTCCTTTATGCTTTGCTGGTCGTTTTTATGGTTATTTTTATGTCTATTTATTTGGCAAGATCTCAACATGCGTCAACTGCTATTATCATTGGCATCATCCGATTAGAATTTTATCGAATCTAGACGGACTTTCACCCCTAAAGTAGATTTTTATTGTACCAAACATCCCATCGCCTTGGGATCTACCGCTTTAGCTCGCATCCAAAAAAGGATAAAGCTTCACATTTATTTTGCATTGAAAATTTTACCTCACTCCGGCCGGTATCGAACCCGAGACCTATGATTTGCATAGAAACTTTGCTACTCATCTTCACCACTGGGGGAACTGGGACTAACCGGTTGCTTTCTGTTAGTTAAATTGAAATCAGTGATTTTTATATTGTTATTTAATTAGTATATATTTACTTTATGTAATGTTATCTCACAATATGCGCAACCAAATGCGCTGCTTTAATGGCAGAAAATTCAAATGCAATATTCGGTAATGTTTTTTATTTTTTCCTGTAATTTGTTGCTATTAATAGTTTTGCATTTACAATCGATTTCTTTTGAGCATGCATAAGAAAGCTTATGTATTTAAAACAATTTTATGTAAGGTTTCTTTAAATTAAACCTTTTTTAGTTAATTAATTGATGGTTTCAATTTATGTGTTCTTATAATAACTAAGTGTAAATGTGCACACGTGTACCATGTCATTGTTAAACCACTTTACACCGTTTCGATTTGTGTAGTTTTGTTATAGAAAGAGAAGATCAGTCGATTACTCTTTTAATTCAATTCATATTATTAATAAAACCACAAATCATTTTGTTTTAAATAAAGCGTATACCTCAGTCAATAAAACGCCAGATCCACATTTAAATTTAATTCACTTAAATTTCTTTCTGTATCCTACGGACAAAATTAAAACCTTTGAAAAATTGTCATAGATCTTCAATGAAACAAGAAAGACTGAATTTACTTGCAATTATGACCACCGAATTCGACGTACTACAAAAAATAGATTTTGACTAAATTTTGAAAGAGTTTACTGCCAAAAAATTAAGGAAAGCAAATCTTTGAACTTTTATATTTTTTTTTTGTAAATTACCTAATATCTACTCAATAAAATCTTATTCGTTCTAGTTCTATACAGGGTGATTCTTGACTTATACGCATAATTGCGAGGAATGATAGTTCGTGATGTGTAGTGATGGGTAATTAAAAAAAAATGTTGTAAAAGTTTTTTATTAACTGAGATAACAAATTAATTATGTTGAGAGTGGTGAACTGCTAAAATATAAAATTATCGCATTTACCTTGAATTGTATCTGTCACAAAAAAATTTTTTACTACAATTTTTTTTAATTACCCATCACTACACATCACGAACTATCATTCCTCGCAATTATGCGTATAAGTCAAGAATCACCCTGTATATTACTTTACTTTTATTTTGACTGCAGTTGGTATGTTTCATGTACCTGGCAGGTACGGTTAAAATATTTAGACTGCAGTTGGACATTTTTAAACATTCGGACTGCAGTTTATACTGGTCCCCTATCAAATTGCTTGTTGATAAAATTAAAACCGTATTGGGAGTCAATTTTTGAAATTTCGATGGCCTAGGGGCCTTCATATGATTTAATGCGACACTACCTACTAACGAAAGAGGCTTTCTACAGAAAAAATCCACTATAGATACTCTGTGTTGTGTCCTTATGTATATAACGAACAAAATTGGCGTCAGGCATATACTTCAATCTTCAATCTGTCTGCTTTTGATACTATAAATTACAACTTATTACTGTTAAAACTTGAAAATCATGGTATTCGTAGAAAATATTTAGATCTAATCAGGTCATACTTGACCAACAGAAGGGTTGTGTGAAATCTCATGATACCGATTATTCAGCAGAAATTCTGCCTGAATCTGTAATAAGTCTTTCTCAAGCTGTGTCCCAAGGACCCATACTGGGACTTTTGCTTTTTATTATCTTCGTTAATGTCCTTTCTAATTATTTAAACTTTGTATCAGTTTGATGATGATACGTCATGTGTGTTAGCTAGAGACAGTATGCAAGATAAGCTATCGCAAACGATGGTGCAATGGTGTAATGCAAATATCTTGGTACTCTTTAATACTGAAAAAACTAATTTAACGTCTTTCAAAAGCTTCGACATCATTGTTCGTGGGCAGAGCAAATCAATTCTCTTTTGGTATAACGCAATTGGCACTAACTCCCTGTTAGTGCCAATTGCGGTATATTGCTCCAAAGAGATTAATTAATTAGAGTCATGCTTGGTTTAAAGAATGACGCTTTCTGTCGAACTTGCTTTAAAGAATTAGAAATAATGACCCCTGCCAGCCTTTACATATTATACATCAGCAATACACATTAGACGTTAAAAGGTCTAAAGGTTTTAAGAATGTAGATAGCTTGTTTTATGTCTAAAAAGGACATAATTAAAACTCTTTCCTTGAGTTTCGATAAAATAGTGTAATTTAAAGGAAAACGCTTACTTGACTTTAAAGTTGTAAATTCTCATTCAAAATAGGGAAAGCTCGAAATAAAACAAAATAGTGCAAATTAAAAAAAAGGTATGTATGAAAAAGGCTGAATTTAAACAGCAATATATCACTAAAGAAAGAGCAATTAAAGTAAAAAAATAGATTTATATTCTATATTCTATTATAATTATTATTATTATTATCAGCCTGCAACATCCCTATGTAGGGCAAACATTCTAAATTTAAGCAAAGAATTAACCAATTTTGAAACATCTGAATTCAAACAAACACACTTGAAATCTTCAGAAAAGATATGAATTTGAAGAAGTTTATATTCAAGATAAAAGGCCTGATTATAATGTTATAAAGTCCTTAAAAGTTTTGGTTTAAAAAAATAAAGTTCGGGTCAAAGCGTGCAGAATTGAAGAAAATAACTCGCTCAATAAATAAACAAACAAAATAAGAGCTTAAGGCCCGGTTTTTCAATCGATGGTTAACTCTAACTAAAGGTTAAAAGTCACGGTTACCATTATTGCAACAATTATTTCTATAGTTATAAACTTTTAGTTAGAGTTAACCATCGATTGAAAAACCGGGCCTAAATGTGACAAAATCTATTTCATAAAACATCTGAATTTAAGAAAAGAGAAACAAAATTAAAACAGAAAGAAGAAATTTGAGAATTTAAAAAAATTGAATTATAGAAGGAAAGCTTTAATCAAACCACGCTGCATACGTAAAATGAAATCGAGAAGCATGGTTTCAACTCGGTGAATGTAAACTCACAGAAAAGTTAGAATTTGAAAAAACTGCTTAAACTTAAAGAAGCGAATCTCGAAATTTGTTAAATCTGAATGCCAAATTGAAATTTAGAGACTTTAAACACAACACACAACGTCAAACTACTGGAAATAAAAAGAAAACACTTCTGATTGATTCGACAGTAACAGGTGGAACTATAAGAATTAAACGTTAAATTAAAAAAATAATTTCAAAACGAAAAGTATAAATTTAAAGAACGACAAGGCGATTTTCAAAAAGACAGAATGTATCATTCTAAATTAAATTTTCCAACTAAAATTAATTTCTTCGTTAAGTAATAATCCTGATATTATCTTAAAAGATGAGTCCAAGTATAGGCTTGTAAAAGCAGACTTTACTATTGCTTTTTTGCTCAACCACCTACTTTTATAAATGCCAGCTGACGGATCAGCTTGTATTCTGGACATTTCTACCTGCAACGTCAACTTAAATTTTAATCAGTTACAAATATATTTTTAAAGAGCAATCTTGGTAAGTAAAAATCTGATTCTACGTATGAATACCACAAGTGTTGATATTTGCAGAAAAAAGGAAAAATGTGGCGCTGAATAAGTCAGAAGAGAAATCGAAAAATTCAAACAAGCTTACCGCATGCGCAAGAAAATAGAAAATTTTGTAGAATAACACTTGTACACGAAACACGTCCAACTGGGAACTGTTTAACGTGGAAAAACAAAAAATCAAAGTATGAATAAACCGGAATGGGCCATCGCATATGTAATAAACACTAATATAAAGGACACATACAGGATATCCGTATCCTTGCTGTATTTAAAAGCAACTCCGTCCGTTATATACGGGAACAGGAAATGTATTATCACCAATTTTCAATTGCCATTATCATTTTTCCGTTGTCGTATTCATTCATACCGTAAATATATTGTTTTGTTTGTTATTGTGCCGAGTTGGTTTCACTAGCGCTTTGTTTAACTGTGTTATCACACTAATAAAGATTACATAATATGTGTAAAAACACGGTATGCATAAATTTCGGACTAAATTAACTATTACAGTCATTAATTATGGGTTTATTTAAAAAATTAAATTCCATAAATTTTTCTAACTTGAAACTATTCGTGAAACATACAGTATGATTCACAAAAACCATGTAAAAACGCTACCCAAAAACAAAACTCATTGCTTACTTTGTATTTCATATACAAGCTTAAATTCTACTTATAACTTATTTCATATCTATTTGGACCAAGATAGCTTTGAATTTCTAATATGATTTATCACGTTTAAAGTATTTTAGGTTATAAATTGCCTTGATAAGGCTAAACCAATGATACCAAGCAACTTTTAAAGCATAATTTGACACTTCTAATGATTTTTTATTGAAGAATTTCTCATCAGTCTTTGGGAAAGTTGATATTAAAATTAAGTTCATTGATAATATGCTTCCCGTGTTTTAACATTATACCCTGTGAAATTAATTAATGTTCCGTGGCAACTATGTTGCAAATCAAGACAACTGTAGAACCTTAAAGTGGAAACCAATTTTAGTTTTTAATATTTAGAAAAAAAGATACTTGCACAGGAAAATTCTAATATCCTGTAATGGATTGGTTAGATCCATCGCGTTTCGGCCTTTTGAAACAATAAAAGGCTGCAATATAAGACTTTTCATTAATTTGCCGTTAAATAAATAAAAACTGAGACCTAAAGTAACATTTGTGAAATATAATGTATCTATAATATTTATAATACTAAAATAGTTGATTGAAGAATTACAATATTTCATAAGTATCTTCCCAAGATAACATATTAAATATAAACTGAAACGTCGACATTGTCAATAAACAAACAACGCCTTAAAGTCGAATAATTAATATTAAACTCCAACAAGACCTGCCTGTAACCTGCAGTAAAAATTTTGATTTGCTGAAAAATGCTTATAAAATGTTCTTGCTATATTCTAGTCCAATGTAACGCAATGTAACGCAAATTTTTAGGGACAAATAACATGAACTAATAATAATCAATTCAAGAATATTAACATCTGTATCTGAAATTGTAACCCCCTTTATCTTTCGGTTTCGAAGCTGGTGCGTTTGCGTATGTGGCTTTTACGGGTGCAATGCACAATTCGGCCCCGACTCGGCGGGTTACGTGATTGGTGCACCGTTAATTACCTACATACTGCACCATGTGTATAGTGTATGTGTGTGTACGTGTAGGACCTTATTAATTTGGTTCCCAGCGACAAATGTCGTCAGGACTCGATACCGACCTCCAGACTGCAGGAAAATCCTGCCTTCCGGGAGATTCGAATCAAGGACTAACTTAAGGCTGGCCTGACGCTCTACCACTGTGCCACCCTGTTGCAATATTAACATAGTAATACGCAAAAATAACAAAGTAAATAAAAAAGACAAAGTCATAAAAACTAGGTTTTTAAATTTACTTATTATAAGTATTAAAAAATTAATAATATAAAGAAAAATATGAAGATTTCATAAAGAGCTTGAAATAGATTTGATAGTAGAAGATGTATCAGGTATTAATAATAAAATAATTAAATTAAATAAAATAGATAAAATTAGAATTCGAAATAATATAATATACCGAAAATGAAATCAAATTTATTAACGTAACAACATTTGATGACGCAAAATATGACGATAATTTAGCTCAAATACTAATGAATAATATTACTAATGCTCTAAATTACTGCATTATCAAAAATCAAATTAAACAAAGGCCAAAACGGGAAAATAGATGACTGATAAATTAGTTAATAGTATTAATAAAAGAATGCAAATGATATTGTAACGAAATATTAAATGAAAACTAAATTCATATTGTCAAACACCAGTCGAATGGTCGGCGGGTGGCCTACCCAGTCACTAAATATAATTGGTAACTGAAACACAGCGATGCAGTATTGACGGTACCGGTTGTCGAAGGCGTGGTACTTACCACATCAGCCTGTACGCCTAGCGTGCGAGACAACCGGGTATGAAAAAAAATGACTTTAAAACGAAAACGACTTACATTTAAACCAGTGATATAGTAAAATGTCTCGGAATGTTGTAAACAAAGTAACTAGTATTCAAATTAAAACAAATATAAGTTAATAAATCAAATCCGAGTTTGTACTCTAAATTTCGAACTAGCAGAAATAACTATTATTTTCAAAAGGTTTTGATTACTTAAATTAATTAGATTTCCTTCTATGATTCATCCAATACATTCTAATTTCACCCCGCATTGCCTATTGATAGAAATGAAATGCTAAACATAAACTTTAAGTCTCACCACGATTAATAATACATAATTATTTATAATTTAAATGCCGAAACCTTAAAATTGAAATTGACCTACGCCTACGCCCGGAACAATTTAAAAATTCAAATATGAAACTGTTGTTTAAAAGTGGCGAAAGACTTCTCATTACAGACCAACTACGTTTAGCAGAAATTTGGAAAAAATCTTTCAGCTACATATTTTAGAAATAATTTACAGACATGCTATCGTAGAAATTGTTTGGGCGTAATTATAGATAAGCACCTGCCATGAAATTATATTCTTAATTTAATTCAAACATCATTATTATTTATCAACATATTAATTGTAATTAAGTTAATAGAGTAGTGCAAACTTTGAAAATATCAAATAACAAAAACTTAAAAACTAAAGTTTTTAAACAAATAAAACGACAAGCTGATGACGCCTGTAAAATGTTAGAGGGTTAAAATAACAATCGCCTTAAACACATCACATTACTAATAAGTTAAACGCTTTTAATTCTTTAAAGCTATATTAACGCATCAGTAACCAAGAGTCGGTAGTTCACACTGTTCAGTGCCGCTCTTTACGACAATTTATTCCATCTCAGATAATGAAATGCAGAAATGCATTACTGATGTGATACATACTTTCTCCGAACAAGTAATAATAATTTATTGGTTAAATTTCATACCACGGTTTCATTTATGGTTTAGCCTAACGAAGGATTAACATTTATATAACGATTTGTAGATCGATTATAAATTTTCTTGAAATAATAATATACAGTGTGTTTACGGTCTTCTCTGTATCTTTTTAAGGGGCGATACTACATGTCAAAAGGAGCCAATAAACCTTAAAACACCTTATTAGACAACTTTTACTAAGGTGTTTTAAGGTTTATTGGCTTCTTTTGACATGTACTATCGCCCCTTAACCCGGCGTTGGTAAGGTGAAAAAATGGAACATAAGTGGTAAGGTGGGGTGTAACAAACCCCAGACGTTTTTATTAAATAAAACATGCTTATGAAGTATTTTTGGATCTATTTAATGATTATTAGTTTAATTATACATTATTTATTTAAATTAAAGAGAATATAGATTAATAACAGCGTTAGTAAAAATATAATACAAAAAAAAACTAAAATTAGTCATTTCTTGGAATGAGAACAACCTACATAGATGTAATTGTCAGTTAAAAAAAACTATGGCCTATTCTAACACAAAACAAATTTTTTATAACTATAAACTTAATATGCAATCAATTAAAATAAAAATTATAGGGATAGGTTAAAAAATATATAAAATGCCTAAATAAGATACAAAATTGTTTGCACATCAGCTTCAAAAATATTGTAACACAAATGGTAAGGTGGGGTTTGTGACACCCCAGAGTAATTTATTTGTCTGTCAATAACGCTAGAGCCTACGAATTACTAAAATATTAATATGAGACGCAAGCCAAATGTCTCAAGTGAAGCTACTAGAACCCGCAGGTCTGTAATTAAATGTTGACTGAAGTTGTAGCCTGATAAAAATGCGTGGGGTTTGTCACACCCCACCTTACCAACGCCGGGTTAAAAGGATACAGAGAAGACCGTAAACACCCTGTATAATAATAAAAAGAATACTATTTATTCTGAAAGATCACAAATGTTGCAGTAAAATGTCAAAATACAAAACATATTATTAAGTTACATATCAAGAGCGTACCTATATCACAAACCATGTTAAAAGCTTTGCCTAACAAACTATCCCAGGCCATAAACTCATTTATAGAGCAAAAACTATGTTGAATTAACATTCTTCTAGAAAGTTTAAGACTACATATACTGGGTGATTTATATAAGACGCGCCCCTTAACAATTGGAATAGGCAACCCAACTTACAAATTCAGAAAAACGTTGATATTGTTAATTCCCAATTAAACGTATACATATAATCAGAAGTGGCTTACTTAAAGAAAGCAAGACATAATTAAATATCATGGCAAGGTTATATTTCAAACTGAAAATTTTCATAACCTATAGCTATAAAATTAAGAATAAATAATAAAAGAATAAATTTATGTTAACTATTAGGTGCTATTAGTACAAAACTATACAAAAAATAACAATTTGATATACAAATCATCAAATGAAAAATTATTTTTATAACTAAAAATACTTAACGTCCATTTTTAATGAATAAGTCAACCAGTAAATATTTGCGAATATATCTACTAGATCGAATTTTATTTTTTAATTTACAGATATTTCTAGTTGCTTTGGAAATATGTATGTTGGGTTGCATTTAAAGAATTTAAGGGGCGCATCTTACGTGAATCGCCCGGTATTTTTTACTTTCCATACTTGCAACGCATGTATAGGAAAGTATTGGAATCGTGCAAAAATTCAAAATCGTAAAAATTCGAAAAAAACACGTTTTAGGGTCCAGGCATCCTAAATATGTGTTTTTTGAAAAATGTCTGCGGGTGGGTGGGTGGGTTGGTGCGTGCGTGGGTGCGTGCGTTATCGTCATATCTCGAAAACTACTGGGCCGATTTTCATCAAATTTGGTATGCGGGCCTATAATTACAGTACATCTATAAAATAAGCTTTTCAAAAAAATCCGGAACCGGAAACGGAAGTTAGCCATGTTTTTTTGGGCGCAGATTTTTCCTTGAAAAAAATTTCAAAATTTTACTTAGGAAATCAATACAGAATTTGAAAAGAAATCGAATAATTTTTTCCCGAAGTTTCTATATCAAAAATTGCGCCCGCGGCAAATTTTTGAAAAGCGCAACTTTAAGGCCGATTTTACCAAAAATGCAGCAACATATTTTTATAAATCTAACGCCAAATTGTACCTCTAGCTCGGCTGATTAGAACTAGCTGAAAAAAAAATTCAAAATTTCAAAAATAAAAACTCCGGACAGTTTGGGAAATTTTCAAATTTTCAAAAAAACTTTTCTCGGAAACGACACACACGATTTTTTTTAAATGTTCTGGGTCGATAGTAAATCAAGATGCCTTTCAAATAGCGTTGATCGCATCCCCAAAATTTTTCCCTAACGCCTTTTATGACCATTTGAAGTTTTGGACTTTAACATTTTTTTTCTCAAAAACGCATCGACATATTTTTATAAATCTAACGCCAAATTGTACCCCTACCTCTACTGATTATAATTAGCTGAAAAAATTTTTCAAAATTTCAAAAAAAAAATTCTCGGAAACGGCACATTCCAAAGAAAGAAGATAAATATCAGGGCAGGAGTCACCGTTTTAACGACGGCGGTATTTTGGTCCAGCGGTAAGAGACCAAGCTCCCACCCGCATACGGTTGGAGGTTCGAATCTGCGTGACTACAATATATATTTTTTTGTTTATATTACCCGCTTTTTCAAAAAAAACATTATCTTACTCTGCTCATTTATGTTGAAAATACAAATTATTTATTATAAAAGCATTATTACATATTATATAGGATTATTATTAAATAACTTGTCGGGACTTTTTCGTTGCAAAGTCTTTAATTATGTCATCAAAATTACTGTAATATTTTGGCTATTGTAGGTGTTGCTGGATCCTAATTTAGGATTTAAAATTAACTATCCTTCCCTAAAAGAGTTACCGATTTCTAGCTTTTTTATTTTAATTATTACTTTTTTATGAATGACTGTGGCGTTATCGTCATATCTCGAAAACTACTGGGCCGATTTTCATCAAATTTGGTATACGGGCCTATAATTACAGTACATCTGTAAAATAAACTTTTCAAAAAAATCCGGAACGGGAAACGGAAGTTAGCCATGTTTTTTTGGGCGCAGATTTTTCCTTGAAAAAAATTTCAAAATTTTACTTAGGAAATCAATAGAGAATTTGAAAAGTAATCGAATAATTTTTGCCCGAAGTTTCTATGTCATAAATTGCGTCCTGGGCGATTGTACCTCTAGCTCGGCTGATTAGAATTAGAACTAGCTGAAAAAAAATTAAAAATTTCAAAAATAAAAAGTATGGAAAGTCCAGCGAAGATTCTTCGCCAATTTTTAAATTCTCAAGTAGTTAACGTATTATATGTTATAGTCGAATTGTCGAATTTCATTAACAAAGGATCTCCCTCAGTTACACTACGATTTATGGTAAGGTAAGGTGTAGTAGGAGGTAGGTGTTAGATTATAATTACTGACAATTTCTGTTGTATACATACTTTTCTTCGTTGTTTTTAATAAACACTTTCTAAAATAAACATAGACAGAACAATTAACATTTCCAAACTCTTAAATTTGTCACAACATGATCACACAAATGCATTATTAACCTATCAAGACACTCAAAACTAACAGAGTTCTTGAGCTGTCATATTGCTTAATTTATTTAAAATTGGTTTCCGCCCATTTTTACCAGTAGGCTTTCAATCTCTCTTCTGCTAAAAAAAACTTCAGCAGAATAATTAGCTTTGCACGCCAAAATTTAGTAGGTACATGTTACTACCAGAAACAGTGGCAGATGTGTCATCGGCAAATAACAAAAAGAAACAACCATCAGTTGTCTGATTAGTCATATCATTATTAAAATTAATAAATAGAAAGGGTCCTAAATTCATTTAGGAAGACATTATATCTTTGTACTTCAAAGTTAATATTTTTGCCTTTATTATTATTAAATTGAACAAAGTTAATCAAAATACATATTTTATTTAATGACATTAACACAGTTATGGAATTGATAATAAGCTTATGGTATAAATCTTATTCGCTAAAAATTCGCACCCAATAACTTTTACTATTAAATAACTGGTACTTTACCCTTGGCCTAATTCACATTTCCTTAATTTTTAACCATCTCGTAAGTATTATCAGCATTCTAACTATGAGTAACGACTTTTTAAAATAAGTAAAACCTTTTTGTCTTTTTCTTTGAAAATAAGAAATAAAAAAGTTTACAGGTCCACCCATGGATGCACTGTATCAATCCCTATAATTTTTTTTTATGTTACAGAAGATGGAAATCAGTTACGAAAAGGGATTAAGGAATGCAAATACGTGATAAGAAAAATGCCTAATATTTTCTAATAGATGATACATAATTCGAGAATAAAGGTATGTGTGAACATGGAACAATGGACTTTTGTTACAATTAATTTTTTTCTTTTTCTAATTCTTACTGTTCTTTTATTACAAATATATGGGTTATTGAATTACCAACCTTAATAATCTGTATTTCTAAAATAAAGCATTTGTTGACGCTTGTTTACCTTAAAAATGTTACTTATTTTTAAATGTAAAGTATGATCAAAATTTCTGTTCATCAAGTATGGCCGTGGAAGTGCAAACCAACGCCTTTAAAATTGGCTTACATATAATATTAAATGTGACAGCTGTCAAAAAAGATATGTGAGCCAATTTTAAATGCGTTGGTTTGCACTTCCACGGCCATACTTGATGAACAGAAATTTTGATCATACTTTAGTAATAGCTGGTGCGTTTCAGAACGCCTTATAGGATAATATGAATATTAGTTAGTTTTAATTAATTAAACTTGAAAAGTATGGAGGTATGGAGGAGTTCTGACCAACTTATGTTGGTACATTTATATATTACGCTGCTGATTCTTCTAAAACATGATAATAGAGCAGCAATCCAGAAATCTTTATTCGGGTAAACACTGTGATGTTTGAGTTTTGTATTCATTAAAAGGGCAGTTTAGTTAAACAAACGTTATATACGTCATACACAGAATTAACTGAAGCTCAAATCAGAATCGTAAATGTTTATACATTATTCTTAATAAAAGAAAGCTTCCTCAAATACTTTTGTTTAATTTACAATTTATATTAATTTAATTAATATAAAATATGAAAAATATTGTTACTCGAACATTTTTTTTAAATAGATAAAGCTGAAGAAGCTGACTTCAGTACCACAATACGAAATTCAAAATTGTATTATTTGATACTTCCTTTAATTTAGAACCCCTTCTTGATTACTCATTATAATATAATGTTTTCTATAGCAGCTGTTAAAGTGCTACTTTATCTATTAATTTGAGTAGATAAAGAATCACTTTAACAGCAAGGGTAGATAAAGCCAATTTTAACAGCAAGGATAGATAAAGTAATTTATATGTTTTTTGTAACCCTAGAAACGCCCATCCTAATGACATTTTAAAACGTGACTGGATTTGTAATTTTTTAAACGTCAATGTCAAATAAAATTTATTTTATAATTTTTTTCCTTTAAAATAAATGCTATAGAAAAAAATAGAGTGTTATACACGACGATAAAATTTAATTATCTTCTCGAGCGTAATTAGCGTCTCTACTGGCGTCTCGACGCTAAAATACGCCCTCGAAGATAAAATACAATTTTATCGTCTTGTATAATAAATAACTATTGTTTGTTTGCTTTTTGTTTATTCTACACAATAAACGATGACCTTTTTAAAAATTTTGAAAATTTATTGCCATTTTTCACACAGTTACAGTCATTCTCACTATATCTACAAATTCACAATATTTTCAAAGACCTAAACGTTCTTGGTAATTGGAGTCGGACGTTGCAAACTTGGTTTAACAACTTTAAATTCAGATTTCGATTTCAGGTTCAAGACCAAATTCAATGTTTATAAATAGGTACCTACTATATTTAAACAATTCAAAGCAAATTTTGTATTATTTAGATCGTAATTGTTAATTAAGCCAAGCCAAAACAGCAGAATGTAAATTAGATTCTCTTCGCTCAGACCGAAACATTGACTTCAATTTTAAATATCTACACAAGATTATTTAACAGCAATAACAATTCCAGTATAATTGCGCTTTTAAAATAATAAGTACACTTCGAATTTGGAACTAAATAACTAAATTCTAAATTAAATAATCCTTTATTTGAATTTAATATTAGTATTCAAGTCAAATCCTAAGTAGTAATAAAACTGTAAGTAAAAGCAAAAAATATTTATTTTTTAATGTAATTAAAATTTAATTTTTGACTTCCATTTCAGTAGAATTTGGATTATTCAATACAAGATTTACTAATTAATTTACAAATAATAATCTATACAAAAAGTCGAATTGGCGTTTGAAGTTTAAATGTTTGATCCGAAAATTACTAATTTGTATTATATTCCACATTTTGGGATTTGTGATTTAAGAAATTATAAATAATAAATATTGTAATTTACGTCAAATTCAAATTCTGAATTGATTTTGAAACCTTTATAGTCTTTAAATTCGAATTGGCTGTATTCATTTCAGGAATTTTGCAATTTAATTTTGAAACAAAAGTAAACTTAGTTAAATTTAGATCATTCAAAAAGGTTAGAAATGATAATTGAATGTTTTCGAATTACATTTTAAAATTTTAATTTATATTCAAACGAATTATTAAAAGCGCAGTAAAATATTTGGACGTTCAAAAACTGAAGGATTTAGAATCATCGCCTTTACGTTGAGGCTCACTAATTTAAATTAATTAAAAACTTAAACAAACAGTTATGTATAATATATAATTTCTAAACAATTCCATTGGAAATATCAACAAAAAAAATGTTTCACTTACCTCAATTTATTTTATTTGTAATCATGTACTAACAATAAACTATGATTTATTTTTTAAAAAGTCAGTTAACAAGTACGAACTTGAAATATTAAAATAGCAGTAGCATTACATAAACACACACTTTCACGAAGGTCAAATACAAAACAGATAACCGTTCCCGGCAATACCTCAATTTAAAGTGACGTTTCCGTTTCCCTCCCTTACATTATAAGGGTTGGTGGTAGGTACCCTCGGTAGTTTAAACCATCATTTATACAAAACGGTACCGGTTAAACCTATTGTAAAATTATATCTGGCATGTCGCCGCTTAAGTAAACTGACTAATAAATAAAATTTAAGAACAGGAAGTGTTTCCGGTTGAATTGAGTCAGTATCGTCCTTTAATGAGTTTATTTCATTACACAGACAGATAACGAAAGGTGATAGGGATGACTAAGATCCATTTTAAAGCGATAAGGAATAAGATCCGGTAAAAGCATGTTTGACAAAAAATTCAATTGTATTGTAATAGTTAGGTATATCGTTACAATTCCATTTTCTTTCTTTGAAATAATTCCTTAAATTCAGTTTATCATTACTTTGTTATTATATTAGTCTACTATAATTAATCAGACGCCTAATATAATCATTATTAGTATGTACATATTTATTACCTATTTATTGTTAGGGAAACATCTAAGGTTGCGGATACCAAAAACCGCTACAGTATTGATTACCCGCGGGTAGGAGTGGTTAGTTTTCACAAATGACGTAATCTACAATCCACTGATAAAGTAGCAATATTTCAGTTACCGTAAAAATTAATTTCTTACAAAAAAAATGGAACTAATTGCTACGTATCAGAGAATATTTCCAGAAACCTGCATACATGATTTTTGAAATTGCTTTAATCGATAGTATATTAGAATACATTTTAAAGCATTTTATAATAATTCAAAGTTCTTGACATTTACATGTCTTGTCTTGGAAAATGGTTCAGGTAGCTTTCAACGAACTCACAGCCTTATTACCTCAAAATCTACTTATCAAAAATATTCTCAAAACTTTTAAGCAAACTGTAAAGGACCAAAGAGCTGACTTTTTAAAGCTATTTATCAATTTTACAAAATTTGTTAAATAATAATAAACCGCTCTATTACTTTTTGTTTATTGTTATCATGAACCATGGCCTACTAATTGCTAACATCATATATGTAATCTGATTTTGTTCAAAAAAGGTATTGTTACTGCATTTAACCCCCATAAACTATACATTTTCGGAAAGCAGAAAAAATATGCAATTTAATGGTATCATGACCAACTACGACTTATATTTAAAAAATACCAACTTTATGTCATAATTCTTAAAACATGAAAATTAGAAGATATCTGAATTGACTATCGTATTCTACTTGAAAAAGTGCCTGTAGAATGTTTTTGCCGTTTTTGGATATCTTCAAAACCAAGAGAGTTATTTAAAGTTTTCGATATGGTCAAATTTTGAATTTTGGGCTATAACTAAAAAATAACAAAAGATAGCGGAATTTTGTATTCGGGACTTGAACCTGCATCAAAAAAGAGCCCAGGACTCCGACATCAGTTTTTGTCTATATCCGATATTAAGAGTACTTCCCATTTAAAAACATCGAAAATGGGCCACCCTGTACATTACAGCAAAAATTGAAAGCTTATCGCGATTTTTGTTTATTTTAAATTTTGTTACACACTTTTGAGAACCGCTGGCTAATATGCATTTAAAGCCTACGATAGAAATTTGACCCTGGCAAACTAAAGGAAACATTACACAATTATGTAATTTACCGGTTTCACTTTCCTCTTACATTTTCTCAGGCTTTAGACTGGCAGTAAACAATCACTAGCATGTTTAAAAGTGATATTAGAAAAAAATATTGTTAATAAAGAGAAACAGCATTTACATAAGATGTTCAATGCTCCTCAATTAACTTCTACACAAAGACACACACAACACAAACTGTCTTTCAGAGCTGCTGCAGCATTTTGAAGTAAATTAATAACGTCAATTAATTCGGTTGTTAAAAGATTAAAGCGTTCGAACAGAGCACTTTTAAAGCAAACGAAGAACTGACTAACATAGATACACATCACATCTGGGCTCTTTTATCAGTTCGGACAAGAATGGGATTGATCAATTTAGATTTTGAATATAAACAGAACCTACTCCAGTGACACCAAAACAATTTTTGTATTGATCTTGTTAATTTTTTCTGAGCTTGCCGTTTACTTGCAACACATGATTTATTGAGAAAAGTTATCTATTTGATAAGCTCGACCTACTCTTAAAATTAATAACAATACTTTCGAATCACCCTGTAAAAAACAGGAGGCAAAACTATATTCGAAAATTATAGAGGGATAACTCTGCTAAGCTTAGGCTATACAATCTTAAGTACAATCGTAATTATCAAATTGATGCCATTTATAGAAAAGGAGGTGGGCGACTATCGGAGCCGTTTTAGGAAGGGAAGATCTACCTTGAATCACATCTTTACATCAAATCAGATATTGGAGAAAAGTTGTGACAAAGACGTTATTTTACCTATTTATAGATTTTAGTCAGGCACATGATATACGGGGTGTCAACGGAACCTGGGGCAAACCCTATAATTTTTTATTTTTGAAGATATCATAATGAAATTTGGTATATGTAATATACTCTTTAAATGGCATTTTTTGATATAGAATATTAGTTTCTCTCACTTCCGGTTTCGTCGGAATTAACATCAAGTTTGTTATTTTAAATGGAATACCCTGTATATTTATACATTTTTGAAATCTCCGCTTAATTATACGTATGGTAGTATCAAGTTCGAAACATTTTGACGACAAAGTAAATTTTTGCAGAAATTAATCTAGAGTGCCATGACTTACGCAAAATGAAAGTCAAGGTGCCCCAACACTCGAGACAAATTGTTTTAGAACTTCAGCTATTTTCGTTGCTCTAGTAGAATGACCTGAAGTTGGGAAAAATGATTTTTCGGGAATAACTCTATTTTTTCAAATGGCACTAGGGTGGGACACTAGGATATTAAAAACGAGTGTTTTTAAAGGATTTCATTGATATCAATAACGCGGGATTACTATGGAAATTTAATTCGGAATAACACTCTCCATTCAGAAAAACCAAATTTTTGTCATTTAAATCTAGGCACTGGGTTTCAAAACAATTGAAACAAATTAAATGCACAAAAGTAACAGACAGACTTGCTACAACTGAAATTCTAAAACAATTGAGTGATGGAGCACCCTGACTTTCATTTTAAGCAGGTCGTGGCCTCCTAGATTAATAAATAAACTCTTCTGCAGTATTTACTTGGCCATCATAATGTTTCAAACTTGATACTAACATACGTAAAATGAAATGGAGATTCCAAAAATGTATAAATATTCAGGGTGTTCCATTTAAAATAACAAAATTGAGGGTAATTCCGGAGAAACAGGAAGTGGCAGAAACGTATCCTCTATGTCAACAAACGTAATTTAAAGAGTATAAGTATTACATGTACCAAATTTTATTTTGATATCTTAAAATATAATTTTAAAAATAGGGGTGTCCCAGGTTTCATTGACACCCGGTATACCCCGAAGAAGAGCCCTACATCATTACTGAAAGAATTTAGTTACGACAAATTCTTCACGTATATGTACTTGTTTCAGAAGAGTAAAGCATGAATAAAATATATTAGTGTGTCTAACGCTCTCTGGTATTATCTTCGCCGAAGCAGTTCAATTCTTTTGAGAGTATTTTTGTTTTTAAAAATAAAAACACAATATTTTGCATAAAGATCTGGGACCGACGTCAAATTCCGAGTTATAATCTTGGTTAAACATAATGCATGATCGCATTTCGACACACCAACTCAGGAGGAGAACGAGGAGAACTAGAAAAATTAGCTGCCTAGCTATGACAGAAACAATTGGTAGCGCTTTACTTGAAACGTCCAACAGTGACAACCTTTTTCAATTTGTGTGTCAAATTTGATTTAAATTCGTTCATTATTACATTTTCTATTGAGTGTTTTGAAACAAAAAATGCGTGTTGTGAAATTAGAACATCGCAGTGTCAAACATTTTTGACAAAAGAAGGGACTAGTCCTAAAAATATCCATACAAGGATGTTTGCAGTGTATGAGGATAAAGCTCCATCATATTTTACGGTAAAATATTGGTCTAAACAATTTCAGTAGGGTCGTGAATCCGTTGAAGCTGATCCAAGAAGCGGAAGAGCTTCAGATGCCACTATTCCTGCAGTCTGCAGAAAAATGGAAGGCATGGTGCTGGGAGATCGTCGTTTAAGTGTCTACCATTGCTAAAGCATTTAATATATCAGAGCCAAGTGTTTTGTCGATTTTGCACCATAAATTGGGCTTGAGTAGGGGACGTCAGTTTTTGGGCGACAACGAGGCTTGAGTAGGGGACGTCAGTTTTTGGGCGACAACGAGTTGAAAGTAGCCGTTGACGCCTATATTGAAGACCAAGAAAAAACATTTCTTTCTACTGGTATAAAGTCGTTGCAGGACAGGTGGCACAGGTGCATTGAAGTTAAAGGAGATTACTTTGAAAAATAAAAATTAGAAAAATATTGAATGTTTTTTGTTTCATAGCTATGTAAGTATAGTTAGGTTTTTGAATTCCGACAACTATCCTGCATTTTCGAAAACTGCTACAGTTATCATAATTCCTAAACGCCATGAAAACAGATCGAACCCTTCTGTAATTTCCCTGAGCATGTTGGGGAAGCCCTTCGAGAGGATTCTCAGCGACCGAATCCGTCAAGTCGTCGGCAACCATGGCTTGCTGCCCAACTTTCATTTTGGCTTCCGCCCTGGTCGTTGTACGAGGGGTCGTTTTTATATTCCCGGAATAGAAAACAAAATAAACAACTACAGAACTAAGAAAAATTTATTTTTCAATATAACCCCCTCCCTTATCAATGCAGGTATTAGAACGTTTCAATAACAACTGCAAACCGTGATAAAAATATTCTTTTGGTTTTGTCTTAAAATGGCTCTCAACTGCTGCTATGAGTTCATTATCATGGGCAAATTTTCTTGCTGCTCGGATGTCTCTTTTCAAATTTGGGAATAGAAAGTAGTCCGAGGGAGCCAAATCGGGACTATAGGGCGGATGGTTCAGTTCTTCAAAGCCGCAACTGTCCATAGCAGCCTTGACTGTTTTTGCGTTATGAACAGTCGCATTGTCGTGCAACAGTAGTATCCCCTTACTTAGCTTTCCCTTTCTGTTTTTTTTTAATTGAATCCCTTAAGCGTTGTAATAAGCCCGAATAGTATTTCCCATTTATTGATTGGCCCTTTTTTAAGTAATCTATTAATAATATGCCCTCACAATCCGAAAAAATGGTGGCCATTATTTTTCCTGTTGATGCAGCGACCTTAAACTTTTTAGGGGGGCTGAAACCACATCTAAACAATTTGGACCATTCATAAATGGTTGATTTGGAAGGACACAGGTCACCATACACGGCTCTCATTTCTTCAACTATTATTTGAGGACTTTTTCCCTGTTTGGTGAGGAATTTTATAACCGAGCGATACTCAACTTTATTCATTTTGATCTCTTAGCTTGACACGTCTTCAAAAACCAGAAGATAACTAAGCTATAAATTTGACCATTGTTTTATAAATTGTCATATGTTGTTTCAAGGCATAGATGATTTTAAAAAGTGAAATAGAAAAATTCCAACCTAATTACAAAGTACTTATTCCGGGAATATAAAAACGACCCCTCGTACGAACGATCCCTATTTCGGTTCCAAACCGACGCCACCTTAGCTTTCAATCGGGACTATTATATGGCGGCCTGTTGTGCGAGCGTTAAGTTCGGTTTGGCACGAGGGGCTCATCTAAAAGCTTCTCCGCGCGCCATTTGCACCTTCTCTTGTTCGCTTCATTTGCAACTTCCTGAGTGACCATCGTCTTCACGTGCAAGTTCTTGATCGTGCGTCCAGACCACTCACGTTGCTGGCCGGTGTACCCCAGGCCTCCGTAATATCCCCCATCTTATACATCATATTTACCAGAGATCTTCCAGTATCCATCAGTCCGTTTGTTCCAATACGCCGAGAACATTGCGCTTTGGTTTTTATCTCCGTCAAGCGCCCTAGCCTCTCGACACATTTCAGCAGCATTCGCCAGTCTGGAGCGTTGGTTTTTGTTCTGGAGGATGAGGCCAAATCCTGGTAAAACCCAATGTATCCTTCCAACACTCCAATTTCAATCGGATACGACAAACCAAATGCCCGTAAGGTGGATGTTCTCCTGTGATTACCTATTTGGGGGTCGCCTTCGAACGGACCCTCAACTAATTTGCGGAGGTTCACAGATGCCTCGACACGGTGCAATGCCGCAGTGCGATTCTTTCCCGAATCCTCTGTGGTATCAGAGGTTGCCGCATTCAAACTCTAATCCGCACATAAAAATCTTTTATAAGATTAGTAATTAAGTACCGCTCCCCTGTTTTGAACACTATCGGCCGCGCTCTCCGCAGCAAGGAGAGGGCCATTGCTAGAAGGATGCTCCGGTTGGACAGCTTTCATATCTCACGAGAGGTCTTCGATCTCCCCAAACTATAAGATAGTAAGTTATGGCCAAACTTCCCCATTGTTCAGCTAGGACTCCTTCATTCTCCTATTTATACAATATATTTTTTAATTTTATTGTTGCACATATTATTTATACGAGGGAAAGGGAAAAAATTCTGCCGTTCTCAAAAACTACTAATTTTTTACTTGTGAAACTTTAAATACATGTTAGGACTTCTCTATGTAATCGCCGGACAAATCAACGCACTTGGCCCATCGATGTTTCAACTTCATAATGCCCTCCTTATAGAAGTCTGAAGTTTGACCCTCTAACCACGAAGTCACTGCAGTTTTTAAGCTGTCATCATCTCGGAAATGCGTTCCACGAAGGTGAGCTTTCAATTTTCCGAACAAAAAGAAATCAGAGGGTGCGAGGTCCGGCGAATAAGCTGGGTGTGGAAGTAGTTCGAAGCCCATTTCCTTTACTTTTGATGTCGCTGCAGCACATTTGTGGGATGACGCATTATCGTGCAGCAAGAGAACTCCTTTTCGCAGTAGTCCACGGCGTTTGATTTTGATTTCATCCCGTAATTAAGTTAAAAGGTTGCAGTAATATGCCCCATTGATGGTACGACCACTATCGAGAAAGTCGATAAGCAAGACGCCGCGAAAATCCCAGAAAACTGAGAGCATCACTTTGCCTGCTGAAGGTTTCACCCTGAACTTCTTTGGAGGAGAAGAGTTGGGATGCCGCCACTCCATACTGGCTTGTTTGGTGACAGGGTCATAGTGATGGACCCAACTTTCATCGATAATGACAATTCGGTCAAAAAAGTTGTCAGAATCTGCATTGGCATGTTTCAAAAGCTCGCGACAAATGTACACTCGATCGTGTTTATGCAAAGGTGTCAACATTCGTAGAACCCATCTAGCTGAAACCTTATTTATATGCAAAATGTCATGCAATATCGATCTAACCGATTTCTTGTCAATCTTCACAGTCTTGGCTATCGTTTTAACGGTAATTCGCTTATCTTCCAAAACTAACTTCTCCACTTTGGCAACCATTTCAGGGTACTGTCCGTTGCAGGTCTTCCACTTCTTACATCATCTGACTGATTTCAGTAAAATGAACACCCTTCCTAGTCAAAAATTTAATCACTGCCCGGTGTTCAATTTTCTCCATTTCTAATATCTACTGCAACGCACTTTATTGAATCTACTATAAAATCCGAAGTTTTGTGTGAATCTGGACGAAACTTTCAACACTGACAGACAATAACATACAAAATGACAGATATCAAAATTTTGTTTCTCAAGACACACCAAGACAAAGAACGGCAAAAAAGTCTCCTCTTTCCTCGTATATTATTTATTTTAATTATCATCGGAGTGGCATTCGACTACAGCGCGGATGGTCTCGGAATCAAACCCGAGTCGGATGATCGGCGGATGGCCTACCCAGTCACTGAAAATAATTGTGAACTGAAAGACAGTGCCACACACTTGCCACATCACCCCGTATAGCATAGTGTGCGAGAGAACCGGGTATGAATGTGACTTATGGTAGCCATACACGTACCGGCCGGCCTGTCAGTTACGTCTGAACAGTCCGCCGGGAGACCGGCGGCCGGAATGTGAGTGGGTTCCGGCTGGCCTGTCAGATCCGACTGAACCGGAGGCCGGAGAACGAACGAAAACACGTTCGTCCATCCGGCTGAACTGACGGGAGTGCAGGTGCACCGGTTCGTGAGTGGGGTGAGGCGACAGGCCGTCAGTCAGCCAGACTGTCAGATAGTACCTATATACTCAGAATATATTGCGAGTCCTGTTTAACCTCGTCTGTTCATAGTTAAAAAATGTCACGTGAAAAAGAAAACTAGTGTTTGGAGGAATTCATCAGTTTATACCGGAGTGAAACGTGTCTTTGAAAAGTGAAATCACCTGATTACCACGATCCCTATGTAGAACCTTGTAAATTGCTTCACAGGTTTCAGATATAATTCTGCCAAGTGCACGGGGTGATATGATCGTAGAAAACTTCAGGTCCTCCAAACTTTTCCCAGTAGTTACTTAGCTAGGAACCTCAGCGTTGCCATCAGTCGTTCATGGAGGGAGATCGCATTTCTCATCACCGTATTTTTTCTCGCAATTAATTGGTCAACCAATGACAAAAGTTGTAAATACGTATTTTCGTCCATTCTTAGGTAATTGTGCCAGTCTTTTGGAGCCAGTTTCAATTCATTAAGCAAATTGACGCATATCTCCTCAGCAACCGCTCTTTACACCATACTTTTTTCCTCCGTTTTTATTATTAGCCGCTAACACAACTATTAAAGCGAGAATCTCTCGCGCATCTTCATCACTGGGGAACATGATCACAGGATGTCAAGTGCTCGCCGGCCTGGTTTCAACTGAAGGTGTATGGGGTTTTCAGTTCAACAGGCCGCCGGTCTTCCGGCGGACTGTTCAGGCGTAACTGACAGGCCGGCCGGTACGTGTATGGCTACCATTAGCTGCTCCATGTTGCCGGCCATGCTCCCTCGCGGGGTGTTAGTGACAATACCTTTACTTTTATTTCTTAACTCACTCCAAAATAATTACATGGCAGAAAAGGGGCTGTTCCCATAAGCAGCCATTAGGTTAAGTTCTAATCAGCCAACTTTACTTTTGTAATTTAGTAAAGTAAATGCCTTCCAAAGCTGACTCTAAACAATATTGTCAAGAAAGGTTAACACTAAAGATGGCAACTTAGTTGCCGAAACACGTATTTGTTAGTAATTAATTTTGTAGTTAGGGCTTTTGACGTTCGAGTGAACCAAAATATAAGCTCATGGTATTGTGTTTTCCAATAAGCCGCAAGGTTTTAAATAATAAATATTCGGCAACATTTAAACGACACGGTAAAATAAATTATATTTACAACACTTTTTTTATTTTACAGTTCAATTAGATACTAAACTACTTAATATCGATTATAAAATTCAAAACTTGAAATAACAGCAACTTTAAATTCTACGAAATATTTTCTAAAACATATTTTCCTTAAATTAAAATCACGCAGGATATTCCGAACGGTTATTTACATATTCAGTACTCACGGCTTCAGGAAATCCATTTAGGTTCCTGTTCAAGGTTTTAAGGGCACTTGTGGAATTGTTGCTTGAAGGGGCGGCTTAAACCACGGAATAAAAATAGTTTTATTGTTAGAATCAGATTTATTAGTAAACTCTTCGTCTTTATTAATATCATCGGGCCACTTGTCTTCAATTATTGTATTAGGTTCAAATAATAATTTAAGTTCTTCAAAGTTAGCGACCATACATTCATCTCGACGAATAAATTCGTCCCGAATTCTTTGAACTTTAAAGCAAAATTTTAAATAAGATAAATTCCATCCCTTCAAATTTATTGCAGTGTTAAATTTAGAAGTGTCCGCTCCTTCAAAGTAAAATAGAGGAACGTAAGTGCACTTATTAAAAGTTACGTAAGGTACAAGCGATTGTTGATTAATTCGAAGAAATCCACACTTATTGGAGGTCTTTTTAAGATAGAGTTTAGTTTTACAAACTACTAAAAATTTATAAAATTCGATGGCGTCATCTAATTTTATTAATTGTTCGTGTCTAGTAAATATGGCTCGTCCAAAAAGGTAATCGCAGTGAAAACAATTAATTTCAGCTAACAAAGCTCTCTCAGCTTCAGTTACGTAATAACTGTTAATGTTCGTACAGTCACAATAAATAACTGGATTGACAAGACTTAGAAGTATAGCGAGATATTTGCCGATCATACGTACTGAGCAATACTTTTCCCCGTTTCGCATTATGTATGGTACATAATTTTGCTCTAACGTATACCATCCAAATCTTCCTCTTATAGATTCTGCATCGAACATATCTACTAAGGCAGGAGGAGCTAACTGCGATAGTTTTCCATCTTTATTTTCTTTGTTAACAAATACAAATGGAATCATTGTCGGTGTTGTAGAAACTGTAACCTTTGGTTTCTTCTTACTAGGTTCTGAATCTTCTTCCTTTATCAAGGTTGAACTTTTAACGGTTAAATGTAATGTAGCTGGGGGAAGCGATTTTTCCTAGAACAAAAACATCGAATTAATATAAGGTATACGGCATATACAAATGTAACGTTAGCTAAAGTCTACGTAATCGGCTTTTTGCAGATATTGAGGTCTCATTCAAATTTTCTGGACGGCAACAGAAAAGATGGACTCTTCTGGACTTACATCGTGTTTTAATTTATACCCTTAACCTAGTTCTTAAATAAGAAAGTAAAATAAATGCTTCACGCTGAATCATAATTACCAATTAAGTTGAGCCTGCATGAATTGACTAGCTAAAGCAAATTTCATGCTAAGCTGGCACGTTTCAAATTAAACAATGTACATACATCCCTCGTACAATTCTAACAACTTTAAGATACATCTTTATTTAAATTAATTCGAAAACTTCCACGGTTGGGGCGGTCTCATTGTTGAGAAAGAAGAACTAACGTTTTGTGCACTGCTTCCTTAAGGAACACTAAATGAGTACGGTAACTTGCGTGTGAAGAAACATGCCAGAGAGGAGACTCTTTTAGTAAGAGGAAGACGGGTACTCGTAAACCAAACCAGAGGCGAAATCCCCAGACGTTGAGTTACCATGCTATTTTAGTATCCCCTCTTTCCTCCTGATGAAGCCCCTTAAGAAATTGGGCGAAATTTTAAGACCTTCTTTCTCAAAAATGACACGGTCAAAATAGTCCAATAGTGTTCGAACCTTAACTTTTATAGCTATTAATATAACAAGAATATTATGCGATTTATAATAGACGAGGACGTTGCTAGGTGACGAGGCGCTAGCCGAGTCAACCACGCAACGTCCGAGTCGGTTTAAATCGCATAATATTCGAGTTATATTTCAAGCTTTATCGTATCATTGGCAACAGTACACAAATAGTATGTAACTAACGAATTATGAAGCCGGAGTTGCTATGCTATTATGTTATACATAATTATTAATAAAAGTGTAATATAAAGTTGACTTAATAATCAATGATACGATAAAATTAATAAAACTATTATATTTTGCTACGATGCATTTGATATTTAAAAAAGTTAGAGAGATATACTTAATTGTTCTTTTCTTTCATTCTTATCAACGCGATTGCTATTGTTACTGGCCCTACCTGTCTAAAATGTTATCGAATAAATGTGACTTTTGTTTGTTTTACTGTCAATATAGACTTTTCTAGCAAATTTTTATTCGCTTTCACGGGAAAATATTTTAATAATTTTTTTATTGCTTTTGAAAATCCTTTGTATAAAAAAATATCATCTCTGCAGGGATTTGAACCGGTGATCTTCGGCTCTACGCGCCAGTGCTCTACTAACTGAACTACAGGGGCAAATCAGAATATGATACATGATATTCCTATATACAGGAAATGCCGGTATTTCAAACGAGAATAACAATAGCTGTTTGACAGTTCTTAAAAAATGGCAACAATTCAACAGAAAGCGCAATGCGTTTTATGGTATGCTGAGATTCAATCCATAATTAGAGTACGACGAGAGTTTCGTCGCTTATATCATGCTAATCCACCTGACGATAAATCAATTAAGCGCTGGTATAATCAATTTAAAGAAACCGGTAGCGTGGAGAAGCGTAAATCGACAGGACGTCTAGGGATTTCTGAAGCAAATGTTGATCATATTCGACAGTCGTATCTACGTAGTCCCAAGAAGTCTACCACACGTGCAAGTTTGGAGCTGAATATTCCTCAATCGACTGTCCAGAAGGTACTCAAAAAGAGATTGCGGTTTAAGCCATACAAGTTGCAACTCGTTCACCATATCAATCACGCTGTTAAAGTAGAACGTTTTGAATTTGCAATGATATGATGATGTGCGAAAAAATGGATGAAGACGACGATTATCAGAACAGACACATCTTTTATGACGAAGCCACGTTCCATATTTCGGAAAAGGTAAATAGACACAGTTGCAGAATATGGGGTTCCGGTGTGCCCAATGAACATTATAGAACACGTAAGAGACTCCCCGAAAGTGAATGTATAGTGTGCCCTTACCAGTACAAGAGTGATAGGGCCATTCTTCTTTGCAGAAGCTACAATAAACAGTGGCGTATTTTTGGATATGTTAGAAAATTATGCCATTCCTCAGCTTGCAGACGATTGTGGCATCATATTTCAGCTAGCCGGGGCAGCTCCGCACTACAGAATAATTGTACGAGAGAGTCTAGACAACCATTTTCCGGAAAGGTGGTTAGGAAGAGGAGGACCGATTCGTTGGCCTCCTTATTTTCGAGACTTGACTCCTTTGGATTTTTTATGTGGGGATATGTCAAAGACTGCGTCTACACCTCTACACCTCAGTCACTAGAAGATCTACGCAATAAAATCAGAATTGCATAGAATTAATTAATCGCGAAATGTTGCAGAACGCATGGCCGGAATTGGCTTACAGGTTAGACGTATGTCGAGCTACACACGGGGCCCATGTTGAACTAACAAATCCACAATAAAAACTATAGACCTTAAGCTATTAATCACTATTTTTGTTATTATTCTGTTGTTCCTATTTCAATAAAATAAATATGTTCAAAATACCGACATTCTTTTATGGTAACCCTATATGATTTAGACTATCATCAGCCTGAACACCAAACAGGGTTCCGGAAATCATATTCAACAATAGACCACCTACACACGATCAGTCAAATAATGGAAAAGCATAATGAATATGAACTGCCTCTCGACATAGTACAAAGCATTCGATAATATAGAACAACAGGAAATGATAAAATCCCTGATCGAACAAGAAGTACCTCCAAAATATGTACGAATAATAAAAAAGATATACGACCACAGTAGAGGCATCAATGGCTATATTTGCAACAAATAGTTAAGAGATCGAAAAAACACATATTTATAGGAAAGTACACAATGAAAATGAAACATGCGTAATACCGGTAATTACTTATGGAGCCCTGACTTGGGCAGCAACCAATAACAAACTAAACAAACTGGCAGTTACTAAACGCAAAATAGAGAGAATAATACTAGCATTTCTCTAAAAGATAAAAGTGAAGACAAAGAAAATAAAGGAAAAAACTGGATTTACAGAAATAACATGGAAGTGTAAAAGTGTAAGTGGAGTTGGGCGGTGCATGTGATAACGATGCCTTTTTTTCCATTCATGCATACTACCGTACCCCCCGGAACCGCTTTTCGCATTACTTCAGGGGGTACGGGCGTCCCTTACATACTACATACATGCAACTTATATACTAACTTATACTAAGTGAAACCGACTTGCACGAGCCGCAAGTCGAACCCACAGCCCGAGCAGACCGATCTCACTGTGGGTAAGCGAAGCGACCATTCGCCCACCGAGACCCCCATATAACGATGCCTGAAGCAAGGTGGTCCAAAAACGCAACTTAATGGAAGTGTGTTAAGGGGAAACCAGCCAACAAGGTGGACAGGCGATGTAGTGCAGTAGTATGGTCAATCGTGGTGGACAATTGCGCAAAACAGACAAGGGTGGGCAAAATGGGGGAGGCTGTTGCCCAGAAATGGGATTCTTAAAGGCTATATTTATCATAGTAACTTAAATTAGGAAATCTAGTATGTAGTAGAAATCATATCACATAGTGAAAGAGCTGATAGAGTCTAGGCAGGTCCGCATCATTAAGGCAGTTGTATTTTCTATCAATTCAATACTAATCTAAGAGGATCATTAATGTATTATATGTACACCAAAAGCACAATTCATAGTGACTAGAATGCACTGCTCACATAGAAAAATGACGTCATTAAACGAAGAATTTATAGCAATAAATATTCTTATCTTCCTCTCCATAATATCTCACGCTGTACAGTATGATCTCAACATAATTTCTAATAAAGGTGTGCCATGGAAAAATGAAGGGTTTTCTTTACTTGAATCGTTCAAGCCATGTGAACCACTGTCAACTGTCAGTAATATTTGTGTCAGCTTTAATTCATTTCGGCCAAAATGTATTATATATCACTAAATTTTACTCGTTTGTGCTCCATGTTCTGAATTATTTGTGTCCAGGAGTAAATTTTAGTAACTTTTGAGTAAATGCTATACCACAAAGTAAACTTTGTTTTGTCAATTTTCAGGTATGAATTGTAAAAGGTTATTAACAGTCAACAGTTTGGTTTGAGTAAAGATGCACATTTTCTTTTCCATTGCACATCCTTATCACAAATTATGTTGATCTATAAAACTGACATCAGTTTAAAGATTATAGTTGAATGGTGAAAAAGCGGTTTGGTTTAAATTGAAAAGGCAGAATCTGGTTTCTGGAAGAGAAACAAAATTTCCAGCAAAACTTGCACGTTGTATACGATTTGTACAATTCTAACTAGTAGCAATATCACCAAGGGTTCAAGGGTTCAATAAAACACATAAAGAAAAGTGCATATACCCCTAAGAATGTATTTACTTCTCTAACAAGGAAAAACAAAATTTTAAGAACAAGAAAATATAGCGAAAACTACATTCGACTTAAGTCGGCCAAAGAAAATTTGAGGAAACATGGGTGCAAAAGCCAAGAAAAATCTTAAAATGTGAATAAAATAAACATCAGACATACATCCAAGATATTGTGACCGGGCCAGTGACTTACAAAAACGTCTTTTTTTAACAACTCTATCCCTTGGGCCTAATGACCATAACAGTTTAAAATATGATTTATGCTAGCTACGTAATATCCCTGATCACATAACAATCAGATTCGCCAAGTTAATGTAAAATTTTGCAGGCAGTTTTATGATTAGTTTGCCTTCGGTTACCAGATGGCGGCAGCACTGCACGAGTAGAAGCGACCCTGAAGTGCTTGGAATCATACAAATCAGCTGATTCTAAGCACTTTAGAGTCGCGTCTGGTCCTACTACGGTGGCGCCGCCTGGCAACCGAAGGCAAACTAATCATAAAACTGCCTGCCAAATTTTACATTAACTTGGCGAATCTGATTGTTATGTGATCAGGGGTAATATTAAATACATTGGAAGAATATAAAAAAACACTCTAGGCTTAGTACAGTACAAATACGAAGCTTCAAACGTTATTCTGAACAGCGAACTACGGAAAGAAGCTTTGCAATCTAAAAAACACTTCTTCCCTAAAGCAGCGGATAAGCTTTGCTACATGAGTTAAGGTGAATTCACAGCTCCGCATTTTGCGTTTTGCGGCATCGCAATTTTTTGAATAACCGCTCGTCATTGGTTGGTTTAAAAAAGTGCATTTCCCGCGGTTTGGGTTTCAGTACTACTGCTTTAAACCAACCAATGAGCGATTATTCAAAAAATTGCAGTGCCGCAAAACGCAAAACGTCGAGCTGTGAATCCACCTTTAAAGCAAAAAAAAAACATAAAGTACTGTGCGAATCTTGGACGATATTTAAACCTACTTTTGTAAAACAATTCAAAATATTACGAAGTGCTTTAGGCTCGATCTCGAAATCAGACAATATAAACGCATTACTTTCAGCTTCAGTTATTAGCAGTACAGTTATGATATAAATTCAAATTTTCACAACAATTTACCACACAAAATTTTCTTAGGATCTCAAATGTTAATATGAAATATTTTTAAATTCCCATCAAAAAATAAATTCTGTTATATCTGGTAAAATGTTAGTACTAGTCCTAAATTACCATAGAAATTTGTTGAAAATAACCCATACGAAATGATGTACTAAGCAACTACGATTTCTACAGAACCATGTCGACAAAACAAAAACATTCGTTTTTTAATTGCTAACAGGCGAATTAATAACTTTATTAATAAATTTATTAGTTGCCCTTTTTAACTACCTAGCTGCTTAATAATCTAAAATTCCTACATTTTAGATGTATGATTCACTTTATCATCTTATCTGTTTCTCATAAAAGTTCAACTTAACCTCACTATTTTATTTTAATGTACCCAAAAGTACGTACTTGGAAACTAAACAGCACAACTGCAAAGTCGTGAAAAAATTGGTTTTGTCGTACTTTGTAAGGAATTTCTAACCAAAGGATACCAACAACTGCAATGCATTTTTAGTAACATAAAACCCCTTATCATATCACGTTTCAAGCCGCATTAAGTTACATTTACTAACTAATCTAAGTATAGGTAGCTGATTTATATTAATACTTTTACTAGATTTACTTACGTTTTGTTTTTGTTTAATAAAACACTTTAAATTAGAATGGGATCTTCTTTCTTACAATTTTCTGACAGATAAAAACAGACGAAATTTTGTTTCGGTCACGGCACTCTTGGTACAAAAATGAAATTTAGCTATATGAACGAAAAGGGCTAATCAAAGCGGCCTAAATTGTTCCATTGTTCCGTTTTTCAATATGGGCTCAAAAAGTTTACGTTGTTATGGCTCAGTACATTAGCAACGGTGCTTTTCAGCAATAGGAAAAGTGTTACTAATTTGTCTTGAAAAAATGAAAAATGTTATTAAACATAAACACCAAATCTACCACTAAATTATAAGTGATATAAAACACTACTAACCTAGCTAAAAATGATATAACTAATTTTGGGTATTCACATTAATTCACACTTTAACAACTGTAAACAAAATGAAATATCAACATTTTATTTTTTGAAAAACCGAGCAACTATACGTCGTTGCGTCTAAATTCACGAACGGTCACGAAAACTCCCGAAGAGTTTATTATCACAGATACGAACCAATGCCCACAATCGCTGTAATAACGGTATTTTATTTCTTCAACAATTATTTCTAAATATTTATTGAATATATAACAAGTAATTATAAACAATGCCCCTCTGACGCTACCTGCTCATAATTTATTTTATTATTTCCCATGCATAATTAACTTCATACCTACATAATATGTATAAACACGTATTTTACAAATGGCGTAACTACTCTCACATTATAATCAGAAGATGAATCCTTAGCAAATTTTTTCCGATTCTCATAAACAATTATAATATACGAGCCACTTACCGTACTATTCTCCATACTGGACCTGATGGCTACTTTTTTACTATAAAATGAAGGAAAAAATGAAGTAGGTGTGATGTTTAAAAAGCGAACTTAATAAAACACTTGCAATAGACGTCGTCGCGACCTAGTTGATTTCATACAGCGCATGCGCTATTGGACATTATGGCGCATATAATTTTAGTGGTGGGGGTATATCTTAAAACAGCGTTATCAGTTATTTACAATTGTTTTAAATAACGAAAAGTAAACAAAGCGTAAAACTTGTTACCTTTCTATTTTTCTGTTTAAGGGAATTAATTGGTATACCTATTTTAATGTTTTTAGCCTTAATAATTTAATATTAAACATAATAATTATTATTTTTTACTTGTTGGATTACTTAAATGAATAACAGAAGTGTTACATATTACCAGTTTTAGTAATAAATGTATTAATCATTTATACTCCTTGTAAACTCTAAATTCTTAAAACTTGTTTTTGTTTTTCTTTTTTGAGTGGAAAAGTAGCACAGCATAATACCGGGTGTCTTAAAAATAATTACATCCAGTTACCTTTGAAATTTGTTTGCATGTAAACTTTTATGTGCCACTATATTGTTATTACTTATTGGTATTGCATTATCTAGTCATTAGTCAATTGTAAAATTAAAAAATAAACTAATTCATTTCAAATAGTTTTAATTAAATTTGTTAATACAACACAAAATGTACAGATGTACACTGCGCAAGTAAACATTTTTATTATTGAAGCATATTTTCGATCAGGACAGTTAATACTTCTATAAATATATTTTATCCAATTCAGTTACGAAATGTCAACATTTTGACATTGATTTTAGTTGTGAAAAGTGGTTCATTTTGTATCTAGTTACAAAAAGATGATTTGAGTTGCGAAAAGTGGTTCATTTTGTAACTAGTTACAAAATATGCTCCCATTTTATCACGATGACCCAACTCCTTTTTTAAGAAGATGTGGCATTTACATTTTGTTATCTGAATTGGATAAAATCTTGTATGAAACACGTTGCAAAACATGTCTTTTTATCACATGGCGTGTTGTTCATCTCGGCTTCGCCTCGGCGAACAATTTCACGCCTGGTGATAAAAAGTCCATCATTTTGCAACTTGATACATAAATAGCTATTACACAAATGTCAATTGAAATCAACTCCTCCCCTAGTTTTTAAGCAAGGCTATTTGAGTTTTGCGGATATTTAGAAATAAATATATGCATCTGTCATTTTATTTTTTATTGATGTAAAAATGATTAATTAAAAGGAATAAAGGTAATAGTAGTGAAAAAAATAGGATATAAACCACGGCAGAGAAGACCTTTTCTCAGCCTCACAACTTATTTTCCTCGATGCTTGGCATCTCGGAAATAATACTGCTCGGCTGAGAAAAATATCTTCTCTACCTTGGTATATAATATACTATTAGTAGTACCTAGTACTTTTGTTAATACTGCAAACATATATTGAAATATGAATGCTGTACCAAGCTGTTTAATTTTTCTACAAGGTTACAGTTACAATTTGTCATTATAACTTTATAACAATTGTAACACCTAATATTTATAATTTTCTGACTCCTATTCCCAATTACATAAATGAGTTTAATTTATAATTTTAACTGCACAACATTATAGACAACTGTCAACATTATAGAAATAATTCAAATTTACCGCCAAAACTTTTCTAGTGTGTTTTCTGGTAACATTTATCGAGTCAATGTGACTTTTATATTTACTACTCCTAGTTTAAAAACAAACTATAGATGTACAGGGAAATTTTCTTTTTAGTATACATATACTCTATGTATACTTTTATAATAAACGCAAATAGGCAACCCACTATACACTATAAACGTTAAAAAATTAGCATGCTGTGGCAAAAATCATCAAATTAAGTTAATGTCAAAAAATTAATCTTTAACTGTTGCTGTTTTTATTTTCCTTTCTGTTTTGTATTGTTGATATTTTATGTTTTAGAATAATCGTTGAATTAAAATTATGTTGATATTCCACTAATTTTGATTTATTTTTTATTTACAAACATGAAACATAACCTTTACGCACCACATGACGTGACGTTTATAGTGTATAGTGGGTTGCCTATTTTCGTTTATTATAAAAGTATACATTTCAACACCTGCAAGAGCGGGTACAAATGGAAATAAAGATTATGATGATGATGATGATAAAAGTATACATAGGGGATATGTATACTAAAAAGAAAAATTCCCTGTATATGTTACGGCTAAAGTGATTACTTGGCTAGTTTATAAAGTACCTGGATAGTATACAAACTATCCAAATGTCTGATTATTTTGATGGAAAATCATCTTTCCACTAAAATAGCTACGAATCTTGGCTAGTTTGTATACTATCCAGCTAATTTACAAACTATACAAAATTTCCATCAAAATAATAATAATCAGACATTTGGATAGTTTGTATACTATCCAGCTACTTTATAAACTAGCCAAGTAATCACTTTAACCGTAACATATATATTTAATTTTAAGACACTTTGTAGTAGTAGGTGGTGGTGGAACCTCCTACTCGACATACGCAGAAACCAACTGTTCAGGTGAGTCCATCGTACTAATTAGGGTGTATCTGCGATTTGTATGGGTATTCAGTGGTGTTTTTATTGTTTCTTATTGCGCAGTTCGAATAAAAGAAAGTTCTTTTAGAACTAAATTAAATGTGTTTAAATTGACCTTGTTAAATTAAAGGCAAAGGGTTACTTTCAGAATTTTCAGTAAAAAGTAGGAAACAAATATGAGGTTATGCATTCTAATATAAGGTATTTGGGACTGACGTCATAAACTCAAGGCCATTAAAACTAGTGTACTGCAAGCAAACCGATCAGCTGTTAAAGCATCATACACGTTTTAATGTACAATACAATAAGCCTTTAAATGTTAAAACTTTTAAAACGCGTATTTGTTGGCAATATACATTTTTCGACCTCCTGATTAGTAAGTGGACCATTATTGACGAAAAAATAGCACCGTAAGTGGAATTTACCGTTTGTTTATTGTTGTCATAGTAATGAATGTAACAACAGTACTATAATATTACTTACGCGAACGGCGTACTCGTAAGTGAACATTATACTCTGCCATGTGACTCCACCTACTTCGTAATTTTATTGTGACAACTGTCAATCATGTTAATTTAATTTTAATATTATTACGTTTTTGATATTTTTTCCAGGCGGTCGAAAAAATAGTATATGCGCCTTGTTCCGTAAGTAATATCGGAACCACGGGAGATGAACCCTGCCTCATCAATGCTATCCGTATGAAGTAAGATTTTACTTGCTAGTCAAATTAGCATCAGTTGTATTCTCAAGCAATTATGATTGGCGCTTTAACCGGAAAACAAACAGCTGTCAAGTACTTTCAATACGAATTTAACCTTAAAATTATTTTCCTTTTGATTAAGAAATTTAAAAATCCGTTTTCTATTGTACTGTTTTACTTATTTGCGTTTATTTACTTTTATAATGACCAAGGTTAGATGCAACTTACATTATTTACCAATTCAAAATTTCAAATGATATAATAATCTAACCAATAAATGTACAACTGTGTTTCTTCTGCAACGCAATAAACCAAATTAAATGTTCATTTATCTAAACTTCACAACTCAAATACGTACCACATAAACGAATTCCAATGAACATAGAAATTTAGATAACTAATAAAATAAAATAATGTAAATGTATTAATAATTTGATAGTTTGACGTTTTAGTAATGACACGCGCATTTGACTTAAACTACTCTAGTCAAATAAGCACTTTAATCATAACACAGGCTTATTGTAATGCTATCCTTGCCGTGTGCATGGGGTTTGTGAACAAATGTACACGCGTGTTTGTCGTTACTAAAATTCAGCGTGTGATGAGGCGGGGGTCATCTCTTGTGATTCGGATATTATATTTTTGGCCTCGCATGATTAGAAAACCTCGGCTATGCCTCGGTTTTCCAAACTGTGTGCTCGTCCAAAAAAATATTGCTTACGAGCACTTGGCACGTAATATACCGTGCCTTCAACAATGATTGAACGTTTTTGAATATTCATCATTTTGGCGCTAGTTTTTTTTACGGTGTAATGTTGGCAGCGCTCGCGAGTTTGTTTATTTTTACTTGTCAAAGGTCATTGTCGTTCGTGCATCTTGCCGTCAACAACTCTTTGGAATTTGTAGGTAGTAAATTGGTGCTTTTTGTGAAAAAAATCAGTTCTTTTAAGAGCTAACAACCGTATTTTGAGCGATTTGAGGTAAGTGGAACAATAATAAAGCATAATTCATTTCAATAAAAGAAATAATTGCTAAAATTATTGTTACTATTTAAATTCACAATGCGCACGTCCATGTTAAACCAATGCTAGGGATTTTAAAAAAGGGCTGACAACCGTGCATGATGTGTTGCCTAACTTTCAGGGAAAATTGGCGTTCGGGCTTTCTTGAAGGCACGGTACTATTGTATGGTAATTGGTCGCAAAAGTTAAAATTGCATAAGAAGTACAATAAAATGCTAGTGGCTCTTTTGAGGCCGTGGATAATTTCAAGGTCTAAATTTTCTCAAAACTTTAGACTTGAGAAATTTCGAATATTCGTCTTTCCTATCTGCCTTAGTAGATTTTCAGTAGTTTTGAGTACAAAGATACCATAAAAGACTGCACTTTATATGAGCTGAGCTTTGATGTGATACTACTGGATATGGTAACGCCGGGCTCCCAAAGCTATACAGGGTGATTTTACAAACTTTGGGAATAGCTTTATAATGAAAACTGGAGCAAAAAGGCATTATACAATTTTTTTCTAATATGCATACTTTCTGAGAAAAATCATGCTTTAATTTAGTGTACCCCATTTTGAGAAAACAAAAATAAGGGGTTAAATGCAACTGGGAAAAAATGGTACATATAAGAATTTTTTATTCCTTTTATCGTTACACACTCACTCCTAAAGTTTGGTAGAAGCATTACCTAACACCCTGTATACAGTAGACTCGCGATTATCCGAGTTAATTGGGACCGGGACCACCTCGGATACGAAAAAACTCGGATAATATGGAGATCGATGATTAATGGGTTACAAAAATTGGCGACATCATAACTGCATTAATGTAATAGTAATTTACTGAAGGGTCAGGAAAATGATCCACTACTTACGCGGAGCCACAGTCAAATACGAGGCACTCTGTGCCGAGTATTTTACAGGGCTCCCAGTAAAGTAAGAAATGTTACTGACGAGTCGTGTATTAATTTTTTTTAAATCCCCAATTATAATACAAAATAATTTAGAATGTGGAAGTAATATGTTCAGTAGAGAAAATTTAACTAAAGTACATTATTTAATTTTACTTGAATAACCATACGAAAATTTCAATTTGTAGAAAAATGATACCACCGCGGGGAATCGAACCACCGACCTTAGGTTAAACGCACCAACGCTCTTACCTTTGAGCTACGGCGGCCGTTCTCCGGGGCAGCGTCAAATTTCTACATTAACAATTGAAACCAAATATTGAAGTCTATTCTATGGCCGCATTTAAGTTAAAGAGCCGCATAACTTAAATGCGGCCATAGAATAGACTTCAATATTTGGTTTCAATTGTTAATGTAGAAATTTGACGCTGCCCCGGAGAACGGCCGCCGTAGCTCAAAGGTAAGAGCGTTGGTGCGTTTAACCTAAGGTCGGTGGTTCGATTCCCCGCGGTGGTATCATTTTTCTACAAATTGAAATTTTCGTATGGTTATTCAAGTAAAATTAAATAATGTACTTTAGTTAAATTTTCTCTACTGAACATATTACTTCCACATTCTAAATTCAAAAATATTCAGTAAACAACCAAAATAACATCAACTTAGAATTCCCGGAAGTTGGATTCTACATATTAATATTTACGATTTCATGATGAATTAGAAGTCTATGTTGCCGAAATTAGTTTCTGTGAATCCGCTATGCGGCTCTTTAACTTAAATGCGGCCATAGAATAGACTTCAATATTTGGTTTCAATTGTTAATGTAGAAATTTGACGCTGCCCCGGAGAACGGCCGCCGTAGCTCAAAGGTAAGAGCGTTGGTGCGTTTAACCTAAGGTCGGTGGTTCGATTCCCCGCGGTGGTATCATTTTTCTACAAATTGAAATTTTCCTATGGTTATTCAAGTAAAATTAAATAATGTACTTTATTTAAATTTTCTCTACTGAACATATTACTTCCACATTCAAAATTCAAAAATATTCAGTAAACAACCAAAATAACATACAAAATAATATTTTTCTACACATGATACGAAAACAAGTATTTTCTTCACGATAAACCCTATGCGAAAACGCTACATTTTCTATCTAGAGATGAAAACATATTCACTTCTAGAGATGAAAACAAGAATTCCAAATCTATGGCAACAAAATAAAAAAACCGATTAAACAAACAATTAATAATTTGCATTGACACAATTCGGTTTGAATTAAGTCGAATTAAAACTTATTTCAAACAGATAATTAAAATGTCGTAGAAAAAATAGCATTTACTACTCGACATGAAATACGTTTTTTTCGTTCGTGATTGCCCTACTCGCTGCTAACGCAGCTCGTGGGCAACTTCTCATCTCACGAAAAAAACGTCATTTTCATGTCTTGTTGTAAAATATTCTATTATTAATTTAATAAATTGAATGGGCGATTTTCTACGTACAACATATCTAGTAGTACGTTTCTCTGTTTCTAAGGTGATGAAAATAACTATAAAGAAAATTAAGTTTCTGTTTGTTCAAATGCGATCATAGTTAACTATGAAAATAATGTTATTATTCGAAATAAAAGTGCTTTGTTGTCCGGGATTAACATATCCAATGTAGAAAACGGAACTATAAATGTTAATATTGAATAAAACTTTCGAAAATAATGTGTAAATGTTTTCGAGACTAGGTAGTCAAGGAAATGCAATTTTCTCGTCGTATTTCAGAAAACGCCATTTATTAATACAATACACGAAACAATATTGTATGTAAATGTATACATATTGTAACGGTTTTAAAACGTTTATTTAAAACTTCGGTTCGTTGTGTGAATTATTTATTAACAAATATTAAAATTATTTAAATTACGAAGAAACATGAAATAACAACTTAACACTAAAACACACACTAATATGAATTCTAATACAAAACACTAATATTAACCCGTAACACTAATTAATTTATTTGTACAGTTTGTTTATTTATAACTATTCACGTATATTTATATTAACTTTACCGACCCGTGTTCGTTTGGTCGCGCCTTATATATCCCAGCTCGTCCTTCCAGAACTCCATTCGAGAAAGTTCCACTGGTCACGCAAGTATGAGTAACCGTCGACCGCTGTGCAAGCTTCTCGTCGGATGACGAATATGATCCCACACGTGTGCTGACGCATCTCGTTACACTATTTTAAATATACCAGTGAAAAATGAAAAACAGAGTATGTAATGGCAGGGACTCATGACTCAAACTGACTGTCAGCGAGCACGAGGTGAAACACGATGTCAAACCAACGTGCCTGAAGGCTCCCGAAGGTGTTCAAGGTCGAATGACTGCCTCCGTTAACCCGGAGCCTCGGATAAACGAGGCTCGGTTATCCGCGAGTCTACTTTACTTCGTTCTAAGGTTGAAGTGGACTATAATACCTTGATCTTACCGATTCACCTGGCTTATGTATTTTTAAAAACAATACATTTTACACATTTTAGTATTCGGTAAAGCTAGCTTATACCTCAAGGCTAAGAGAATAAGCATCGAATATGATTTCATTATCTCCTACAGTTTGACTGTCAATTCTCTTTAAGGTAATTTTTCAGTACATTGTAAGGTCCAGGTCAGAGTAATCTTAAAATGACGATTTCATTTCCTTTTAGTTTCCAATGTAGTACCTTCTGGTTTAAAAAAAACAGACAACAAAATTAACAAAATAGTAGAAGGACGAACAGGTGACCACGTTTGGGACACCTCATTTTTCACATAGAGTGTCGTAGACGTCTCATGTTTGATTCGCAAGATCAGCAAAATCAAAAGTTTGATTCCTTCGCGCTTCGCTGGGTACGTTAGCTTGACACTCCCGTTTGTCGAACATTTTTGGTAGCCCCCCACTAACTACGTCTCATAACAAATAAACCTTGTATAAGTAAGAATAAACCTCCTCCACAAAATATTTAGAATAAAGGATCGGAAGAGTTTAGGACACAACAAGCAATAGTCACAACACCCACGCCAAAAATTGGCCGTTATGGTCATGGTCATAACGGCCAGCTTGGACAAAACGGCCACCAGTAGTTTTCAGATGTAACTGCCACCATAGTCATACCGGCCAGTTTCAGTTCTGCCCCTAATAGCCGCCATGGACACATCGACCAACTATCATTCTAGTCACAACAGCCAACTAAATCATAACAGCTAACTCTTATGATTAACCTTCGGCAATGGCCAAACAGCCACTGTGAACACAAAGACCAACTTTTATTTTGATCATAATACCCAATTTGGTCATAACAGCCAATTGTGATGTTTGGTCTTAATGGCCACCGATCCCTTAGAGCCACAGACTGACGGCAGCGATCATGCTAATTTAAAAGTTCACAGTTACGACGAGGATGGTTGTTATGTGGTTATGTCCATCGAGCAGTGGCGTGCGGTTCATGGAAGCACCGCTTCCCTTGCCTTCATAAGGCAAAACAATATAATTTATTAATTTTATTTTTGTTTCAGCAGTATATTCACTATTTATATCACGAGAGCATTGAAAATAATCGAAAATACTTTGACGAGTTACGAGACGTATTGTCAAGAAACACCACTCGTCGCTGCCGCGACTCGTGGTGTTTCTTGACAATACGTCGAGCAAGGAGGCAAAGTATTTGATTATTTGCGACTGCTCGAGTGGTATATAATTAGATTATATAATGAATTTTAGCTTAAAACTGAATTTTATGTGCAAGTGACGTTTGTTGATAAACAATGTCAATATGATTGCTACGGAAAAAATTGAAGAAATACTCATACTAGATTCGAGTTTTACATTGTTTAGGACCAGCCGAAACACCAAAGTGATTATACCACGTCGTCAAGGGTATATTCACTTATCAATACGTAGTAACCAAGTAAAATGCTTGATGCTGATTGGTTAATTATATTATGAATTGTATAATCATAGTTATTTAAGCTACAAGGAATTTAAGGACGTATTAACATTTGAGGTAGGCGAATACGAGCCGAGGCGAAGCCAAGGCTCGTCGCCTTCTAAAGATGTTAATAGTCCATACATTCCGTGTTGCTTATTATATTTTTTTCGCTTAGCAAGTAGTTTAAAAGAACAAGAAAATATTATTTGCAAAGTATGAATTATTTTGTGACAGTGTTTGTGGTAACTATGCGTCCTATACTTGGCAACGTAAAAAAAAATCAATATAATAACAGTGGTAACAATAACAACGGTAAACTTACATTTCTGTTATCTGTTCATTATTTTCCTAGGAACGTAAGTGACACTATTAAGTTCCGTCATCAAGGGTAACTAGAGCCCGAATGTTATTAGCCACTTACAGTCACTGTTGCCATGGATGTAAGGCTTGCTTACTTTGCTGGTAGCGAAAAAATTATTTATTTCATTTTCGCTTTATCGCTTTTAATATAATGCGAATACTCATTACAAATTAGCGCATTTTGTCACCCGGCATTCATTGCTGACCGTGTACCGTTCGTAGTTTAACGGCAAATATTTGAACGTCGAAAGTTACCTTGAGACGCGCCGAAACAATTCGCTTCAGTTCCCGTATAACAATCGTTGGACGCAGCTGCGCAATTCATGGGCGCCCGCAGGATTTTTTCTCAGGTGGGGCAAAAAATTGTAATTGAAGAATTTTTTGCAATTAAAGGGTTGAAAAGTGTATATTTTGAAGCATTCTGAGAGCTGTTTTAGTAGAAGGGAAGGATTCTGAATTAAATTAAGCCGATTCGTGCTCCTTCTTTATTTAGTTCCAATTATAACAGAATTGTAATAAAAATTTTATATTGTGTTAAATTCTCAGGGGGGCAACGCCCCCCCCCCCCCCCTGCGGGCGCCTATGGTTGCGCTGTCGTAATTTCGCATACGTGATTTTATTTGCAGGAGAAGCGCTGGTAGCTGGCGCTTGCCGCATATTTGTAGTTTATATCTCGGAACCGGTTCAAACTACTCCGATTTGAATGATTTTTTTTAAACGTCGTAAATACAAAATATTAAAACTTTTATGAGTTAAAATTGTGCATTCAAAATTTTATTAATTTTATACAGGGTGGTCCAAAAGTAATGGAACAAAGACCAACAGTGGATTCGCGAAGCCAAAATATTACGATTTACCTAAAATTACCTTAGTCCAAAAGTTAATATTTAGGAAGATACAGGGTGTCAAAGTCGAAATTTTTATCTTAATTTTTTGCTGTTGATATGTAAATTGGGGAAACTGCCTTTTTTGGGACGAGGAACAATAATCCGTCCTCAATTTTAAAGAACCTTATTTTTGCTACACCTAATACCTTTATAGTAAAATTAAGGTTCTTTTAAGAGCTACATTAGAAATTTTGAATAATACTACGCAACAACTGAGAGTCAGGTTTCAGAATTTTAATGAATTATGTAATTTCACCAGCTGCAACAAATCTCGTTTTCCGAAGGAAACTTTTAATAGCCTAAAACTGAATTGTGCCAATTTCTTTGACACTGACGCTTTGCATTCACAATTAAATGTTTTGTATGATTCTCAAGAAGTTAATAATCAGAAAACACCATTGAATAATTGAATATGCTGCTTTTTCTTAAAGAAACTGGTTTAGAAGAGTCTTATAGTGAAGTGTTTAAGTTGTGCCAACTAGTTTTAGCAATTGCGGCAGCAAGCAATTCGGTTGAACGTAGCTTTTCTACTTTAAAGTGCACTTTTATCAGAAGCTCAACAGGTGAAGAAAGACTGTCCAATTTAGCAGTGTTATCACATAGAAAAGGAGTGTATTAAAGACTTATCGCAAAATCCAAGGTTATATGAAGATGTAACTGACAGGTTTGCTCAGGTGCATAGAAGAATAGAACTTCGTTACAAATAAATCACTATAAGTAAGTAAATTTTTGTCTGTGTTTTTTTACTGTTGTGGATATCAAAAGCTGTCACTTTTTATACATATCAGTAAACCAGAAGCGCTTCCCAAGTAAAAAACTCACGCCACTTCCATCGAGTTACGGTGGCAGTTGTGTCCAAGGTGACCGTTGTGATCAAAATTAAACTTGACGATTGCGACCAAAGTATCCGTAGTAATGGCCGTCGACGCGTTGCAAACACTGCGTAGTTAAAATGTCTGGCCGTTGTGTCCACGGTGGTTGTTGTAACCAAGACTAGCTAAATTAAATATTACATATTAAGACCATACCACTTTGTTTAGCCAAGACGCAATTAGAAACAACGGTGGCGCCATTTGCGGTGATCTATACATTTTTTAAGGGAGAAATGTATAGTTGTATGCACATTTTGCTTGATTATACCGGGTTATTCAAATTCGATGCTCACCATTGGGATCTCGGAAATTATAAGCGATAGAGAGTCAATTAAATTAGAGCGAAGAAATTTTACATAACCCTCTTTGATTTGAGCTATGGCCAAAAAAATGTCATTTTTATTTTTCGGCCATATAGCTCTGTTATTAACAGGGACTCTTAAATTTTGAAAAAAACTTTCTCAAAAAAACTTTTTATGTCGAAGTTCGTAGTAGCTTCAAATATGTTCTTTAGAAGCAACATCAAATTCATTTTTCCTTGTCAATGCTATATATTATACGTTTTATAGTTTTATGTTTTGTAACTTCAAAGATTTATGATAACGCGCAGTTTATTCTGTGGAAACTTCTATTAATTACGAAAATATTGAAATACTGAGGCATTTCCCTTAGTTACCATGTTTAGTTCAAATCAAAAAAGTCTTGCAGTCTCTTCAGAGACTTAAGTACAAAAAAATGGGAAAATAGGAGAGCGATAAAGCTTTTAACAAAAGAGGGAAACGGACCAAAAATTATGATGTAAGGATGATTGGGGCAGATGTACCGTCATATATTTTGTGTAATCAATGGGGTCGGGAATTAATTCTATAATAACCCAAATTGCGGAAAGTCAGTGGAAGCAAGAATAAAGGGAAACATTAAAAAGTTGAAGATTTGGTTCTGGCAGACCCAAGGATGGAGGTTTTAGTGATTACAGATGAATAGAAGCAACAATTTTAAAAAATTTTGTTGAAGATTTGGGAATGAATAAAATGTCAGCACAAAGGATTTCGAAACTAAGCAACAACTAAACAAACGTTTTGTAGGCGACAAATTTATGAAGAAAACTTGGCGGCTTTGGCTGAAGAGGATGACAATGTTGTAAAAATTATAATTGGTGATGAGACATGGGTATATCATTGGGACTAAAAAACAAGAATCCATGGATGTAGGTATCCAAAAGTCGTCTACCGCCAAAAAGGCAAGGTCTCAATCGTGGACAGAAAAACTGACGGCTACGGTGTTTTGAGCTACTGAGGAAAGCACTACAGACACAACAATTAAAAGCTGCTATACGTCTAAAATGACCCAACAACCATGGTCATAAGATTATTCTGTTGCATGATAACTGCAGACTGCAGGGTGCATAAAGCTCAAAAAGTTTAGGAAGTAGTCAATGATTACGGTTTTGTAGAAATGAAACATTCACCTTATAGTTCGACTTAGCACCAAGAGACTATTATACTTGCATATTTCCTAAACTAAAAACAAAGTAGGAAGAATGTTTTTGCTCTGAAGAGAAGCTGAATAAGTTTTTTAGTAGACTCACCAAAATATTTAGTTTTTTCTATAGCAGCTGTTAAAGTGCTACTTTATCTATTAATTTGAGTAGATAAAGTAGCACTTTAACAGCAAGGGTAGATAAAGTACTACTTTAACAGCTGCTATAGAAAAAACTAAATATTTTGGTGAGTCTACTAAAAAACTTATTCAGCTTCTCTTCAGAGCAAAAACATTCTTCCTACTTTGTTTTTAGTTTAGGAAATATGCAAGTATAATAGTCTCTTGGTGCTAAGTCGAACTATAAGGTGAATGTTTCATTTCTACAAAACCGTAATCATTGACTACTTCCTAAACTTTTTGAGCTTTATGCACCCTGCAGTCTGCAGTTATCATGCAACAGAATAATCTTATGACCATGGTTGTTGGGTCATTTTAGACGTATAGCAGCTTTTAATTGTTGTGTCTGTAGTGCTTTCCTCAGTAGCTCAAAACACCGTAGCCGTCAGTTTTTCTGTCCACGATTGAGACCTTGCCTTTTTGGCGGTAGACGACTTTTGGATACCTACATCCATGGATTCTTGTTTTTTAGTCCCAATGATATACCCATGTCTCATCACCAATTATAATTTTTACAACATTGTCATCCTCTTCAGCCAAAGCCGCCAAGTTTTCTTCATAAATTTGTCGCCTACAAAACGTTTGTTTAGTTGTTGCTTAGTTTCGAAATCCTTTGTGCTGACATTTTATTCATTCCCAAATCTTCAACAAAATTTTTTAAAATTGTTGCTTCTATTCATCTGTAATCACTAAAACCTCCATCCTTGGGTCTGCCAGAACCAAATCTTCAACTTTTTAATGTTTCCCTTTATTCTTGCTTCCACTGACTTTCCGCAATTTGGGTTATTATAGAATTAATTCCCGACCCCATTGATTACACAAAATATATGACGGTACATCTGCCCCAATCATCCTTACATCATAATTTTTGGTCCGTTTCCCTCTTTTGTTAAAAGCTTTATCGCTCTCCTATTTTCCCATTTTTTTGTACTTAAGTCTCTGAAGAGACTGCAAGACTTTTTTGATTTGAACTAAACATGGTAACTAAGGGAAATGCCTCAGTATTTCAATATTTTCGTAATTAATAGAAGTTTCCACAGAATAAACTGCGCGTTATCATAAATCTTTGAAGTTACAAAACATAAAACTATAAAACGTATAATATATAGCATTGACAAGGAAAAATGAATTTGATGTTGCTTCTAAAGAACATATTTGAAGCTACTACGAACTTCGACATAAAAAGTTTTTTTGAGAAAGTTTTTTTCAAAATTTAAGAGTCCCTGTTAATAACAGAGCTATATGGCCGAAAAATAAAAATGACATTTTTTTGGCCATAGCTCAAATCAAAGAGGGTTATGTAAAATTTCTTCGCTCTAATTTAATTGACTCTCTATCGCTTATAATTTCCGAGATCCCAATGGTGAGCATCGAATTTGAATAACCCGGTATAATCAAGCAAAATGTGCATACAACTATACATTTCTCCCTTAAAAAATGTATAGATCACCGCAAATGGCGCCACCGTTGTTTCTAATTGCGTCTTGGCTAAACAAAGTGGTATGGTCTTAATATGTAATATTTAATTTAGCTAGTCTTGGTTACAACAACCACCGTGGACACAACGGCCAGACATTTTAACTACGCAGTGTTTGCAACGCGTCGACGGCCATTACTACGGATACTTTGGTCGCAATCGTCAAGTTTAATTTTGATCACAACGGTCACCTTGGACACAACTGCCACCGTAACTCGATGGAAGTGGCGTGAGTTTTTTACTTGGGAAGCGCTTCTGGTTTACTGATATGTATAAAAAGTGACAGCTTTTGATATCCACAACAGTAAAAAAACACAGACAAAAATTTACTTACTTATAGTGATTTATTTGTAACGAAGTTCTATTCTTCTATGCACCTGAGCAAACCTGTCAGTTACATCTTCATATAACCTTGGATTTTGCGATAAGTCTTTAATACACTCCTTTTCTATGTGATAACACTGCTAAATTGGACAGTCTTTCTTCACCTGTTGAGCTTCTGATAAAAGTGCACTTTAAAGTAGAAAAGCTACGTTCAACCGAATTGCTTGCTGCCGCAATTGCTAAAACTAGTTGGCACAACTTAAACACTTCACTATAAGACTCTTCTAAACCAGTTTCTTTAAGAAAAAGCAGCATATTCAATTATTCAATGGTGTTTTCTGATTATTGACTTCTTGAGAATCATACAAAACATTTAATTGTGAATGCAAAGCGTCAGTGTCAAAGAAATTGGCACAATTCAGTTTTAGGCTATTAAAAGTTTCCTTCGGAAAACGAGATTTGTTGCAGCTGGTGAAATTACATAATTCATTAAAATTCTGAAACCTGACTCTCAGTTGTTGCGTAGTATTATTCAAAATTTCTAATGTAGCTCTTAAAAGAACCTTAATTTTACTATAAAGGTATTAGGTGTAGCAAAAATAAGGTTCTTTAAAATTGAGGACGGATTATTTAGTTTTTTCTATAGCAGCTGTTAAAGTGCTACTTTATCTATTAATTTGAGTAGATAAAGTAGCACTTTAACAGCAAGGGTAGATAAAGTACTACTTTAACAGCAAGGGTAGAAAAAGTACTTTATTTTTTTTAACCCTAAAACGCCCATACTAACGACATTTTAAAACGTGACTAGATTTATAATTTTTTAAACGTCAATGTCAAATAAATGCCAAATAAAATTTATTTTATAATTTTTTTTTTTTTTAAATAAATGCTATAGAAAAAATAGAGTATTATACACGACGATGAAATTTAATTTTTTATCGTCTTGTATAATAAATAACTATTTTTCGAGGGTACTGCATTATTGAAAAAAAATTGGAATAAATGTATATAAATGATAATACCGTAACGAGACGCGCCAGCTGTCGGGCGGAACGTGAATCATTTCGCGCTATGCGTCAACTGTTCCAGACTGACTCATTATTCGGGATAAGTCTGGGGCGATCCACACTGCACTCGAAGGCCGCGGTCAGGGAATAAAGGCATATTCCCTTGGGCGAACGAGTTAGTCTACCAAAGTCTACAGCGAGAACCTACCAAAAGCTATTGTCGCAATCAAGTGCTCGGTTAATATAAATGTGCCGAATAATGTAAGGTGCGTGAATATGATTAAATAAACTGTATAAATAAATTAGTTAGTGTTTCGGATTAATATAATATCGCGTTTTTAGGGTTTATGTTGTTGTTTCGTGTTAATTATTATATTGTTTAAATTTCTTAATAAATAACTCACACCACGGACCGAAGTTTTAACTAGCCGTTTTAAAAACGTTACAAGACTTATGTTGAAAAATAAACTATTACTCTGCATCCAACCATTTCTTTTATAGCTAGGTGGTAAAAAAAGATAAAAAGGTGGTGTGGTAAGTACCACGCCTTCAACAATCGCCTACCTTCTCTGTTCCACCACGGTGTTTCGGTTCGCAATTATTTTCAGTGATTGGGTTGCGCACCCGCCAAGCATCCAACACGGGTGTAAAACTCCAAGAACGTCCGCTCTGTAATCGAATGCCT